>JASEVX010000011.1:52080199-52119825 GCA_031761405.1 Serripes groenlandicus | reverse complement strand
TCTCTCTCTCTCTCTCTCTCTCTCTCTCTCTCTCTCTCTCTCTCTCCTCTCTCTTCTCTCTCTCTCTCTCTCTATCGCTCTCTCTCTCTCTCTCTCTCTCTCTATATATATATATATATATATATATATATATCCCTCTCTCGATCTCTATCTCCCCGCTCTCTCTCTCTCCTCTTTCTCTCTTTTTGGTTTTGTCTCTCTCTCTCTTTTCGTCTTTCTGTCTCTATCTACGTCTCTCTCTCTGTCTCGCTGTATGCATGTCTCTGTTTCTCATTCCTCTCTCTCTCTCTCTCTCTCTCTCTCTCTCTCTCTCTCTCTCATCTCTCTCTCTCTCTCTCTCTCTCTCTCTCTCTCTCTCTCTCTCTCTCTCTATCTATCTATCTATCTTACTTCCCCCCTCTGTCTGTATGTGTATGTGTGTGTGTCTCTTTCTCCACCCCTCTCTCTTTCTCCCTCTCTCTCTGTCTCTATCTCTGTCTCTATCCTTTAATGTCTTTCTTTCTCCCTCTCTATCCCTCACCCTCTCTCTGTCTCTGTCTCTGTCTCTATATCTCTGTCCCTATCCTTTTGTGTCTTTCTTTCTCCCTCTCTATCCTCACCCTCTATATCTCACCCTCTGTCTCTGTCTCTGTCTCTCTCTGTCTCTGTCTGTCTCTTTCTGTCTGTGTGTGTGTGTGTGTGTGTGTGTGTGTTGTGTGTGTGTGTGTCTCTCTCTCTCTCTCTCTCTCTCTCGCTCTCTCTCTCTCTCTCTCTCTCTCTCTCTCTCTCTCTCTCTCTCTCTCTCTCTCTCTCTCTCTCTCTCTCTCTCTCTCTCTCTTTCTCTATCCTTTTTATATATTATACATGACAGTTTCTTAATCACTCAATAACTATATAATGGGCAAATATATATTTACCTTGGACGTAAGAAGTGCACCTACTCCACGACCTTCTAGCTGTCACAGTCGACTCAAAACCTACGACGCAAAGGTCGAACCAGTAATCCCCTTTGGTACTCGTATCACAACAGTGAAATACACTCATGGAAAGCCAATACTATTTGAGTTTCCCCCACCCCTTAGTCTTCTTTCTCAACACAGATATATGTTATTATCTATGCTGTGTTCTGTAGAACTAATCCAGCTTAATTCACATTTCACAAATAAAACATTCTTCTACATCCGTGGTAACACATGTATATGCCGAGATTTGCGTGTTTTTATTTGCATTAACCACGCTGTGTATTATATCTAAATTCCTATGACTCAATCCTTCAACATTATGTATAAGTACCGCGGTCGAACGTGAAATAAACAAGAAGTGATCAAACTAAAAGAACAATAACAACCGTGGAATATGATCCATTCTATCCGCGGAATAACGTAATATTTAATTTCGCATTCTCTTTGTTTTCATTCCATGTTCCAAATCCAGAAGACAGCCTCGATTCTGGAATCGTTTCCGGTTTAAAACATTAATTCAATGGAATTAAGACGAACACAAAAGTGCAGTTTAACACATTCAATTCTTTCACCATCGCCACAATTTTAGTTGTCGTGTTTGTTCTATGCTATGAACACTGAAAAAGCTGATACAATGTCTCCGGTTCTATACTGTACACGAAAAGTAAGATAACATCACTTCGCGGTGTAGAAAATCGATATCCTAGCTCGTTCAGTTGCTCTGAATATTTAATACTGACAATTTAAAAGTATTGGGTCTAATAGCTTCAAACTATGTAGTGAAATTTATTTGTTAGACTGGAATCAGTACCTACAGTCAAATGTTAAACTCAGTCTGGTTAAAGAGTCCGCCACGGGTGCGGCAGGTCGCGGGTTCGATCCCCTGCTGAGTCATACCAAATACCTTAAAATCGTAGTAATGGCTTTCCCTCCTTGGCGTTCAGGGTTGCGGGGTTAGTATTACGACTGACCGGCTGGTTAAGGATAAATGGACCAGTAGCACCGGTAACTTAGTTTAAACTTATTTATTTTTAAATCGATTGCGAAACAAGCTTTAAGCTTATATTAATCACGCTCGATGTCTGCTTCCTGGATACTTAACCAGTACTCGCGCCGATTGTGTGGAAAAATCCCAAAGTCAGGACCCGCTCATCACGGGACTCGAACCAGGGACCTTTGATGTGAGAGGCCGACGCTCTACCTCTGCACCACTGTCTTCCACCGGTAACTTAGTGTTGGGGGTTAGCATTACGACTGACTGGCTGGTGTAAGGATAAATGGACCAGTAGCACCGGTGACTTAGTGCTGGGGGTTAGCATTACGACTGACCGGCTGGTGTAAGGATAAATGGACCAGTAGCACCGGTAACTTAGTGTTGGGGGTTAGCATTACGACTGACTGGCTGGTGTAAGGATAAATGGACCAGTAGCACCGGTAACTTAGTGTTGGGGGTTAGCATTACGACTGACTGGCTGGTGTAAGGATAAATGGACCAGTAGCACCGGTAACTTAGTGTTGGGGGTTAGCATTACGACTGACTGGTTGGTGTAAGGATAAATGGACCAGTAGCACCGGTAACTTAGTGTTGGGGGTTAGCATTACGACTGATCGGCTGGTGTAAGGATAAATGGACCAGTAGCACCGGTAACTTAGTGTTGAGGGGTTAGCATTACGACTGACTGGCTGGTGTCAGGATAAATGAACCAGTAGTACTGGTAAGTTACGCAGGAAACGCCGTGATATAATTGAACAATTGTTGAAATCGGCGTCAAACACGAAACAATCAAGCAGTCACCATTTAGCCATACAAAGGTCCAGAAAATCAATAAATCAATCAGTATCAGCAGTTTATTACTTCAAAAATTGCACTGTTTTGTACTTAAAGCCTCCCACTAATGTCTGATCGTTAACTCGTTCTCACATACAGACGCTTTCTGACACCTCTACAGCAGACCATTTTGAAAACATTGTGGCAGAAGAAGAGATTACTCTACTCATAATGAACACAATCTCCTTTCGTCACAGTATGTTCAACTCTTTTCAATAATTATGCTTTAATTTATAGAGATTCTTTTTTTTTGGGGGGGGGGGGGGGGGGGTCTTTCACTAATGGACTAACTGTCTATGTAGAAAAGCAGCCAGTTGCTTGGAAAGTATGTTGTGTGGAGTACTGGTGTGAGACAGTCAGGAAACACATGTGTGGGTGAACTGGTCGATATATGTACGGACACAGTTTACGAGGGTATCGCATCTACCTGTGTTCCAATGAGTGGTAGAACAGAACAGAACAGAACACAACATGTTTTATCTCAGACCACACTTATGGTACACGAGGAGAACAGCAATATGTATGTTTGAATGGTGTTTTAAGCCACTTACAACAGTATTTTATATTTATCACATAAATACTCTTATTTTCAAGTTGAAAACAAATCACGGAACAACGATATCCAACATGTGTGATAACAAAAACACGTCATACACGCGACTACTGATGACGTCATTTTGACCTTTATCTTTATTATGTTTATTGTTCTTTAAGTTGTTAAATTTTACACATTGAAAAATGCAATAATACGTTATTTTGAATAAATAACGAGTCTTAATTGTTTAAAACATTTTTTTTTTTTTTTTCTTCTTATTCAAAAATGATGAGGACTACTTTTTTATGCGGTGAATCACAAGTTCTCATGAAGAATAGGTTATTCGGTCTTTGTTTTGATGTTGTCAATATTTTTCATTAAAACACACTGTTTAGGTGATAAAAATAATCCATCATTCGTTTTTCTTTGGAGAAGATTTCTTAAATTCGTCTCGAAAAAGAGAGTTATTAACCTCGCCAAGAGGCTCGGTTAATAACCGTCTTTTTCTAGACTCATTTAAGAAATCTTGATCTCCAAAGAAAACTCATAATGGATCCTATATATATCTTACGTCGTTTCCTGGGTACATTGTAGTATTCATTACGACACCAATGCATCAGCCGTAATTATTTCTCTACCGTTTCGAAAGTCGATGGTAAGTCCCGACCGGGGATCGAACCCTGATAACCCGATCCCAAAGTGTACGTTCTGACAACTACGACCCGAATGATGTAACCATACTAATTTCCAAAGTCTTCAACGTAACTCTTTTAGTGCATAATTCCCGAAAGTAGACTCTTCCATGTTCAAATTCGTAAGTAAAACGTGTTTTGAAACAGTTTCATCACTAAAAGGCAATTAATGCTAATTTCAGCTGAGACAGCTCGATACGAGCAGACTTACTTAAATCTGTATTGTTTGCAAAACCCTCAATAGTGCCACTGTCGATGAAGTAGTTAAACACACGAATCGCAGCTATATGTTCGCTCACTGAAAATCTCACAACAGCCACCCTAGATTAGAAGTTAGAACCGTCCATTTACATATTTCGTAGTTACTTACATTAAACGTCCTTTAACAGAGAGGCACATTGTTAGTTAAAAGTTTATCTGTCTTAAATTGGAGACTGACATACATGTTCCTAACGAGGCTGGATGGTACTAACAGTCAAGAATGTACGGAGGTAAATTAACCCTTTCCCTCATATATACGCTTTCTGACGCCTCTGCAGCAGACGGATTTTTGAAAACATTGTGAAAATAAAGAAATTGATCAAAACAAGCAATTTCTCCTTTTGCCACAATGTTTTCCACTTTTAGTCATAGGTTATCCATTAAATTATAGAGATTTTCTATTTTTTTGACAAAATATGTTCATAATTGTTGTATGAGGAGAAGGGTTAACTACCGTTTGACAAGTGCAGCGGTCAGGATGTTGCTGCATTCACGTGTCCGTGGTCGATTGATTTCCGCAGTAAATGAATGATGCTACCAGATGTGCGTATTTTAATCGTATCTAGTTATCTTGCTTCGAATGGCTCCTTCATGCATCTACGTATGGGGAAGACACAGATGGGCATGTGTGTGCATCCACACAGTCTCGCCACCAGAGCCTTCACCAACCGCATACATTTGAGCCGTTCCACGAGAAAAAACCAACATTATTGACTCTGCGTAATGTATCGACCCAGATCAGCCTGCGCAGTCCGCGCAGGCTAATCCGGGCCGACACATTCCGGCTCAGGGGGATAGAGGTATAGAGTTATGATTCCTGAAACAGAGAATATGCAGAAGATGAAAAGTGTCTGCCCGGATTAGCCTGCGCGGTATGCTTAGGCTGGTCCGGGTCGATACTTTACGCAGAGTCCTCAATGTTGGTTTTCTCGTGAACGGCTCATATAGTTTATTTATAGAAGTAAAAAGCTAGAACTGAAGCCCAATTCATTGTACGACAATTTCCGGTAACTAAGACCCGTTATCGCTAGGTGCGGGTCATATCGTTTGTTAACCCTTTCCCACATATAACAAAACTGCAGCAGACGGCATCGAAAACATCTAGGTAAAAGTATAAAAAATATCTTTGAAAGAAAGAAAACAAATTGAAAACATTTGTAAATATTGTTGCAAAAGAAGAAATTGCCCATTATGAGTAATTTCTCATCTTGCCACAATGTTTTCAAAAGTCATCTGCTGCCGATGTGTCATAAGCAGCATGTATGGGGGAAAGGGTTACAATTATGGAATATATACCGTAAATAGCAGCCACGTGGACGCTATAAACCATTGGGTGTGTTTATTTCTTCGGAGAATGACGAAGATATATAACAGAATGAATATTTAATGTTCCAATAACAGAGGATCGTTAAAATGCGAAACCAATTTAACTAACAATACGGATATGACCTCATTCGCCGATCTAACAAAGCTTCATTATTAACGTGACGCTTTGTCTTGCTTTTGTACGAATCGACTGATCTTTTACATCACAGACAGACAGACAGACATACAGACACCCATAATCTTTATTCAGTTTATATATGTACAAAAGATATACCAACATTAATACATATGCAAAATTCGAAAATTATCTCACGTGTCAGTAATCTTTTGACATATAAACGTTAAACACCAAAATGCCGTATGTTTTGATAAAAAAAGACAAATGCTAAAAACAGCTTACATTTTCCTGTAATGTTGGTAGCTATTAAGTAACACATACATTATAATTTGTTTAATATATCATCAGAGTCGAATTTATATACTATTATCAAAAACCAGGACATCTCTCTTCACCCTTTCTCAAATACATATAGCTATGCAAAAATGTGGAAAATGTCCACAAATAGAAACATAACTAATGCAAAGAGTTGTAAACATTGTGGCAAAAAGAGAAATTGCTCAAAGTTGTATGCTTCAAATACGTCAACATGCGTAAATGGTTTACCTAGAAAAGTGTTCAGTAACGGAGGGCTACTACAGAAAGAAAAATTTGAAGTAATTCAATGCTGATATTATATTAATACTTGAACATTTGGGACTGATTCAAGACTAGGTTTCGACGAGAGTCTGTGGAATCACTAACTATATGAATCGGCTATGATGAGCCCCTTGCTAACACAACAAATCCTTTTCGCTCTGCATCTATCACGGCCCGCTGATAAATCAGCATTCTTTGGCACAGACCTTTGACATGGGCTGTAAAAGTTATGGCTTTAACCGTTCTCCGGGGATGGATGAGCGTCTTTCTCGGCATAGAGTTCTCACGGGATAGTTGAGCGTCTTCTTACCCCTTTCCCTCATATAGATGCATTCAGACGCCGCTGCATCAAACACCTTTTGAAAACATTATTACAAATGGAGAAATAGCTTATAATGAGCAATTTCTTATTGCCACAATCTGTTCAACACAATTAAATTATATCACTTTCATTTCCAGAGATTTTTTTCAAATTTTTGTCAAGATGTTTTTAATCGGTACAAAACAGTGCCCCACTCCACCCACATACACATACAATACATCAAATAAATACACATATCAAATGTAATTAGGCCATCAGCCCTTTAACACATCATGTAATACATATGGCATATGTTCAATCCCCAGTCATGGTGCAATGGTTATGGTTGAGTGACTTTAGGCAAGGCACATTTCCTAGCCTAGTACTGGTTTGTGTAAGCACAGATCATGAATAAGTGAACTTTCGCCGTAATATTTTGATAACTAAAAAGCAAACAATGCTGATTTCAGGTGAGACCAATCTTTACGAGCTTTGACCCACCTGAATCTGTATTGTTTACAAAATCTCAATAATTGCCAATGACACTGAAGAGTTTACACCGTTTTCAAGTGTATTTCAATTATAACACGTTGGCCAACCTAACCTCAGAACTCTGCATAACATTCTTCCATGGCAACTTGCTACTTTTCCCACAAATAATATGTATCCCATTAAAGTAAGCAAGAGTATTTTGAAAAGAATATTATATCTTCAAATATCTATTTGCGTCTATATGTTTAAAGGCAATACACATTCAATACTATAGTAAATACGAATTGTAGTTATAAAGAAACGTGCAGTTTGACATGCACAGAGAGCATATTTGTTTGGAAGACTTACAAAAAGCTTAATATCCTTCAGACGGGTTCGTTTTTCCCAGTTGGCGCGAAAACAAGGGAATTTTAAAGGTTGCCAGAACCGATCAGTATAAAACAGTCTAGAAAACAGGGCACACTCATTTGGCCGTGTTGAAAGCACGTAGACTAGTCGAAATTCAAGCTAAGTCAAATGTATAGTGCAGTCATCTGCACATGTCTTTCATAATACGACCAATACATTACATTTATAGTTAGCAAATGATCGCTGAAGACACTGACTGGCCATAAAGCCAATCCTTTATATATGCATTACTTAATAACGTTCCAATCCTTAAAGGAGACTATTGCCAGGTTCAAGGTAGATACAATCAGCAACACACACAAAGGGGAGTACATTTCTGTCATTCTCACTTTTCATTATTACGCATTTTGTTTACCTCTTATCACGATGTATACTATATTACAGAGCTGTTATTTATGTATTATGTTCAAACTTATGAGTCGAAATAAGATAGTGTACACTATCGCACATCTGTAATGTATGTAATATGTACAAACTTATGAGTCGAAATAAGATATTGTACACCATCGTACATATATATACGTGTGCATATTCAAGTGGTTACATTATTCAATGCATTTTCAATAAGTTTCATCAATATCAATAGATGATTTGAATGCATGGTGTCTTACACCGCTTTCAACAATGTTACAGTTATATCACGGCGATTCGTGGTAAGTTACCAGTATTAGTGTTCGTTTTATCCTGACACCAGCCAGTCAGTTGTTAAGCTAGTACCACAACCCTGACCGCCAAGGAGGGCCAACCAGGACAAGCCATTACTACACCAACGAGGCGATCATTTAATTTAATATACGAACAGTACAATGTATACATGGTCGTAGTACCACATTGTTCACTCTGTATTCACATACCGTATGTTTTAAGGCCCAGGTTACGTGCCACGTCTCGTGTGCATGCCTACTGACAGTAACGAGGGTTTGACTGCCAGTAGACACAGTGTTTTTGACATCGAACGTTCTATGTTTCCTCTTTTTTCGTATGATTTTAGGTTATTGTTATTTACATTACTATGTGAAGCCAAAACGATTTGAAAATAAAAGAGAAAGGAATGCATGAATCGACAGAGAACCACAATGAAAACACACTAATATCTGCGATGCCAACTTTCTTTACTTTACTTTTTATTTTGATATTGTTTACACACCTACAACTTGTTTCATTTCTCTTGAAGGTTTAAAAAGTTCTTGAAAACTCTTTTGAATGGTTACCTCTTACCCACTTGCAGACGCATTTTTGACGTTTCTGCAGCAGACGACGTCTGTAAACATTTGGCTAAAGGAGAATTTGCTCGTGATGGGCTAACTTTAAATTCTACTCTTCCACAATGTTTTTATCATATTCAATCATTATACTTTCATTTACATGTATATAGAGTTTGCATTTGTTTGCTTTAATGTTTTTTATCCACTTCGTCTGCGGATTTGTTGTATGTGGGTGGGGGTTATATAATGAGCGAATATTATGTCTATTAAGATTAGTCTGACTGATCTTGGTCTATACTATTTGTAAATGCTGTTTAAAGTCGTGTATAGTAAGATAGTATAATGTTACTTGATCATTTCCCGAATATTACAAATCCGCAGCAGACAATCATGAACATGATTGGGGAAAATATGTAAACGTTGTATAGGTGAAAGTTTATATTTAAATAGAGCAGAAAATCTTGGGGCTAAAGGAAATATTGCTCATCATGAATACTTTCTCATTTTTGTCACAATGTTTTCAAATGTCGGGTGCTTCATATGCCTCAAATAGCGTCTGCGAGTTGGAAAGGCCTAAAATTGTATATATATATAGCGAAGGAAGTACCCCGAATCAGTTGACACTCGAGTGAGAGAATACTGACACATCGGTGTAATAGTGCGAACGCCATACATACAAATGTTTCTTTCCCCACAACGTTTTCCATCTCAATTCCGAATATATAAATTCGATTGTCCCTGTTTACTTCTCTACAACAGAAGTGTGAACACACTGTTGTTCTTAAGAGGTGTTTGCTATACAGAGGTGACGTTATGAAAGGTTCCACCCTTTAAATGTCCTTTACTTCATATCGACGATATAGTACGCATTACTGAGTTTGTAGTTCAAGCGAGTATTTCAAGCTAATGCCGCACGCCACTTATCTGTCAAATGGTTATCGTCGTGGATTTGGAACCCGGCGTCCCGGGTTCTATCCCCAGTCGCGCTGGTCATGGTGGAGAGCCATTGGGCAACGCACATTTTCTAGCATAGTACTAGTTTGTTTACCCGTGGATCATGAATAAATGAACTGTGGCCGTGATATGGCTGTTGTATTGTTGAAAACGGTGTAAAACCTCAAATTAAAACCGCCATTAATCTTAAGTTCTTGGCATATACCAACAACGAAAACAAAAGCGAAGATTAGCAATCGCATGAGTATGCCACCATAGACTGGAGTCAGTCCCGTATGATGAAGTATTATAACAATATCCGTATTAAGAAATACATTCATACGGTGTACCCCATTACTGCATCTTCATTTTCAGTTCAGAGAGATGTATTGATTTGTGTAGACTATATCCTTTATTATAATATCGATGGTGGTACAGGTATCGGTGAAATATTCAAATGAATGGATTATTTTAAGTCTAGTGTCTCCAGTGACTGCATGTTCGTCTACTTGAAGATGAGCCATTCATGTAATATTAGAAGAAATGCTACAATTGGGTTATATGATACCACATCTTTTTTTTAAAATAAAAGAACTGCAGTGCCGACGGCCTGGGGGCTGCTGGAAGGTTGGACTTTTCGACACACGGGTCCTACGGCCCCCCGTTTATCCGCCACTGCATATTTCACGTGGCTTCTTTCGTGGGGTGGGTGAGTCGGGCACGGGCCGTTTGGGCCCCCGCTAATTCCGCCACTACATTTACCACACTTTTTCTTTGTTTACCATTAATTTTTCGACGCACGGGCCCTACGGCCCTCGGTTAATCTGCCACTGTATATTTCACGTGACTTCTTTCTTTTGTTCCGTTCCTCTTCGCGAATGTTAATAATGTTAACAAGCGTCCTTATTTTACCTCTCGGCGCATTACTTTCTAAAGCATTTCTTAAACTTGTATTGGAGTATTTTCATTTATGGGGGAGATCCTAACCGTTTAAATGCAGTTTTGCTGAATCCATGATGAACTATTTTTCTCGCGCAGTTTCTCATGCGTTGTTTGGTGCTAAACAGCAATTGGAAGGCTGCCAACTCCGAAAACAATGCTATTACTACTATGACCAGGGGCTAAAGCCCCAGACCAAAAACAACAGAATTAACCTTTGCTGGAGTAGCAAACGCTCGTATACGTGCAGTGAACTAGTTTTGGTCTGATTTTAATGAGTTTGAGCCGAGCCCCGGTAGCTCAGTCGGTAGCGACGCGGGTTGTCAATTCAGGGGTTGTGAGTTCGAACCTCAGCTCGGCCAACATTCTTTCTGACATTTGTCAAAAGTCACTGTGACAAGCGTCATACGACGATTCTGCAGCAGACGGCTTTGAACATATTTTGTCAAAAAATAGAAAATCTTTATAATTGAATGGATAACATGTGACTAAAAGTGGAAAACAATGTGGCACAAGGAGAAATTGCTCGCTTTGAGCAATTTCTTCTGTTGTCACTTTGTTTTCAAAAAGCCGTCTGCTGCAGAGACGTCAGACTGAAAGCGTCTATATGAGGGAGAGGGTTAAAACCCCAAATTGCTAGACGCGGCTAAAATAAATCTAGATGTTTTTTTCCATTCCATTTCCTAGGGACAACCAATCAACTACAGAATATCCAGGCTCGGACTATCGGGGGAACCAGCCTTGTTTATTTCCTCACTCTAGCACTGTTTCATATCGATATTTCCCCCTAACTACAGCTATGATAAATGACTATACATCAACAGTGCTGCCTCCCGGGTGCTGAACTATGGCGAGAAAATTTACTCTGAGAAAAACGCATTTATGCGTCCGCTCCATCATAGAGCCAATATTCATTATACCGTCGTCTATTGGGAAAGTATCCTTTTAACCCTTTCAGCGCCGAGTTGTTTAAAGTAGACTCTTTCATGTTCAAACTCGGACGACTCTATTTTCATGTTATAGGATTTTTGGAATATTTTTATAACTCACAGCCAAACAATGCAGATTTCCGGTGAGACAGCTCGTTACGAGCTGACTCACCTGAATCTGTATTGTTTGCAAAAAGATCAATATTGCCTTTGGCGCTGAAAGAGTTAACGTAAATAAAATAATTTATTTCAGAAGAAATGCCGTAGCGTGACCGCCTACATCCGAATTATGGCGAATGAAAATTGAGGAAGTTTCCCAAATTTCTGTAATAAGTTGCCTGCTTTAAGAGCGTTAAAATCGTCTGAATTGACGTAAGGGTGTCCCTTTCCCCGCATGTAAACGCATCTGTTACTTCTCCTTCTGCCACAATGGTTTAAATTTGTATTCAATACTTATAATTTAAATTTTGAAGAATTTCCATATTTTTTCCTAGATGTTTTTTGCAAGGTCAGTGGTGCAGTGGTAGATAGTCGGTCTCTCGTACCAAAGGTTTATGGTTTGAATACCCTGGTCAGTAGGGGCTACCTTTGGGATAGCCGTATCAAAGTTGTGAGAACTTGTGGCCAGACCCGTATGCCTATAGCATGTATATTGGTAAATGTAAATATTATTCTGTATGTATATTTTGCGGGCATTAAAATATGTTTAATTAACCCTTTCCCTCATATAGACGCTTTCTGACGCCTCTGCAGCAGACGGCTTTTTGAAAACATAGTGACAAAAGAAGAAATTGCTCAAAACGAGCAATTTCTCCTTTTGCCACAATGTTTTCCACTTTTAGTCATAGATTATCCATTCAATTATAGAGATTTTCTATTTTTTGACAAACTATATTCAAAGGCGTCTGCTGCAGAAGTATCGTATGAGGGAAAGGGTTAAAGTATGTGTTCAAAACACGACGAGAGTATGGTAAAGTCTCACGGAAACATACATCATGCGTGTGTGTATGGGGTTTTGTGGTTAGAAACCAATTTCAACTATTATCAGTTATATCACGGCGTTTCCTGTGTAAGTTACCAGTACTTCTTGTCCATTGATCCTAACACCAGGGGTGCCAGCCGTAATACTTTCCCCATAACCCTCAGCGCCAAGGAAGTAAAGGCATTACAACCATTTCGTTAAAGGATTTGGTAGAACCCATCCGGGGACTACCGCACCGCACCGCGGCGGACGCTGTACCAATACATCATCGTAGCGGTCACATCGAACATGATATCATAATATCACCTGACATTTTTTTCAGGAAGCAGACATCGACCATGAATGATATTAACTGACAGCGTGTTTTCAAATGAAAGTAGAAAAAATATTCAAAACAAACAGAAATTAATTGAAAATAGATCTAAAATATATAAGTTTGAAAACAAATATTTTATCCTCGTAAGCTATTATTACTTAAAATTGCATAAACTCTTCATCTCGAACAATTTCAGTCCTGCCTTAAAGTGAAGTTGGCAGAGCATTAGACGTTAGACATTAGACATTCAAAAAAAATATTCGAATGTCTAATTAGACGTTAGACATTCGATTAGACATTCGCTAATTTTGATTATCGAATGTCTAATTCGACATTAGACATTCGATTAGACATTCAGAAAAATCGCAAATGTTAAATATCGAATGTCTAATTCGACATTAGACATTCGATTAGACATTCGCAAATTACAAGATCTATAACCCAAATTCGTCGAAGGTCATTGTACATTCAAAAAACGAATGTCTAATTGGTCAGTTAGACATTAGACATTCGATTAGACATTCGCAAATTAAGCGATTTAAGTACCAAATTCGTCGGAGGTCATTGTACATGCAAAAAACGAATGTCTAATTGGTCAGTTAGACATTAGACATTCGATTAGACATTCGCAAATTAAGGGATTTAGGTACCAAATTCGTCGGAGGTCATTGTACATGCAAAAAACGAATGTCTAATTGGTCAGTTAGACATTAGACATTCGATTAGACATTCGCGAATTACGATAGTTAGGTTCCAAATTCGTCGTAGGTCAACGTACAATCAAAAAACGAATGTCTAATTGGTCAGTTAGACATTAGACATTCGATTAGACATTCGCAAATTAAGAGATTTAGGTACCAAATTCCTCGGAGGTCATTGTACGTGCAAAAAGCGAATGTCTAATTGGTCAGTTAGACATTAGACATTCGATTAGACATTCGCAACTTACTATACTTAGGTTCCAAATTCGTCAGAGATCATTGTACATTCAAAAAACGAATGTCTAATTGGACAGTTAGACATTAGACATTCGATTAGACATTCGCAAATTACCAAACTTAGTTTTCAAATTACTCGGAGGTCATTGTACATTAAAAAAACGAATGTCTAATTGGTCAGTTAGACATTAGACATTCGATTAGACATTCGCAAATTAAGAGATTTAGGTACCAAATTCGTCGGAGGTCATTGTACGTGCAAAAAACGAATGTCTAATTGGTCAGTTAGACATTAGACATTCGATTAGACATTCGCAAATTAAGGGATTTAGGTACAAAATTCGTCGGAGGTCATTGTACATGCAAAAAACGAATGTCTAATTGGTCAGTTAGACATTAGACATTCGATTAGACATTCGCAAATTACAAGATCTATAGATCAAATTCGTCGGAGGTCATTGTACATTCAAAAAACGAATGTCTAATTGGTCAGTTAGACATTAGACATTCGATTAGACATTCGCAAATTAAGAGATTTAGGTACCAAATTCCTCGGAGGTCATTTTACATTCAAAAAACGAATGTCTAATTGGTCAGTTAGACATTAGACATTCGATTAGACATTCGCAAATTAACAGATTTAGATACCAAATTCGTCAGAGATCAATGTACATTAAAAAAAACGAATGTCTAATTGGTCAGTTAGACATTAGACATTCGATTAGACATTCGCAAATTACAAGATCTATAACCCAAATTCGTCGGAGGTCATTGCACATTAAAAAAACGAATGTCTAATTGGTCAGTTAGACATTAGACATTCGATTAGACATTCGCAAATTAAGAGGTTTAGGTACGAAATTTGTCTGAGGTCATTGTACACTAAAAAAAAATCGAGATATCGAAAAGATCGAGATATCTCGAACTTTCCAATATCTCGAACTTTCGATATCTCGATTTTTTTTCTCGATATCTCGAACTTTTCGATATCTTGATATTTTTTTTTCTCGATATCTCGAACTTTCCAATATCTCGAACTTTCGATATCTCGAATTTTTCGGTATCTCGAACTTTTCGATATCTCGATTTTTTTTTTCTCGATATCTCGGAACTTTTCGATATCTTGATTTTTTTTTTTCTCGATATCTCGAACTTTGGATATCTAGAATTTGTTGGTATCTCGAACTTTTAGATATCTCGAACTTTCCGATAAAAAAAAAAAAAAAAAAAAATCGAGATATCGAAAAGTTCGAGATATCGAAAGTCCGAGATATCTCGTTTGTTTTTTTTATCGGAAAGTTCGAGATATCAAAAAGTTCGAGAGACCGAAAAAAAAAAATCGAGATATCGAAAGTTCGAGATATTGGAAAGTACGAGATATCGAGAAAAAAAAAATAAAGATAGCGAAAAGTTCGAGATATCGAGAAAAATAATAATTGAGATATCGAAAAGTTCGAGATACCGAAAAATTCGAGATATCGAAAATTCGAGATATTGGAAAGTTCGAGATAGCGAGAAAAAAAAAAAATCGAGATATCGAAAAGTTCGAGATATCGAGGGGGGAAAAAAAATCGAGATATCGAAAGTTCGAGGTATTGGAAAGTTCGAGATATCTCGAACTTTTCGATATCTCGATTTTTTTTTGGCGTGTACAATAACCTCAGGCAAATTTCGTACCTAAACCTCTTAATTTGCGAATGTCTAATCGAATGTCTAATGTCTAACTGACCAATTAGACATTCGTTTTTTTAATGTACATTGATCTCTGATGAATTTGGTACATAAATCTCTTAATTTGCGAATGTCTAATCGAATGTCTAATGTCTAACTGACCCAATTAGACATTCGTTTTTTTAATGTACATTGATCTCTGATCAATTTGGTAACTAAATCTCTTAATTTGCGAATGTCTAATCGAATGTCTAATGTCTAACTGACCCAATTAGACATTCGTTTTTTTAATGTACATTGATCTCTGATCAATTTGGTAACTAAATCTCTTAATTTACGAATGTCTAATCGAATGTCTAATGTCTAACTGACCAATTAGACATTCGTTTTTTGCATGTATAATGACCTCCGACGAATTTGGTACCTAAATCCCTTAATTTGCGAATGTCTAATCGAATGTCTAATGTCTAACTGACCAATTAGACATTCGTTTTTTGAATGTACAATGACCTCCGACGAATTTGGGTTATAGATCTTGTAATTTGCGAATGTCTAATCGAATGTCTAATGTCTAACTGACCAATTAGACATTCGGTTTTTTTAATGTACATTGATCTCTGACGAATTTGGTACCTAAATCTTTTAATTTGCGAATGTCTAATCGAATGTCTAATGTCTAACTGACCAATTAGACATTCGTGTTTTGGATGTACAATGACCTCCGACGAATTTCGTACTTAAATCTGTTAATTTGCGAATGTCTAATCGAATGTCTAATGTCTAACTGACCAATTAGACATTCGTTTTTTTAATGTAAAATGACCTCCGAGGAATTTGGTACCTAAATCTCTTAATTTGCGAATGTCTAATCGAATGTCTAATGTCTAACTGACCAATTAGACATTCGTTTTTTGAATGTACAATGATCTCTGACGAATTTGGAACCAAAGTATAGTAAGTTGCGAATGTCTAATCGAATGTCTAATGACTAACTGACCAATTAGACATTCGCTTTTTGCACGTACAATGACCTCCGAGGAATTTGGTACCTAAATCTCTTAATTTGCGAATGTCTAATCGAATGTCTAATGTCTAACTGACCAATTAGACATTCGTTTTTTGATTGTACGTTGACCTACGACGAATTTGGAACCTAAATATCGTAATTCGCGAATGTCTAATCGAATGTCTAATGTCTAACTGACCAATTAGACATTCGTTTTTTGCATGTACAATGACCTGCGACGAATTTGGTACCTAAATCCCTTAATTTGCGAATGTCTAATCGAATGTCTAATGTCTAACTGACCAATTAGACATTCGTTTTTTGCATGTACAATGACCTCCGACGAATTTGGTACTTAAATCGCTTAATTTGCGAATGTCTAATCGAATGTCTAATGTCTAACTGACCAATTAGACATTCGTTTTTTGAATGTACAATGACCTTCGACGAATTTGGGTTATAGATCTTGTAATTTGCGAATGTCTAATCGAATGTCTAATGTCGAATTAGACATTCGATATTTAACATTTGCGATTTTTCTGAGTGTCTAATCGAATGTCTAATGTCTAATTAGACATTCGATAATCAAAATTAGCGAATGTCTAATCGAATGTCTAACGTCTAATTAGACATTCGAATATTTTTTTTGAATGTCTAATGTCTAACGTCTAATGCTCTGCCAACTTCACACACTTCCTGCCTTAGACTCGCTGTTCGTTTCTGACCGTGTAACAGGCTGAAACTGGTATTGTCTAAATCATTTGTCTCACTGTAAACAATTGACTCGTCGCTATTTTCTTCGAAAGAAGACGACGAACTGTGTAAATGTATAGCTGAAGCTTTGTAATGTTATTGTTCTGCTATATTGAAATCGAAACTGGACCCCCACTATGACGTCATCATGAGAAAAGCGGAAGTCAGTATAATTTCCATTTCCGCACTCGACAATTTCCGTAAAAGTGTAACTTTACACAAAAATTATTTTCATAAATCTTTAATCATTTCATGTATTTTTTTTTTATCTTTTCTTACATTTTTATTTTTTTGATATTCAAATTTTATCTTTTGACACTTGATACAATTAAATCGTCAACATGTTGACAATTAAACAATACGTAGTAAATACACTTTGCGTAAATATATTTATCAGAGAAAACATCGGGGACAGACTGGTCGTGCATATCTAGACGCCAAGAAAACTCCACAACACAACGGTTATATTCGTTGGTAGATCTATAGAAATGATCAGCAACATAGCAGAACCGCTAGATGATTTAAACCTTTTCCCGAATATAGACTCTTTCTGACGTGGCTACAGCAGACGACCCTAAAATACAAAGTGACAAAGGAAGAAATTGCTATTAATAAGCACTTTATCCTGTTTCCACATTGTTTTCAACTCTAGTCAATGACTTATTTTCTTATAATGAGATTTTGCATATTTTCCCCAAAACAATCTATTTCAAGGTCGTCTGCTGCGAAGGCGTCGTGTGTGGGAAAGGGTTACATTCTTCCCAGTAAAAAAGGTAACGATTCATTTCCTGTGATAAAACAGTAGATCAATCATCACAACCGACAGTGATTGGTAGTCTGTAAGTTAAATTCCATATCCCCAAACAAAATGAGTTAAACATGCATAGATAACAAGTCTGAAAGCCGATTAGGCTTATCAGCAACGGTACATAAATGACCATTAACTTAATTTGAACAGACCAGTTAGATAGCCGGTGATAAAATATATCTGTGTCTATCACTTCAAGGTTGTGGTGTGCCAAAACCTTGTGTCAATCCGTGGATCACTTTCCCATACGAAAACAGAACGAATATGCTAAATTTGTTGTATTGGGGATTTACGGGCATCCTAGAAAACATGGGCTGGGCTCGTGGGCTGGGCTCATGGGTTGGGCTCATGGGCTGGGCTCGTGGGCTGAGCACATGGGCTGGGCCCTGGGGGCTGAACATGTTAAGAATATCACTTAATATGTTTTTTTTTTTTTTTCTTTTTACAGTATTCACATAATTATAGTCCCCGTATTTTCCGCGTCTTTTACTGTACAAAGTGTATTATTGCTTACATAATAGTATTGTTTATAAACGTTTTCAAATGATTCTAACATAATGATATCCTACTCTAATTCTGGAGTTCAGTCGCTTTAATGCTGTAATGTACTGTTCAAACAAGAGCTAAATAGTGGCTTAATTACTGAAATAAAATAAAATTGATAACAAGGAGTGAAAGTTTGTCATTGAATATATCCACCCCACTCAGGCTCATCTATAGCTGCTCAATAAAAAAGTATATTGGAGTTATAAGTTTCTGGTGTTGATAACACTACACAAAGTCATGCACATCGCATGAAAAGTAAACAACATATTTAAATGTGAAATAATACAACGTATATAAATTTCGTTTAGTTGAATAGGCAAAATGCAATAATTATACCCCTATATAGTTATATCTGGGGCCTATATATAGTAGGAGTCACGTATGTCCCGTCATGTCACGTCACATTCCGTGTATGCAACACAAAAACTCATGAAGCTTCATGGGAGTGTTAGTAAGCATGGAATGTTGTGCACCTACTAGTTGGATCACATTCCATTCGCACCTACTCGTTTGCGGATCATAAGGTCAGATGTCACATGTATTATGCCCAAACTATAAGGGGGGGCATATATATTTTTCCTTCTGTTCGCCCGTCTGTCCGAGCACACAAACGGGTACTTATGGTTTACTAAAAACAGTAGAAAACAGTGTCATTCGGGTTAGGGAAAGGGTGGCTTTTTGGGTGTTTTGTTTGCTTGTTGGGTATTTTATAAAGAACAAAGTACCCAACAAAGGTCCATATGTAAGGAAGTGCGTCCGTCCGTCCGTCTGTCCGTCCGAAATTCTCGTGTGTTGCGTATCTCAAAAAGTATATGAACCGGATTCATAAAACTTTACAGGAATGTTGACCAGCATGTGAAGATGTTCACCTGATGTTTCATATTTGTCTGTACCCAGTAAGTGCAAAGTTATGGCCCTTGACTTATTAACAATATAGCCTAAAGAGAATGTCCGTCCCAAATTATCGTGTGTTGCGTATCTCAAAAAGAAAAGAACCGGAGTCATAAAACTTTACAGGAATGTTGACCAGCATGTGTAGATGTGCACCTGATGTTTCATATTTGTCTGTGCCAAGTTAGTGCAAAGTTATGGCCCTTGAATTATTAACAATATAGCCTACAGAGCATGTCCGTTCCAAAACCATGTATGTTGCGTATCTCAAAAAGTATATAAACCAGAGTCATAAAACTTAACAGAAATGTTAACCAGCATGTGTAAATGTGACCTAATGTTTTATATTTTTCATATTAAGATATGTGAAATAGTCACGTTAAAGCGTTTTATGTGCCTTATCATCGCATCCGACTCGCATTTATATCTGCAGCCAATCGTAATAATTAAATCCCATATTTTACGCTGACTTAATAATAATAATAATAATAATAATAATAATAATAATAAAACAAATTGATGTGCACAATGATAAAACAAAAGTCATCTGAAGAAATAAAACACCAAATAGCAGATAAAACGTGATGTATCCAATATTGTTTATATTAGTCTAATTATTTCTTTTCATCTTGAAATAAATCTTCCCAAAACCCTCTGGGATTTAAAATAAAGTATCCTCTCCTTAGCTGACCTTTTAATGTCCTTACACCCATCAGCTGCTGTGGGATGTTCAGAAAGACAAATAAACAATACCAGGTCATGACCTTAGAAAAGAAAACTCGGCCCACGGCCCCAGCCCACGAGCCCAGCCCACGAGCCCAGCCCACGAGCCCATCCCATGAGCCCAGCCCAGGTTTTCTAGTATGCCGGATTTACGCCGTTTTCACATCATTTTAATGATATCACGGCGACAGTTCACCTATTCACAATCTCTGAGTAAACATACCAGTACTAGTTCGGAAATGTGATTTGCCCAAGAGCACTCCACTATGACCGACGCGACTGGGGACCGAACCCGAGACCCCTTGTTCCCCCGACGCTACGTTCACTGCTACGTTCTCTGCCGGCGGATTCATACGAAAAAAGTAATGCAACAATCTGGAAACTTTAAAAATGGTACTAATGTCTTCTCTCCTTGGTGCCCAGGTTTGTAGGGGTAGCATTTTCATTGATCGATGTCAAGATATATATATATTTCTCATGCTCTACGGTATTTTCCATAATGAAAACTGTCTGTCTGTCTGTCTGTCTGTCTCTCTCTCTGTCTGTCTGTCTGTCTCTCTCTCTCTCTCTCTCTCTCTCTCTCTCTCTCTCTCTCTCTCTCCTCTCTCTCTCTCTCTCTCTCTCTCTCTCTCTCTCTCTCTCGCTCTCTCTCTCTCTCTATGTCTCTGGCTCTGTCTCTCTCTCTCTGTCTCTCTCTCTATGTCTCTGGCTCTGTCTCTCTCTCTGTCTCTCTCTCACTCTACCTCTGTCTCTATATATTTGTCTATGTCTCTCTGTCTATATGTATGTCTCTCTATTTCCATCTCTCTCTCTCTCTCTCTCTCTCTCTCTCTCTCTCTCTCTTCTCTCTCTCTCTCTCTCTCTCTCTCTCTCCCTCTCTCTCTCTTTCTCTCTCTCTCTCTCTCTATCCTCTCTCTCTGTCTCTCTCTGTCTCTCTCTGTCTGTCTCTCTCTCTCTCTGTCTCTCCATCTATTCACCCCTTACGTCTCGAGACATTTGTATGTTTACAGCTTATTGTTTTTCTCATGAACCAAACTTGTGGTTTGAGATATTTAATGTTCTGTTCTGTTCTGATAAATAACCGGAATGCTGGTTATTGTACTCAGTGATACAAGTTGAACTGAAATAATGTTGAAAGCGGCGTAAATCAACATTCCAACACAAGAAACCAATAGTCTCACCTTGACAAAGGCATTATTAAGTGTATCGTCATGTACAAAAGGAGATTCTTTTATTATTAGTATCTTGTAAGTTTCGCACAAACTGAGCGAGATACTAAAGTTTGTGAAAACCATGAACGACATAAGTTCATGATTAATCTGTTCAATTCGTGATAAGACCGCAACGTTGTGGGAAACGCCGAACTAATAAACTATTTGCAGATATAAGCCGTTCCGCGAGAAAACCAACAGTATGGCCTCTGCGTAATGATCGACCCATATCAGCCTGCGCAGTCCGCGCAGACTGATCCGGGCCGACACATTCCGTTGCTGGGGGATAGAGGTAAAGAGTAATGATTCCTGAAACAGAAAGTCCACAGGTGGCGAAAAGTGTTTGTCCGGGTTAGCCTGCTCGGCATGCTTAGGCTGATCCGGGTCGATACTTCACAATGTTGGTCTTGTAGCGGGACGGCTGATATGTTTATACATATACGAGCCACGCCAAGTGACTTATGGTCTTATTGATTCTCCGCGACAGGACAAAATGGGGGTAAACTGGCGTTAAAACTAATCGGGCTACAGTTCTAGTTATTTAAAGGACCAAATTACATCTAGACGGACAGTGAATGCTCTGGCGAGGTTGTGCGATTGCACAGGCTCAGCTGAGTCTTCACTGTACGCAAATGCTCGAAGATCCCAAAATCGCAAGACCCGGCTCCTATAAATAAAGCAATAGGAAGACACAGGTATCATCAATCTTATCACGTATAAGGTATAAAACCCACTTATCTACCAAACAATGTTGGCACCTGGAAAATGGGCTAGATGTCGTACTGATATGATAGTCTTAACAATGAACGTCGATATTATATTCTGAATCACATACGAGGTTGCTGATCTGGTTCTGCTTTGTTAGATGTGTCAGAGAAAGCAATATTATTGTCGATGTATTAAATAAAGATTAACCAAAAACAGGAAGACGCCCATTAGCCGACGTAGTTGTTGAAACACATGTGCACATTTTCTCGTGAATTGGCACATGTATATGAAACTAATTCCCAAATGGATATTTTTCATCGATATTGTAGGCCCTTAGGGCGGTAAGTTATTTGGAAATATATTAACAGATCTCTATAATAGAGAGTTCCGCTCCATGTTAATATATAGGGGTTTAACGCCTTTTTCAATAATCTCGTTTTCAATAATCTTTTAGTCATATGAGCCGTCCCGCGAGAAAACCAACTGTGTGGACTGTAACAACCCGGATCAGTCTAAGCATGCCGCGCAGGCTTATCTGGATAGACACTTTTCGCCTCATGTGGATTTTCTGTTTCAGGAATAATTACTCTACACCTCTATTCCCCTGAGACGGAATGTGTCGGCCCGGATCAGTCTGCGAAGACTGCGCAGGCTGATCTGCTTCGATACATTACGCAGATGCCATAATGTTGGTTTTTCTCCTGGACGGCTCATAATAACGATGACCAGTTCTCCTACCCATGTGTTTCCTGGCTATGAATGCTGGCAGAGCTGGGACTCGAGCTCACAACCCGAGATTATTTTTGTGATGTGATATTTGTCAATAGGTTCATTGGACTATTTCAATAGACACGCCAATACATATACATGTATATGATCATCAAAAAACGAAGTTTAAATGTTTTAGCTGTGTTCGTTTACGCTGATATTAACTGAATTGAACCTTATATAAACTATGCTCCACGAAAATCAACATTAAAGCAGTTCCCAGCAGTGTAGATTCAAATAATTCTGCGCATCCGATATGATGAATATGTCTCTGCAATTTTCGACAGCTTCTCGCAGGACATTACAAGTCTTATACATTTGGACAGTATTACATGCAGGCGCATGCAGATCTTAACTTTGCCGTGCAATAAACTCGCTAAGGTCGATTGTCCTGATGCAGCATCACAAATTGTGTCATATTTATCTAAGAGCCGATCTAGTTAAACTACGAAGATCATTATGAAAAATAAGGGTTTCCGAGTTAAGGTCATGAAAACAGATAGATAAATTCATATAAACACTTCTTATTTACACACATGATAAATCGCTACTTCATTCGACATAAACTTTTCAACGGCGATACTTTAATGGAATTCCGCGAAGGTCATTGATTGACACAGGTGAGACACTCATCTCCATAGAGAGATAACTGCATATTGACCCTGGTGCAGATACGTCACTTTGGAAGTAAGCTGCAAGATGATAATACAATCAACGATGAGTCACTTTCAACACTTTGAATGCTGGAGCTTATACCACTAGTATAAAGACAGGCCAGTCGGCGCCAGTCTAACCAGGCTATATGCTGTTCGCTGGTACGCGCAACAATTTTATCTTGATCTACCTATAATTTGCTAAGTACTCTTCGAACTGAAAAGCTGGACAAGTCCATTTAAAAGAATAAAAACAGAATTGATAGATTTAAAGGGCTAAGCGAATGCCTTCATTTAAATAATCATATAGAATGTGTACCTATTAATGTATTTATATCTTTGAAGCATCATATTTCATCAACTCTGCCAAATGACCGTAGATTGATCTGCATGCTTATAAGATTCGCCGTATGAAAAGCCGTCTGGCTGGTCAATGACTAAATTTGAACGAGTTGATGAACATATTTGTTTAAACATCAGTCTATGTCATCATTTAAAATTACACTAGTCTTACATTAGTTTGGATATACTTTTAGCTTTTTGTTAAAATATGTATTCAGGTATATTTTACATATAAACTCGGATAGTGAATGATATGATGAAACTGTACATCCTGACTGCACACGGAAACACCAAGATCCTAACTCGACAGGCGATGCTTATATATTCCAAGTTTTCGAAAGGGACTGAATCTTTTCGGTAAAGACACCTGATATATTGATTGATTGGGTGAGTGAGTGATTGATTAATTGAAATTGATTGATTGATCGATTTGTGTTTAACGCCGGGTTGTTCTTGTTTTTTTTTATTCATATCAGGACGGCCAGTCCACATATAAAAGTGTTCCTGGCTTTCTCAAACCAGTTCTCCAACCAACAGTCTTTCCAAGCAACTGGCTGCTTTTCAACATCGATTATTAGCCACTTGTTGGAATACCAACGAAGTGTGTCGCATTGCCTTTTGTCAAATGTTGGTCAAACGTCGGTCCGCGGCACAGACGATGTTCTATCGATACGACTTCGGTCAACCTTTCGTGAAAGACACCTGCAATACCCAACTACATGTTACATGCTTTGGATAAGGCGAGATCGACAACTTATAAAATAAAGCCGGTCCCGCTCCTTATTTTTCCAAAGCGGTTGTTTAATTATGGTAAGAACGTGACACAGGCAAGTAAATGTGAAACACGCTGTTATGCGCCTAATGCTCATTTCATTACCGTTTGATTACAAAATACCTTATCGACTTCCGGTAACAGCTGTACAATCCGTATATCTCAGTCGTAAACAGTTAAGCAAAATCAATGCAAGACAAGAGTGTTTGAGGGTAACCATGTGTCACCTGTCAATACATTATGACGTGAAAGAGTGACAGACGGGCAGACAGACGGACACCTCTACGGTTGACCCAGTAGGTGGTACATCCATTGTTCTCAACTTTTCACACAAGGTACTGAACAATTTAAGAAACAAAGTATCGTAAGTGGTTATGGAATAAATCACTTAGATCGTGTCTCTTTTCTGCGAAAAGCAAAAGAAAAAGAAACTATTAGAAATGATCGTGGTTTAAATGATTAATTATAGGCAGGTCCGTTCAGACTGTGATGGACAAAGACATTTGAAGATATGAGTCGTCCCACGAGAAAACCAACATTGTGGACTCTGCGTAAAGTATCGACACGGATCAGCCTAAGAATGCAGCGTAGGCTTACCCGGACAGACACGTTTCGCCTCCTGTGGATTTTCTGTTTCAGGAATCAATATCCATACATTTAATCCCCTGAGACGGAATGTGTCGGCCCCGATTAGCCTGCGCGGACTGAACAGGCTGATCTGGGCCGATTCATTACGCATAGTCCATACTGTCGGTTTTCTCATGGAACGGCTCATATTTATTTCCAACGCTGCAACAAAAGTATTTATGAAAATATCTTATTGGATCATTAATTTGGGGATGAGATTAAGAAACATAGTCACATACGTATAGTGGTCATCATATGTCCAAGTCATTTTACAGCCATTGGACAGAAACATACTATTACGATGTTGATTATACAAGCTTTCTTTGGTCTAGTCTAAATTAAACTAAGTTAAACAGAAAGACATCGTAAAGTAATTGGCTCTTTCACAAAAAAATGCTTGTATATAGATAGAATGAATATTTGAACGTCGTACTGCCAAAGGTATGTGTTACCAATTGAAACCCTGATCACAATGCGAATGCGCATCCGCACAATATGACATGGAATAACACTGATCGTCACAGTAGTATTCAAGGAACTTCTGTGGAGCATTACATATCCATTTAGATGCATGGATGTTCTTAAAAAACGTTTGACAGGACAGTTGTCTTTTCTTGAAGTCAGAACACCTATGACCTACTCGATTTTGTAGTTGTAGAGCGTCCGATTCGGGTTCGATTCCCGGACGTGTCACAATAAAGAATTTAAATTTGACTTTAGCTCGTAAACGTTTAGTATTGTGTGGTTAGCATTACAGCAGAATCGCTGATGTCATGATAAATTGACCAGTATAACTGGTATCTAATCCAAGATATTATCGCCGTGATAAAGCTTAACATTGTTGAAAGCAGTGTGAAACACCATATAAACAAACAAGCTGATGACTGAAATCAAAGTACATTTTACTTTATGAAACAAACTATGAGCTCGTCAATGGGTAAAGGTACACGTTGGCTATGGGAAGCAGTACATCCGTGCAGTTTAATCAAGATCTCACAGAGTTATTACGTAAGTTTGTTAGAGGCTACTGTCAACCTCTTATAAGGTGGAACATATGTACAGGCTGGTCTGAGCCTACATTGTTCAGAAATGCCAATTTGTCCCTTTTCCCATGCATACAGAACAACATACATCACTTATTGTAACCCACTGTCTGTTATATTACATCTGGATATTACTGGAAAAAGCTTACGGGGATATTTGCAATTAGATTTTCTAATGATTTATATACCATATCACTTCAAATAGGAAATGTACATGTAATAAAATAAAACAGACAATTCAAACCTCGCCTTAAGGGTACGTTGACAATTAACTGATTTATGTGATAAACTGTAAAGTTGATTGAATGATACGTAACAATTAGAGTGCTATCTAAATGACTCGCTTTGAACTTACATTGAACTAAACCATTTACCTGATATAATACTTTTAGAGTCGCGTCGACGTCCGAGGAAAAAAACAGTATCTTGTTTAACCCTTTTCCACATACAACAAATAGGGAGCAGACTACTGGGGAAAATATAAACACTTTCTAGAAATAAAAGTGCAATTACTGAAAAGAGTTAAAAACAAATATTTTTAACATTACACAACATTTTTATTAGCATCGGCAAAAAACGTCGCCAATGGCCTTAAATGCGGTCTTCAACAATATTTCAGTTATTTTTTGTGTTAGTTTCCATTGCTATTTGTGCATTTACCCTGACACTAGCGAGTCAGATGTAATGCTAAACCCAACACTCTGAACGCCAATGAGGGAAAAACATTGCGTCCAGTTTTAAAGTCTTTGGTATGACCCGGTCAGGGATCGAACCCGCGATCTCCCGTACCCGAGTCGGACGCTTGACAACTACACCACACAACTACACCACACAACTACACCACACAACTACACCACACAACTACACCACACAACTACACCACACAACTACACCACACAGCTACACCACACAGCTACACCACACAACTACACCACACAACTACACCACACAACTACACCACACAACTACACCACACAACTACACCACACAACTACACCACACAACTACACCACACAACTACACCACACAACTACACTACACAACTACACCACACAGCAACACCACACAGCTACACCACACAACTACATCACACAACTACACCACACAACTACACCACACAACTACACCACACAACTACACCACACAACTACACCACACAACTACACCACACAGCTACCCCACACAACTACCCCACACAACTACACCACACAACTACACCACACAACTACACCACACAACTACACCACACAGCTACCCCACACAACTACCCCACACAGCTACACCACACAGCTACACCACACAGCTACCCCACACAGCTACACCACACAGCTACACCACACAGCTACACCACACAACTACACCACACAACTACACCACACAACTACACCACACAGCTACACCACACAACTACAACACACAGCTACACCACATAACTACACCACACAACTACACCACACAGCTACACCACACAACTACACCACACAACTACACCACACAACTACACCACACAACTACACCACACAACTACACCACACAGCTACACCACACAGCTACACCACACAGCTACACCACACAACTACACCACACAACTACACCACACAGCTACACCACACAACTACACCACACAACTACACCACACAACTACACCACACAACTACACCACACAGCTACACCACACAACTACACCACACAACTACACCACACAACTACACCACACAGCTACACCACACAACTACACCACACAACTACACCACACAACTACACCACACAGCTACACCACACAACTACACCACACAACTACACCACACAACTACACCACACAGCTACACCACACAACTACACCACACAGACGGTTTAAGCCATTAACAATAGATAACTGGCGGAGAAAGCTCCGTGCAAATAACAATTGAGTAGCGAAGGCAGGGTGGAGTTTAATCAGTAACTCACCTTTAACAATCAACCGCTCTTCGTGCGTAAATCCACGATACGCTAGTCTTAATAATACCTTTTCAAATATGTATGAGCCCCCGTAGCTCAGTCGGTATAGACGCAGGCTGTCAATACAGGGGGTTTCAGTTCGAACCCTAGGTCGGCCAACATTTATTCCGAAGTTTGACAAATATCAATGCGATAAGCGTCATTCGTCTTCCACCAATGTGCTAACAGTCTATGTGCAAAAGCAGCCGGATGCTTGAACAAGATTGTTGTGTGGAGTACTAGTGTGAGGAAGCCAGGAAACACATGGGTAGATGGACTGGCCGCCGTGATATGACGGTAAGCCCCAATCAATCTAATGTTCGTGTATTATTGAAAGCGAGACTAATTTGGTGCATGGATATTTGTGAAGAATATAGTATAGTCTTTATATGTTATGTTTTATTTACCCCCTTCCTCACTGTTATTCAAATTAAAAAGGTTTATTTAATCCACAGACTAGTGTTTAAACGCTCTCTGAATATACTTTGGGGCCATTTAAAAAAAGACGATGATGTAACATGAAACAAGTTGAAAATACTTTGGTGAAAAGGAGCCATGTTTCATAAATCATATTCCCTTGTGTTTACACATTCCGTCGCAAGGGGTTAGATGTATAGAGTAATGATTCCTGAAACAGAAAATCCACAGGAGGTTAACGCTGATCCGGGTCGATGCTTTACGTAGAGTCCACGATGTTGGTTTTCTCGCCGGACGGCTCATATGAGCACATCTGCAGTAGATGATTCTGCTATATACACTTTGAAAGAGAGTTTGTGTCAACAATTAGAAGACCTGCCTGCGCGTCCATGTTAAGGGTTCACATACTGCTTAAAAGACGTTTCCTGAAACCCTCTTTGACGAATTAGCTAACAGTGCAGAGTCAGGTCTTATTGCCCGGATACACTGGCTGAACTGGTTCTACACTGTTTGCAAATGCCTCAATGATAGTTTAACGGAAAACGCAGCTTATTTTACCATGAATATGTTTATTGGTTAACCTTTTCCCGCATGTAAACACTTTTCGACGCCTTTGCAGCAGATGACTTTTGAAAACTTTGTGACAAAAGAAGAAATTGCTCAAACCGAGCAATTTCTCCTTTTGACACAATGTTTTCAAATCTATACAACTAGCATGTTTTCATTTAGGGAGATTTTCATATTATTATTAAGATGTTTTCAAAGTCGTCTGCTGCAGATGTGCTGTATGTGGGAAAGGGTTAAATGATGTTTCTAATATACGTTGGGTTCAATTTGTTTAGATGTTCTCTTACTTTACAAGTTGAGGTATATACTATATATAGAAATAGTAAAACCAAGACATGTCTTATCAGTAATACAACCAAGATGATTGGTTTACCCTTTTCAATGATGACATTTTAAAAATGGATTTGTCCAGCTTAGCATTTTGAAGAATAGATGGATGGTTCTAATTCTAGAAATATCAAGATAGTAATGTTAAATTAATCATCAAACAGTTAAGATATTTGTCAGACGGTTCGGATTGCATGAACTTCACAAAATAGTTTTTCCAGCAACTAAAGGGTTAACTCTTTCCCACATACATGAAATCTGCAGCAGACGACTTTGAACATATTTTCTCTAAAAATAGAAAATCTCTATAATTGAATGGATAACCTATGTCTAAAAGTTTAAAACATTGTGACAAAAGGAGAAATTGCTCGTTTGGAGCAATTTCTTTTTTTGTCACTATGTTTTCATAAAGTCGTCTGCAGCTGAGGCGTCAGAAAGCGTCTATATGAGGCTAAAGGTTAAGCCGGATATTTAAATTTAGGAATAATTCAGTGCAGATAGTAGGCCTACGTATAAACCAGGGTTAACCTATTCATCATTAAGATATTGACATATCATCCAAAACAACAGGGGACGTCATCCTTAAATCGATAATCCGGATAAGGGACATAATTCAGAGTCTTACTGTCACGATATACCAAATAAATTCCTTCTTTGTTATCATGAAAATCGACCAGTTTCAGCCCTTTTCTGAACAAGACCAAAATTCTGTCTGGCAATTAAAACATTTCACGACCAGCTAGGAGTATGAATTTACCAACAAAAGCATCGGAAACTCGAGTTATTACCATAGCCATCGGGACTCTCATCTACAGATTAGGCATCGAACATGAGCAACAGCTCGCGGATCTAAATAAGTATTATGGACAACTGTTGTCAGACAGGTTTAGCTCTTCAGAGGTTAAAACATGTTCCTCTTAAAAACACAATGTCAAGCATCTTAATACAGGCACATTTGGAAAACATTGTGAGAAATGCAAAAATTGCTCGAATCAAGATGTGTCGTTTTCCCAGAATTTCAGTTTCAACTGTATCCCAGAAATATTCCGTTTTTTGTCAATATTTCCTATTTTGCTAATTGGCTTTTCATACAACGAGGTTGTCGATCTAAAGTGGTTGTCGATCTTAAGAGGTTGTCGATCTAAAGAGGTTGTCGATCTAAAGTGGTTGTCGATCTTAAGTGGTTGTCGATCTAAAGAGGTTGTCGATCTAAAGTGGTTGTCGATCTTAAGTGGTTGTCGATCTAAAGTGGTTGTCGATCTAAAGAGGTTGTCGATCTAAAGTGGTTGTCGATCTTAAGTGGTTGTCGATCTAAAGTGGTTGTCGATCTTAAGAGGTTGTCGATCTAAAGTGGTTGTCGATCTAAAGTGGTTGTCGATCTAAAGTGGTTGTCGATCTTAAGAGGTTGTCGATCTAAAGTGGTTGTCGATCTTAAGAGGTTGTCGATCTAAAGAGGTTGTCGATCTAAAGTAGTTGTCGATCTAAAGTGGTTGTCGATCTAAAGAGGTTGTCGATCTAAAGTGGTTGTCGATCTAAAGAGGTTGTCGATCAAAAGAGGTTGTCGATCTAAAGAGGTTGTCGATCTAAAGAGGTTGTCGATCTAAAGAGGTTGTCGATCAAAAGAGGTTGCCGATCTAAAGAGGTTGTCGATCTAAAGAGGTTGTCGATCTAAAGAGGTTGTCGATCTAAAGAGGTTGTCGATCTAAATAGGTTGTCGACCTAAAGGTTGTCGAACTAAAGTGGTTGTCGATCTAAAGAGGTTGTCGATCTAAAGTGGTTGTCGATCTAAAGAGGTTGTCGATCAAAAGAGGTTGTCGATCTAAAGAGGTTGTCGATCTAAAGAGGTTGTCGATCTAAAGAGGTTGTCGATCTAAAGAGGTTGCCTATCTAAAAAGGTTGTCGATCTAAAGAGGTTGTCGATCTAAAGAGGTTGTCGATCTAAAGAGGTTGTCGATCTAAAGTGGTTGTCGATCTAAAGAGGTTGTCGATCAAAAGAGGTTGTCGATCTTAAGAGGTTGTCGATCTAAAGAGGTTGTCGATCTAAAGAGGTTGTCGATCTAAAGAGGTTGTCGATCGAAAGAGGTTGTCGAACTAAAGTGGTTGTCGATCTAAAGAGGTTGTCGATCTAAAGAGGTTGTCGATCTAAAGAGGTTGTCGATCAAAAGAGGTTGTCGATCTAAAGAGGTTGTCGATCTAAAGAGGTTGTCGATCTAAAGAGGTTGTCGATCTAAAAAGGTTGTCGATCAAAAGAGGTTGTCGATCTAAAGGTTGTCGAACTAAAGTGGTTGTCGATCTAAAGAGGTTGTCGATCTAAAGTGGTTGTCGATCTTAAGTGGTTGTCGATCTAAAGTGGTTGTCGATCTTAAGAGGTTGTCGATCTAAAGTGGTTGTCGATCTAAAGTGGTTGTCGATCTAAAGTGGTTGTCGATCTTAAGAGGTTGTCGATCTAAAGTGGTTGTCGATCTTAAGAGGTTGTCGATCTAAAGTGGTTGTCGATCTTAAGAGGTTGTCGATCTAAAGAGGTTGTCGATCTAAAGTGGTTGTCGATCTAAAGAGGTTGTCGATCTAAAGTGGTTGTCGATCTAAAGAGGTTGTCGATCAAAAGAGGTTGTCGATCTAAAGAGGTTGTCGATCTAAAGAGGTTGTCGATCTAAAGAGGTTGTCGATCAAAAGAGGTTGCCGATCTAAAGAGGTTGTCGATCTAAAGAGGTTGTCGATCTAAAGAGGTTGTCGATCTGAAGAGGTTGTCGATCTAAAGAGGTTGTCGACCTAAAGGTTGTCGAACTAAAGTGGTTGTCGATCTAAAGAGGTTGTCGATCTAAAGAGGTTGCCGATCTAAAGAGGTTGTCGATCTAAAGAGGTTGTCGATCTAAAGAGGTTGTCGATCTAAAGAGGTTGTCGATCTAAAGAGGTTGTCGACCTAAAGGTTGTCGAACTAAAGTGGTTGTCGATCTAAAGAGGTTGTCGATCTAAAGTGGTTGTCGATCTAAAGAGGTTGTCGATCAAAAGAGGTTGTCGATCTAAAGAGGTTGTCGATCTAAAGAGGTTGTCGATCTAAAGAGGTTGTCGATCTAAAGAGGTTGCCTATCTAAAGAGGTTGTGATCTAAAGAGGTTGTCGATCTAAAGAGGTTGTCGATCTAAAGAGGTTGTCGATCTAAAGTGGTTGTCGATCTAAAGAGGTTGTCGATCAAAAGAGGTTGTCGATCTTAAGAGGTTGTCGATCTAAAGAGGTTGTCGATCTAAAGAGGTTGTCGATCTAAAGAGGTTGTCGAACTAAAGTGGTTGTCGATCTAAAGAGGTTGTCGATCTAAAGAGGTTGTCGATCTAAAGAGGTTGTCGATATAAAGAGGTTGTCGATCTAAAGAGGTTGTCGATATACAGAGGTTGTCGATCTAAAGTGGTTGTCGGTCTACAGAGGTTGTAGATATAAATAGGTTGTCGATCTAAAGAGGTTGTCGATCAAAAGACGTTGTAGATCTAAAGAGGTTGTCGATCTAAAGAGGTTGTCGATCTAAAGAGGTTGTCGATCTAAAGAGGTTGTCGATCTAAAGAGGTTGTCGATCTAAAGAGGTTGTCGATCAAAAGAGGTTGTCGATCTAAAGAGGTTGTCGATCTAAAGGTTGTCGAACTAAAGTGGTTGTCGATCTAAAGAGGTTGTCGATCAAAAGAGGTTGTCGATCTAAAGAGGTTGTCGATCTAAAGAGGTTGTCGATCTAAAGAGGTTGTCGATCTAAAAAGGTTGTCGATCAAAAGAGGTTGTCGATCTAAAGGTTGTCGAACTAAAGTGGTTGTCGATCTAAAGAGGTTGTCGATCTAAAAAGGTTGTCGATCTAAAGAGGTTGTCGATCTAAAGAGGTTTTCGATATACAGAGGTTGTCGATATACAGAGGTTGTCGATCTAAAGTGGTTGTCGGTCTACAGAGGTTGTAGATATAAATAGGTTGTCGATCTAAAGAGGTTGTCACTGAAGTCGTTTCGAGGGCGTTACGCTGTTTAACAAAGTATCTAAACAGACGGTGTAATTCTACTACAATGACATTCGATTATCTGAAACTTATTCAGCTCATTTCCTCACAGTATATATGTCTTATAATCCAACCAAACCCTATGATGTGGGTACTCAAAAGAATCTTCTCATTGAGTACCAACAACATAGGATAAGAGGGTCAAGTAAGGATTTTAGGACGTGGAAAACGCCCAGTGTCTAGACCTCTGCATAGTGTAATGCCTGAGCTTCAAAACAATTAAGTCGAGCATTAGGAAACTAAAGTGTACGGCATTTACAGCCTGTCGGTTCAATCTGATCATTCAAGGAGTCGGGTCTGGATCTGCACTGTTCGCTGCTTACAAGTCACTGCGTATACGTCACCGTTTATACCTCATTAAATTCGTCGGACCAGCTGTGGATCAGATACATCCAGCATTGACAGATCGGAGCAAACATTGCTTCCGAATAGTTGGGCAAACCTTTTTGTAAGCATCTGTCACACACGTATAGAGCCAGGCTAGCCGGCGCATCTGCGCCGTCTGACCAGGCTCTACACTGTCGGCTGCTCAATTTCAACATATTCATCTCGATATCTCTCCCTACAATGGGCTATGGACTCATCCAAAAGCATAGCTGGACAAGCTTCGTTTTAAAAAACTCAACATTGAAAGGGTTAAAATAAATATTCCTGGCGCACGACTCATTTCCAATAGGATCTGAAACAAATTAACGTCGATTGATATCATATTAGCATGCAGAATAATATTTCCTAGTAACACGAATCTATTTCATAAATGTCACAGAAATGTAAGATGTAGAAACCAGAGCCAAGAAATGCTTAATCTAATTTATTGTTCTTCTTTATTCCTTCGCCTATTGCAAGTTTCTATGAGAGGGTTTATAATAGAATATTGTTGTGTCGATCGAAATAAAATCACAAAAGCGTTCTATAGAAGGAGTTCTATTATACCAGTGAACATTAAAGGCGTTACTGCCGAGTTATTTTAACTCTTTCCCTCATATATATACGCTTTCTGACGCCTCTGCAGCAGACGGCTTTTTGAAAACATAGAGACAAAAGAAGAAATTGCTCAAAACGAGCAATTTCTCCTTTTGCCACAATGTTTTCCACTTTTAGTCAAAGGTTATTCATTCAATTAAAGAGATTTTCTATTTATTTATAAAATGTGTTCAAAGTCGTCTTTTGTCACTATGTTTTCAAAAAGCCGTCAGCTGCAGAGGCGTTAGAAAGTGTCTATATGAGGGAAAGGGTTAAACAAATCCAGCTAAAAAATGGGAAAATCTCAATAAATAAAGGAAAGTAGGCCTATAGGAATGTTATTTGAAAACATTGTGGCAAAAGGAAAAATTACTCATTGTAAACGATTCTTTTTAAACTAAAATGTTCCAGAAGTCGGTTTATCTGCTGCAGATGGGGTTTAATGCGTCTTCAGGTTGGAAAGGGACGTGTAGCTGAAGGATTGCAAAGCTTAAATTCGATTTTGTGGGACCATAACTTCGTTTGTAATTCAAATTGATGAGTCCGTCAGGGTTTTGAAGTATCTCAAATAAGGTTATACCGCTTTACTATTTAGATCTTTACAATAGAATTGCCATAAGGCTACTAGCTATTAAAATTCCCCATAAAAAGAGTTCAACATTTGGAGAAATACTGTATCCATATATAAATAACAATTGATAACATCATTGGAATTGAAGAAAACCCGACTTCATTATTCTTACGTTTAAACTTATTTATTTTACATCGATGGCGAAACAAGCCTTTAGCTTATATTAATCACGCTCGATGTCTGCTTCCTGGACCCTTAGCCAGTACACGCGTCGTTTGGGTGGAAATATACCAAAGTCAGAACCGCTCATCACCGGACTCGAACCCGGTACCTTTGGTAGGAGAGGCCTGTACCACTGTCTTCCAGCACCAATACATGTTTATAACTACCGTTGTGGGATATGCGTGTTACATTGCAGATAGATCCTTTATTTATCCGACTGATACAATGGCGAGTGTAGGATGTTAAAAAAAAAAAAGACATGAATTGAAATTTACCCAGGAAACCTCGGGATATAACTGCATCACTGCTGAATGTGACGTAAAAACACAATTCAAATGAACAAACGAACGAGCAGATCACTACGTGCAATAAACTGCCTATTACGATATCTAAAACATGAGAGATGTAAGTCAAATGACATACTGCCGTTTTGTTCTGTTCCGTTCTTACAATAAGTATGATTTTAGACTACATAAAAGTCAGATGTTTGATTGTAGCCATGTTGTGAAGAACCAAGCATTCTGGAATGCAGCTGTAATTTAAGCCGTGCCAAGCAATTTTGGAGTATTAATGGTAATGGGCTTTGACATCATTTAAAGTTATATTGGCATAACACTAGAAGGTCTACAGTTCCAGTTGTATTGTCAGAAGATGTATTAAAGTATATGAGCCATTCCACGAGAAGACCAACAGTGTGGACTCTGCGTAAAGTATCGATCCGGATCAGCCTAAGCATGCCGCACAGGCTAACCAAGGCAGACGTTTTTCTCCTTCTGTGGATTTTCTGTTTCATAAATCCTTACTCTTTACCTCTATCCTCCTGAAACGGAATGTGTCGGCCCGGATTAGCCTGCGCGGAATGCGTAGGCTGATCTGGGTCGATACATTACGCAGATACCATACTGTTGATTTTCTCGTGGAATGGCTCATTATATGACATATATGCGCACGGTGAAGGCCACGTATTCTCGTCTGAGTCTTCACTGTAAGTAGATATATGCATTAAGGCCCCAAATCGTTATACACTTACAATTGTCTACTTACTACTTTAAGTCTTTTATTGATTGAAGAAACCCTACGGTATATTTAACATGGTTGCGGACGGTTAAGACCACACAGTCTAATCTACAAAGATACATTCAGAAACAATGTTATCGTTCCATTTTTCAAAGTTTTATTGATTGATTGTTTGGTTGTTTTTCCACATACACTTTGCGCATTGGTGGAAGACGAATGATGTTTATCGCAATGACTTTTGTTAAACGTCGGAAAGAATGTTTTCCAGGCTGGGGTTCAAACATGAAACCCTTGGATTGACAACCGGCCTTGCTGCATACTGAGCTACCGGGCTCGGTCAGTTCAAATGATGAGATATCAGGACAAGTTACTGACTATCAAGAGAGTCCTCATAGAAAACAGTGAGATCATTGTACAACATTATAATAATGCATAGATCCGCATAGATCCGTGGTCGTATTTTAAGCCACGCCCATCGTCATGCATAAAAAACAAACCAGCAATGAATCGTTAAAAACTACCCTGTTCTCACACTTTTGTTTGTGATGCGAACACTGCGTTCGACAATCAAGTGTACCAAACAGAACATATATATGTTTTTTGATTGGCTAAAATACTGCATCTGATTTGCATATCGGATCTATGAATATTATCCAAATGCCATGAGTCCCATGGACTCAAAACTTATCTAATTATGAGTCCTCGTCGGATGAATATTAAGAGTACAGTACTCGGGACTCGCAGGTAACACATTCACTATCCAAATCCCTCCAGCCACTATCTATTCTAGGAGGGGAATTTACTAATACTAACACTGTTTTGAATATCCCCTTTTAAGTTTTAGAGACTGGGAGAATCTCTACAAATAGACAAAGAAGTAAAATGTCTCAATTTGTTCATGAAATCAATTTTCTGATAAAATTCCCCCCGTTGTATTCGAATCCTAGATTAGACACTGCTAGACGCGGCACATTTTTGTACTGTGAATTGTGGAATATTCCTCTGTTAGACAGGCAATTGTTAGCACACTTTAAGCACAATGAATTAATTAATCGGTTGGTGATCGTTTTTTGTATCCCCTGATCGAAGCCAAATCTGTCCGATCCAAGCCAAAATAGCTATCTTGAATCTCTATGAAAACTGCACGTCTGCCAGTGGTTGTTGTTGTTATTTAGTCTGTAACGGGGTAGATAACAGATGTAAACTATATTTAGCAAACTGTGCCGACGTCCTTGATCGTTTGCATAATGGAGTCTGGCTAGGAAAAGCAATCAATTTTAAGGTAAAAATGACAAGCATGTAAGCGACTCTAGCAAACGACGTTCTTAAACTTTCCCAACTTTAAGACGCATTTTGACGTTTCTGCAGTAGACTCTTTAAAACATTGAGACAAAAGGAGGAAATGCTTGTAATGAGCATTTTCTCATTTTGCTTTTATGTTTTTCAGCACTAATCTTATCATTTTACATCATTTTACATCGATTGCCCGTTATGTAGAGAAATCAGAACACGCTCGTTACGGGACTCGAACCGGGACCCTTGGTACGAGAGGGCGACGATCTACCTCTGTACCACTGTCTTCCACACAATTCAAAACTTATACTTTCATTCATAGAGAATTTTATGTTATTTCCAAGCTGTTTTTAATTTATTATAGGTAGGAGAAAGACGGGAATAACTTATCAGACACATTCTTACTCGTCAGTTTTAAAAGTTAGATTTGACTATCATAACATATCCCTCCACTCTTCAAAAAAGAGTGTTTATATCTTTAAACAATTAAAAAAGGAAATTGTGAATTAAACCTTTTGCAAAGGGAGAAATTGTTCATAATAAGAAGTTTATTTCTCATTTTCTTTCCTTTCCGTAAAATATTCAAATATATCAAACTTTTTCACAAATGAATTGACATTTCCACAAGGTTTTCAAAGCAAATGACTTTTAACCCTTAACCCTTGCATACATACAACAAATCTGCAGCAGACGACTTTGAAATTGTGAAAATCCCTTTAAATGAAAGAACAAAATTGAATGGAGTTAAAAACATGATGACAAAAGGTGAAATTGCTCGATTTGAGAAATTTCTTCTTTTCTTGCCATGTTTTCAAAATAATGTCTGCTGCAGAGGCGTTAGAAAACGTCTATATGAGAGAAAGGGTTTAAAGCATGAAAAGTTCAAAATACCTCGAATTGAAATAGTTAACAAAGTTATCTTATCCAAGTCAATGGCTCCGGCTTCCGAGAAATTCTCTAGATATGCATATTCGAAATATTCCTGTGTAAACAAGAGACGGTTCCAAATATCTGTCTACATCTTTCTCCTTAACTTATCCTTTTCTCGGGAAATCAAGTACGCCAACCTCAAGTTCCAATTAATAATAATTAGATAAAAGTAAATACAGAAACGTTAACGACTGCTATGATTATCATACTCATATTATCTTACGTATATTATCTTACGTATATTATCTTATCCCACTTTTAGACGCAGTAGATGCAATAATAAAAGTAAACAGAACAGTAGTTAACTTATACACTGTCATTGAATTCATAATATGACGATTTTGTTTGAATACAAAGCAGACTGATTAATGGAGTGAGAGAGAAGCGTTTATTCAGTGGAATGTAAACAACCTTAATTATTGTCTGCACTTTAGTATTACTTATGTTAATAAATATAGCTCAAGTTATAAATAGATATAAGAACAAAGATGGAAATGTGAATAAATTAAAAGATAATAGCTTTCTCACTCCCCCTCTCTCTCTCTCTCTCTCCCCCTCTCTCTCTCTCTCTCTCTCTCTCTCTATCTCTCTCTCTCTCTCTCTCTCTCTCTCTCTCTCTCTCTCTCTCTCTCTCTCTCTCTCTCTCTCTCTCTCTCTCTCTCTCTCTCTCTCTCTCTCTCTCTCTCTCTCCTCTCTCTCTCTCTCTCTCTCTCTCTCTCTCTCTCTCTCCTCTCTACTTTTCTCTCACTCTTTCTCGTATTCTCGTCTCTATCTTGCTATTTCCCTATCCGTCTCATTTTACCTGTCCTTTCTCGATCTTATAACAATATATCATTTCATCTACATAGATAACCTTTCAAATATCACCAAATTAACTGAAAACCAATTATTAATTATCAAGCAAAATGTCCACTTACCAAGTCTGTCGTTGTCCCTGAAAAGACATCTGGCGTGGTGGTCATTTTGTTTGTCAGTTATCACGTACACTTTCATCTAATAAAGTCCACTATTAAACTACGAAATGGTCAACCCGGTCATATCCCGTCTACCTTACTAATCATACAAAAGAAG
>JASEVX010000011.1:51835264-52079999 GCA_031761405.1 Serripes groenlandicus | reverse complement strand
AACGAGGCATATCACTACGTGCAAATAAACTGCCTATTACGATATCTAAAACATGAGAGATGTAAGTCAAATGACATACTGGCCGTTTTGTTCTGTTCCGTTCTTACAATAAGTATGATTTTAGACTACATAAAAAGTCAGATGTTTTGATTGTAGCCATGTTGTGAAGAACCAAGCATTCTGGAATGCAGACTGTAATTTAAGCCCGTGCCAAGCAATTTTTGAGTATTAATGGTAATGGCTCTTGACATCATTTAAAGTTCATATTGGCATAACACTAGAAGGTCTACAGTTCCAGTTGTATTGTCAGAAGATGTATTAAAGTATATGAGCCATTCCCACGAGAAGGACCACAGTGTGGACTCTGCGTAAAGTAATCGATCCGGATCAGCCTAAGCAATGCCGCACAGGCTAACCAAGGCAGACGTTTTTCTCCTTCTGTGGATTTTTCTGTTTCATAAAATCCTTATTCTTTACCTCTATCCTCCTGAAACGGAATGTGGTCGGCGCCAGATTAGCCTGCGCGGAATTGCGTAGGCTGAGTCTGGGTCAGATACATTACGCAGATACCATACTGTTAGTTTTCTTCGTGGAATGGCCTCATTATATAACATATATTGCGCACGGTGAAGGCCACACCATTCTCGTCTGAGTCTTCACTGTAAGTAGATATATGCATTAAGGCCCCCAAATCGCTATACACTTACAATTGTCTACTTACTACTTTTAAGTATTTTATTGATTGAAGACGGTATATTTAAACATGGTTGCGGACAGGTTTAAGACCACACAGTCTAATCTACAAAGATACATCAAGAAACAATGTTATCGTTCCATTTTTCAAAGTTTTATTGATTGATTGTTTGGTGATTAGGGCCCTTAACGCCGTTTTCAATTCTTTCAGTCAATCACGGCGGCCAATTCAACCTGGGCCATGTGTTTACCTGGATTTTCCTCACACCAGTACTCCACACAACAGTCAAAAAAAAAAAAAAAAAAATAAAAAAAAACATAATAATGAAATTAAAATAAAAAAAAAAAAAAAAAAAAAAAGAAATAAAAAAAAATAAAAAAATAAGAAAAAATAAGAAAAAAGTAAAAAAAATAAACCAGAAAGAAAAATAAAAAGATAAAAACAAGTAAGAAAAAGAAGAAAAAAAGCAAAAATAGAACATAAATAAAAAAAAAAAAAGGGAAAATAAAAAAAAATTATAGGAGAAAAAGAGAAGAAATAAAAAATTAAAAAAAATATAATAAGAAAGACATAAAAGATAAATAAAGAAGATAAGAATAATAAAACCAAAAGAAATAGAAAAAAAAAATAAAAATACACCTAAAATAATCCAACAGCAACTGGCTGTTTTTCCACATACACTTTGCGCAATGGTGGAAGACGAATGATGTTTTATTCGCAATGACTTTAGTTTAAACGTCGGAAAGGAAGGTTTTCCAGGCTGGGGTTCAAACATGGAAACCCTTGGATTGACAACCAGCCTTGCTGCATACTGAGCTACCGCGGCTCGGTCAGTCAATGATGAGATCTCAGGACAATTACTGACTATCAAGAGAGTCCTCATAGAAAACAGTGAGATCATTGTACAACATTATAATAATGCATATGATCCGTGGTCGTATTTTAAAGCCACGCCCATCGTCATGCATAAAAAAACAAAACCAGCAATGAATCGTTAAAAACTACCCTGTTCTCATACTTTTTGTTTGTGATGCGAACACTGCGTTCGACAATCAAGTGTACCAAACAGAACATATATATGTTTTTGATTGGCTAAAATACTGCATCTGATTTGCATATCGGATCTATGAATATTATCCAAATGCCCATGAGTCCCATGGAACTCAAACTTATCTAATTATGAGTCTTCGATGAATATTAAGTAGTACAGTACTCGGGACTCGCAGGTAACACAATTCACTATCCCAAATCCCTCCAGCCAGTATCTATTCTAGGAGGGGAATTTGCTAATACTAACACTGTTTTTGAATACCCCCTCTTAAATTTTAGAGAGTGGGATGAATCTCTACAAATAGACAAAGAAGTAAAATGTCCTCAATTTGTTCGTAAAATCAATTTTCTGATAAAATTCCCCCCGTTGTATTCGAATCCTAGATTAGACACTGCTAGACGCGGCACATTTTTTTGTACTGTGAATTGTGGAACATTCCTCTGTTAGACAGGCAATTATTAGCCAACACTTTCAGCACAATGAATTAATGGGTTGTGTGATCGTTTTTTGTATCCCTGATCGAAGCCAAATCGGTCCGATCCAAGCCAAAATAGCTATCTTGAATCTCGTATGAAAACTGCACGTCTGCCCAGTGGTTTGTTGTTGTTATTTTGTCTGTAACGGGGTAGATAACAGATGTAAACTATATTTAGCAAACTGTGCCGACGTCCTTTCATCGTTTGCATAATGTAGTCTGGCTTTTATAAAAACAGACTAGGAAAAGCAATCAATTTCGAAGGGTAAAAAGTGACAAGAATGTAAGTGACACATTACATTTTTTCCCCCTCAAATATTTTACTTCTCTGTCCATATTTTCAACATCTTTGACGCGGCTCTAGCAAACGACGTTCTTAACTTTCCCAACTTTTAAGGACGCATTTTGACGTTTCTGCAGCAGACCTTCTTTTAAAAACGTTGAGACAAAAGGAGGGAAATGCTTGTAATGAGCATTTTCTCATTTTGCTTTTATGTTTTCAGCACTATTAGTTTAATCTTATTCATTTTACATCGATTGCCCCGTTATGTAGAGAAATCAGAACACGCTCGTTACGGGACTCGAACCGGGACCCCTTGGTACGAGAGGGCGGACGATCTACCTCTGTACCACTGTCTTCCACACAATTCAAAACTTATACTTTCATTCATAGAGAATTTTATGTTATTTCCAAGCTGTTTTTGATTTATTATAAGGTAGGAGAGAAAGACGGGAATTACTTATCAGGACACATTCTTACTCGTCAGTTTTCAAAGTTAGATTTGACTATTCATAACATATACCCTCCACTCTTTCAAGAAAAGAGTGTTTATATCTTTAAAACAATTAAAAAGGAAATTGTGAATTAAACCTTTTGCAAAGGGAAGAAATTGTTCATAATAAGAAGTTTTATTTCTCATTTTCTTTTCCTTTCCGTTAAATAATTCAAATATATCAAACTTTTTCCACAAAATGAATTGTCATTTTCCACAAGGTTTTCAAAAGCATAATGACTTTTTAACCCTTAACCTTGCATACATACAACAAATTCTGCAGCAAGACGACTTTGAAATTGTGAAAATCCCTTTAAAATGAAAGAACAATAATTGAATGGAGTTAAAAACATGATGACAAAAGGTGAATTGCTCGTTTTGAGAAATTTCTTCTTTTCTTGCCATGTTTTCAAAAATAATGTCTGCTGCAGAGGCGTCAGAAAACGTCCCTATATGAGAGAAAGGGTTTATAAGCATGAAAAGTTCAAAATACCTCGAATTGAAATAGTTAACAAAAGTTATCTTATCCAAGTCAATGGCTCCGGCTTCCGAGAAATTCTCTAGATATGGCATATTCGAAATATTCCTGTGTAAACAAGAGACGGTTCCAAATATCTGTCTACATCTTTCTCCTTAACTTATCCTTTTCTCGGGAATCAAGTACGCCAACCTCAAGTTCCAATTAATAATAATTAGATAAAAGTAATACAGAAAACGTTTAACGACTGCTAATGATTATCATACTCATATTATCTACGTATATTATCTACGTATATATTATCTTATCCCACTTTTTAGACGCAGTAGATTGCAATAATAAAAGTAAACAGAACAGTAGTTTAACTTATACACTGTCATTGAATTCATAATATGACGATTTTGTTTGAATACAAAGCAAAACTGATTAATAGAGTGAAAGAGAAGCGTTTATTCAGTGGAATGTAAACAACCTTAATTATTGTCTGCACTTTAGTATTACTTATGTTAATAAATATAGCTCAAGTTATAAATAGATATAAGAACAAAGATGGAAATGTGAATAAATTAAAAGTATAATAGCTTTCTCACTCCCCTCCTCTCTCTTCTCTACTATCCTCTCATCCATCCTACTCTCCTCTCTCTCTCTGCTCTCTCTCTCATCTTCCTATCTCCTCTCTCCATCTCTCTCTCTCTCTCTCTCATCTCTCTCTCTCTCTCTCTCTCTCTCTCTCTCTCTCTCTCTCTCGCTCTCGCTCGCTCTCTCTCTCTCAGCATCTTTCTCTCCTCTTTCTCGTATTCTCGTCTCTATCTTGCTATTTCCCTATCCGTCTCATTTATACCCTGTCTTTCTCGATCTTTATAACAATATATCATTTCATCTACATAGATAACCTTTCAAATATCACCAAATTAACTGAAAACCAATTATTAATTATCAAGCAAGAATAGTCCACTTTACCAAGTCTGTCGTTGTCCCTGAAAAGACATCTGAGCGTGGTGGTCGCATTTGTTTGTCAGTTATCAACGTACACTGCTTCATCTAATAAAGTCCACTATTAACTACGAAATGGTCAACAGACCGTCATATCCCGTCTACCTAACTAATCATACAAAAGAAGGCAAGGTATTTATAGTTAAATTAAAGTTTTATTCCTTTTTTTGAAAATAACACACAGGACGAATTTTGAGATTTTTCTTACAGATAATGAATGGCGTACACACACTTAAAGTGGCTTTGAGTTGATAAAAAGTTCAGGTGGCGCTAAACCACGTCATAAAATAACGCCCGCTAAATTATTCGTTTTTGATGTCGCCTTGACATTATAACAGGTTTCCTCTGCATGCATTAAGGCTGCACTTTTCAAGCGATTACTGAACTTCTCTGAGCACTGTATCTATTTGAAACCCCTCTTCACCATATTCAAACAATACTTTAAATTTAAATACTCCTTTTTGCTTACAATTTTTTAAAATAAATGTCGCCTATAACAGATTGCTTCAAAATACGTCCGGCAATTGAATGGAAAAGAGTCAATCAATTTTATTAATCAAGGAAATAATGCCAAGATTCAGGTGAAAAATATTTTTATGCACCAACAGCAGCATTATGTTTTATAACCCTCTTCCCTCATAATGAACGCCTTTCTGACAACTCTGCAGCAGACGGCTTTTTTGAAAAACTAGTGACAAAAGAAGAAATTGCTCAGAACGAGCAATTTCCTCCTTTTGCCACAATGTTTTCCCACTTTTTAGTCATAGGTTATCCATTAATTTATAGAGATTTTCTTTTTTTTTTGACAAAACATGTTTATAAAGTCGTCTGTTGCAGAATTGTCGTATGAGGGAAAGGTGTTAAAGATCTTGAACGTGAATTATATACAGACAAGATTAAACAAAACAATGGGGTGTAAACGCTATCCAGGCTGTTCAATGTCCTTAGTACACCCGCCATGAGGTGTAGTGGTAGAGCGTCCGCCACGGTAATTGAGGTGTAGTGGTAGAGCGTCCGCCACGGTAGTGAGATGTTTTGGATTCGATCCTCGGCTGGGCAGGGTCATACCAAATATTTTAAAAAGCATGGTAGAAATGGCTTTGCCTCCTTGGCATTAAGGTTTGTTGGGTTAGCAATACGACGGACTCGCTGGTACCAGGATAAACGGACCAACAATCCCGGTGACTTACTGAGGAAACGCAGTTTTAGACACCATACAAACAAACCAATGGTCTCATATGTTTTAACTAAGGACATCGTATTTTTTCCCACGACTCGGTTAAATGTAAATAACAAATTGCAAATGGAAGGAGTAGAATATAAACTTTTACCTTGACGAAATGAAATTTAATCAATGCGAACACATGAATTGTTCATCACATTTTGAACCTTTGTATGGTAAAAAGTGAAAAATCAGTACTGGGATTTTTTTCTAAATGAGCAAGTTCTATTTTTACTGTAACAATTTCGATATCAATTCGAGGCAAGACAGAAATTAAAAGAAATATTTTTTTAGACAACATTTTACCAGAAACATTAAAATATTTAAAGAGAAATAAGTTAATACATGTAAAGTGTATGTAGTATGCATTCGTCGAGCATTGTAAATGTATATAAATTTGATTAAAAGTATAATTTCCAATCATAGCACTAATCGTTGGTGTCAATTTATTTATTGGGGTTTTACACCACTTTCAACATTATTTCAATTATATCACGGCGACAGTTCACTTATTCATGATCCCTGGGTAAAAAAACCAGTACTAGGCTAGAAGATGTGTCTTGTCCAAGGGCACTCCACCATGACCGTAGTGCCGCGACTGGGGTTCGAACCCGGGACAATTAAAACAGTTGAAGGGACAAATCTGTGTAACATCAAAGGTGATAAGTGTTGAGCCAAATGCCACTATAACTGGCATGAGAGAGTTGTACAGTCTGATCATGATCTATATTATCAAAACAGAACATAACATAACACAACCTTTATGATCTCAAACCACAATTATGGTACACGAGTAAAACAATAAACAGTAAACATTGTCACGAGACATGATGGAGTGAGGGAGAGAGAGAGAAAGATACAAAGATAGAGAGAGAGAGAATATGAGATATATATATAGAGAGAGAGACAGAGAGAGAGAGAGAGAGAGAGAGGAGAGAGAGAGAGAGAGAGAGAGAGAGAGAGGGAGAGAGAGAGAGAGAGAGAGAGAGAGAGGGAGGCAGAGGGAGAGAGAGAGAGAAAGATTGCAATTTTGGAAAATACCATATATTATAATGATTATTGGTGTCAATTTCAGGTGGTGCAGGATAAATCTTTAATAAATAGGTTTATAAATTGTGTTTATAATTATATTTATTAACGAGAGTTAAATTTCTATTTTGTGTTAACACAATAGAGTCATGCTATTTTGAGAGCTTGTTATGGTAATTGTATTCTGGAAGTGTCCGGAAAAACGAGCGGATATTATTAGAGTACAAATTGAGAGCTCGGAATAAGGCAAGTATTTAGAGTTATTCTTTTGAGTGCCCACAACATAGGGTTTGGATGGCCAATAAGAGAGATATAGCGGAGAAAATATATGTTCACTTCCCTGACTTATGAGTAACCACGTGGTTCTCTTATATCATTTTATTTAAAACGGAAACAGAAGGGATTTTTGTGTGATGCGGTTTTATTTGACCTTGACAGTTTCCTGCCTGGAATCAACATGTTTTCGTTCAAATAAACTTGCTGGTGTATGTGTTAATTTGCAATGTGCCATACTGAAATTTGATAACTAGTCATCCTGGCAAGAGTATGTACATTCGCGCCCATTTTCGCAGCTATTGCATGTCAAGGAGCATCTCGAGGGCTTGGTGTGAAACGGTTGTAACTAAAATCGGTATTTTTTTAGCAAGGTTAATCACCTCGCCATAAAGTCTTTATAAACGTTAAATCATTTATCTTGGTAAACAATGGAAATTTAGGTGCCATTGCTCGTTCTGAGCAATGGCACCTAAATTTGCATTGTTTACAAAGGGGTCAAAATTGCCCCTAAACCAGGGTTTTCAAAATAGGTTTTTAGTTACAACCGTTTCACGCCAAGCCCTCGATCTGTCCATTTAACTATCTACATCCGTCAGAAGATGTTTCAAACTTGAAGGATTTAACGCAGTTTTAAACAGCATTCAAATTACACCACAGCGGCAAGTCTATCGGAATTTCTCGGATCAGTACTCCACACAATAACTGACTACCTACCAATATAGTGTGTCAGTCCGGAGATCGAACCTGCGACCCCCAACACTAGGGACGGACGCACTACCAATATACATATATTACAAGGCGGTCCCCTGATTTTTGACAAGCTCTTACAAGTTTAAGAACTTCTCTTTTCGCAGGGTATTTGTTTATGAGTAGCGAACAGATGTAGAGACATGCATTGTAAACGATTTGGTTATAGGAGGTGCGTCGTTAAGGCATTGAGATATTCATTAAAATATATCGTTTGATAGAAACATATATCTTTACAAATATATATCATTATAAACGTATATCTCTTTTACTCTTGTAGGAATAAAAAGACTCCGGTCACAGATTCGATGTGATTTGTCTAATTTTGCATATGAAATTTGCTTTGAAAACGACATAGGAAATTGTGTCATCTTGGATATTAGAAGAATTGTTTCGATTAAAATTTAAAAAAAAAAGATTAGGAAAAAAAGAAATTGCTCATTATGGACTATTACTTCTTTTCTCGTTTTAATCAATAGAAGTGTTATGCACTTGAAGCAATGGCTCCGAGCCGTGAGGTCCAGAATTGGAACATGATATGAGCCGTCCCACGAGAAAACCAACATTATGGACTCTGCGTAATGTATCGACCCAGATCAGCATGTGCAGTCCGCGCAGGCTAATACGGGCCGACATATTCTGTCTAAGGAGGATAGAGGTATAGAGTAATGATTCTTGAAACAGAAAATTTACAGGAGGCGAAAAGTGTCTGTCCGGGTTAGCTTGTGCGGCATCCTTATGCTGATCCGGGTCGATACTTTACGCAGAGCCCACAGTGTTGGTTTTATCCTGTAACGGCTCATATACAGTCTTATCCTTGCCGGAATACGACTTTGAAAGCACCTGCGTAATACTATGGCAAATCTCTATAAATGAAAGAGTTAGTGTTGAATAAAGTTGAAAACATTGTGGCAAAGGAGGAAATTGCTCATTATGAACAATTTCTGCTTTTGCCGCATCCTTTTCATAAATCGTCGGCTGCAGATGCTTCAGAAAGGATCTATATGGGGGAAATATCTGAACAGTTTTCTGGCATATATATCTAACGACTCATCCACGGTATCACGTGATGACGGAAACGAGAGGAAGCAAATTGTCTTTTGTGAACAGTGAATGCCCGGATCTGCCTGTCATCGTTTATTTACACAAGCCTCGTACAAGCTTCTGTCAAATTGTGTTAATGTACAGGCTGATCTGAACCTACACTGTTCAGAAATGTCAATATGTACCTTCTCTTTACGCACGGGTTTAAATAGTTTTGATAAAGGAGATATTATATACTTGTGTATATCATTCAGAAAAAAACACATATTTCACACAGAGCTCTTGATCATTCATTATCTAAAACCCTTATGTGACTCGTAAACCGTTTATTTTGGGTGCTTAACCCTTTCAAATATATCGACGCCTTCTGACGCGTCTGCAGCAGACGACTTTTGAAAACACTGACAAAAGGAGAAAATTCTCAAAACGAGCAATTTCTCCTTTTGCCACATTGTTTTCAACTAAAACAAAACATTATACTTTCATTTACAGAAATTATTTTTAAAGTTGTCTGCCACAGATGTGTTGTATGTGGAAAAGGGTAAACACAACCGATTCGCTGAGACGCTTTGAGTACCCACGCTGTTTAAGCAGCTTGCGAACAGTTTAGATCTTGTTCAGATTGTGCGGAATTACTGGCTGATCAGGTTCTACACTGTTCACCAAAACCAACTTACACCTTTTCCCATGGACGGACTCAAATTGGCCCAAGATACAATACGTAAGGACACGTTTCCTGATGAACTGATAAACAAAAGGGAGCAACGCGTTTCAGCAGTGGGTTTCCGTTGCTATACAAGTCTTGTCGAAGGGGCGATGATAAAATGACATTTAAAATTGGACATATCAATACATCATGGGCGTCAGGCAGTCAGGTTGGCGATGTCATTATTTACATCAGCAATCGGTGGAACATGTATGTACAACTACGTAACATGATCTCAGATTATCTGCCGTTATAAAACGTTCAAACAAAAGACTGTTTTTATATAGATTAAAAATTTAGTATCAGATCTAATACTGAATTTTTACTTATATAAAAAAAGAGTATTTAGTTTGAAAGATCTAAGATTGAATATTATTTGTACTTAAAAATCAGTATAAGATCTAATACCAAATGTTTTACTCATATCAGTATTTGTTTGAAAGATCTAGTGACATATACGTGTATTTATATGTTTCTGAAAGATCTTATACTGAATATTCAACTCATATAAAAAGCGTGTTTTGTTTGAAATATCTAATACTGAATAATCATCTTATATAAAAAGAGTGCCTTTATCGAGAGGTCTATACCTGAATTATTAATTTATATGAGCCGTTCCACGAAATATAGAAAAAGGTATCTGCGTAATGTATCGACCCAGGTCAGCCTGCGTAGTCCTCCTAGGTTAATTCGGATCAACACATTTCGTCTGAGGGGGATAGAGGTGTATAGCGGAATGATTTCTGAAACAGAAAATCCACGGAAGCGAAAAGTGAATGTCCGGGTTAGCTTGCGCAACATGCTTAGACTGATCCGGATCGAGTCCAAAATGTTGGTTTTCTCGCGGGACGGCTCAAATCTTTGAGTAAGTTATATCAAGTAATATAGATCGAACCCGTGTCTCATGCTCCCGACGAGGACCTTCAAACTGCTACACCACAGAGACAGTTCTTAGGCAAATGAATTGCGATATAAATTAATTGAGTTGGCCCGCCTTTCAATAAAGTGATATCTTTCCATAAATAACCCTTTCCCCATACGCAGACACATCTGCACCAGATGACTTTAGAAAACATTAAGACAAACGAGAACATTGCTCATTATGAAAGGTATTGTTTAAGAATGCTACAAAACGTATCCAACTATATTAAATGATCATGGTTTCAATATTGAAGATTTTCTATAGTATCGTCAAAGTCGTCTGATGTGGATCTGTAATCAATGGACAAGGGTAGATACTCAAGATATTAATGGTTAAAGATCTGACAGCTGTTCCGACAATTAACACATCTGCTAGAACCATAAATATCGAATCTGAAAAGCTTTCTTCACATCTGATTTTAGATAAAAACACATCTCACTTATCAACTACAATTGCTAACAAATGTTTAACACTCAAAGAGGTGTAAACGCAAATAGCATTGGTTCAGAACAGAGCGTTTATAAAATGGCGTCTTTGGCGAATGTCGATCCCATACTTTATTAAACTCAAATCTCAAGAGAGAGAGAGAGATATATATCTACATAAAGAGAAAGCCATAGAAAGAAGGCGGAGAAAAAGACAGTGAAAGAGAGTGACAGCGAGATAGAAGGATGGAGAGAAAAAGAGAGAAAGAGAGAGAGAGAGAGAGAGAGAGAGAGAGAGAGAGAGAGAGAGAGAGAGAGAGAGAGAGAGAAATAGAGAGAGAGAGAGATAGACAGACAGATAGACAGACAGACATACATACAGAGAGAGACAGGGACAAATACAGAGATAAAGCGACAGACAGCCATAGAGAGAGAAAGAGAGATCAGAGATGAAGCAATGTTTTTTTCAAAATGAAGTTATTTCTTGTAATGGAAGATAACGCTTGTTTTATAACGCAATAAATTGATATTAAATTTGTTCAAACCATTAACTATCATTACTCCCATAATAAAATAAAATTGTAATTTTATTATATTTAATCAAAAATAAAGTATTTTTATGTTCCTGTATCTTGCAGAGACAAGAATCAATCGGAAAATCAGTCGTTAAAGAGCACGCGTCCACGCAAAAGGGGTACAATTTAATAATGAAGGTATATCTATCTCCTTGAGATATGTCTTGCTCTTTATGTTCCTAAGTTATCGAGATTACTCTTAAAGATGTCTCTAAAACGAACAAACGGTAAGGCAGCCTCAGTCACAAACAGGTTCTGGCTCTTTCTTAAACAATCTCTTATTGCAAACCTATGGATCGGGAGATCAGGGATCGATTCCTGATCGAAACATACCAAATACGGTATAAAGGAGGGCTAGTAATGGCTGATAATGTATCCAGGAAACGCCACGATATTAATAAAATACTGTTGAAAGCGAGGTAAAACACCATCTAGACAAGCAATGTATTGCATGTCAGTTGAAACAAACATTTATATATATTCTAGATTGAAGAAAAAACAAAAATGTTTGGTTAAACCTTTCCCATATATAGATGCTTTCTGACGCCTCTGCAGTAGAAGACTTTTTGAAAACATTGTGGCAAAAGGAGAAATTGCTCAAAATGAGCAATTTCTCCTTTTGCCAAAATGTTTTCAACTTTGTTTAGTATTCATACCTATATTTATAGAGATGTTTTATTGTTTTGCGAAGACGATTTAAAGTCGTCTGCAGATTTGTTGTATGTGGGAAAGGGTTAAACATCACTATATATCACGATATATTGACGGCTCCTTTACGTCGGTTAGAGCTGTACAGTGTTATAGTTTGAACTTATTTATTTTACATGGATTGCGAAACAAGCTTTCAGCTTATATTAATCACACTCGATGTCTGCTTAGTGGAGACTTAACCAGTACTCGCGCCGTTTGTGTGGACAAATCCAAAAAACAGAATCCGCTCATCACGGGACTCGAACCCGGGACCTTTCGAACGAGAGGCCGACAATCTACATCTGCATCACCGTCTTCCACAGTGTTACAACTTTATAGTCCCCAGAAATGAGGATATCTTTGAAGCAAAGTCAAATACGGGTGTCCCAAGCTAAAACAACGCCCTTGAACGACGATAGTAGATATTTAAAACATAATATGTCAACTTATCATGTTGAAACACAGGCCTACTTAAAGCTTTTACATTTCCTTGCAGACGGAATAAACACAACTGTACGAACTTTTAGTTAGCTCAACTATATTAGCAATCGGTATGTTAAAATGGCCATCTTAATCTAAACTGTTCACTAATGCCATTTTGTACTTTCCCTCAAATTTCGTTTCGAATTCCCTAATAGAGAGTCTTTTCCACATATAGACGCATTTTCACACATCTGTAGCTTACGACTTTTTCAAACCTAGCGATTAAAGAAGAAATTGGTTGTAAGGTGCTATTTCAGCTTTTGCCAATATGTTTTCAAATATATTGAATAATTATACTATTTTCACGTTTAAGGATTTTCCATATGTTTTGCCTAGATGTTTTCAAAGTCGTCTGCTGCAGATTTGTCGTATGTGCAACCCTTTTCCATATACAACACATCTGAAGCAGACGACTTTGAAAATGTCTACTTTAAAATATGGAAAATCTCTGTAATTGTAGGGATTATTAATGGAAAAAAGTTCAAAACGGTGTGGCAAAAGGAGAAATTGCTCGTTTTTAGCAGAGACAAAACAAGAAATTGCTAAAAACGCCTGATGCAGAGGCGCCAGAAAGCGTCTATATGTGGGAAAGGGTTAAATTCCTTTCCCACATGCAACACATATGCAATAAACGACTTTGAAAATATGTAGACAAAACTATGGAACTGCTCCAAAAATTATAGTATAATTACTGAATACATGTGTAAACATGGTGAAACAAGATTAGATTACGCAAAACGAATAATTTCCCCTTTTGTCACCATGTTTTCATAAGTAGTTTGGTGCCGAAGCATAAGGAAACGTCTGCATTCGGTAAATGGGTTAAGAGGTACTCCGTTAAGTGGTCTATAGTCGATACAATGTGAACAATTATAACAGACTTCTGCTTATAAACTAAATTTGTGAAGTTTGTTTACTGTTTAAACTGGCATTTAAACATTGCAGTGGCAATTGTGAATGCGGCGTAAATGATTGTTTAACGTCTAATTTGTGCGGAAGACATTATAATTGAACTTGGCATTAGGTCAATAAGTTAAACCATGTGGTATGTGCCTAGACTGAACATAGTTTAAACCGAACGAACAGTTTGGAGAGCACACTAGTGTAAAACAATACAGGGAGATTGCATCCAACACTGAGAACCTCACCCGGAATCACTAACCAAGTTACAAAGAGGGGAAACAAAACATAACGGACCTGTTAAAAGCAAAGTGCTTATAAGTCGCAGATTAGTTTGGTCTCTACTACTACATGAATTACATGAATTTAAACATTCGCACACCAGCAATGTTTTCTGGGACGAGCATTTCTTTCTTAACTAGATCAACATCAATAGCCGTATGCCGCTCATACCACTTGAATTGCTCGCACCAATTTTCCTTTACGAGTACATGTATATCCTTTATCAAAAATGATTTAAGCTGCATATCAATAATCTATTTACAATTTTAAAGATTATTCTACCACAGGTTCCAGGTTCGTATCCCGTATTGAGCGGATTTTACGTTTAAGATATTTCCACACAAACGGCGCGAGTACTGGTTAGGGCTCTAGGAAGCTGAGGCTATCGATGTAAAAGAAGATAAGTTCAAAACTAATCTTTCATATGTTGTTTTTTCTTTCCCCATATGAGTTCATTTCCCTCATACAACAATTCTGCTGCAGACGACTTTGAACATATTTTATCAAAGAATAGAAAATCTCTATAATTGAATGGATAACCTATGACTAAAAGTGGAAAACATTGTGGCAAAAGGAGAAATTGCTCGTTTTGAGCAATTTCTTCTTTTGTCACTATTTTTTCAAAAATCCGTCTGCTGCAGAGGCGTCAAAAAGCGTCCATATAAGGGATAGGCTTAAGTACCGTTTCAACAAGTATACAACTTTATCACGGCATCCAGTTAACGTACCAATGAGTGTCCATGCTATTATACACCAGTACATAGCAGTATTTTCGGGCAAATGACTGCTTTTCCTATCCACGTATACTTTCACCCCAGTGGCGGAAGAATGATAAGTCATATTGACTTTTGTCAAACGTCGGACAGAATTGTTGACCGAGCTGTGGTTCGAACTGACAACCCCTGGAGTGACAGCCCGCGTCGCTACCAGCTGAGCTATTAGCTGAGCTGTCATTGCTCGGCTAAGATGAGTTCACCCTTTCCCTATTTCAATAAATCTCTCAGCAGCAGAGGACGTTGAAAACATTAAGTAAAACGTGTGGAATCTCTCTTTAAAATAAAGAACAAGAATTGAATAAAGTTGAAAGCATTGGGCCAAAAGGAGAAATTGCTCATTATTAGTAATTTCTCCATTTGCCACAATGTTTTCAAATGTCTACTGAGGCGTCAGAAAGCGTCTGTATGTGGGTAAGGGTTTACGCTGTGTTAATACTTAAATCATTTAAATGTTTTCTGAACAAACATTCCACAATTAAATCATTTAATGTTTTCTGAACAAACATTCCACAATTAAATCATTTGCCCGTTTCTCCTCATTACTGTAATACAAGGGAGATAATCCAATCAGACTTTTTACCATTAAACTGCACATTGTATTTCGCTAATATAGACCGAAAATTACCCAGGAAACGCCTGGACATAACTGTAATAATATCGAAAACGGCATCAGACACCATTCAAACAAAACAAATATTATGAGAAGATAAGAAGTAATTCATTTTGTTTTATTCTCATCAACTGCAAAGGCGCTAAAGGTTATCTGTATAAGCGAATGACTTATTGTAATAAATAAGTCTTGGAAGAAGAACAAATTTAGTAAAATCATCTACTTTATTCGTATTGTAAATCTCCATTGAAATTGGACGCCAATAAAAACGACCGATTAGGTTATAAACCCAATAAGTAAGACAAATCTCATATACTTTCGTTTGAGAACTTGAGCCGTCCCGCGAGAAAACCAACATTATGGCCTCTGCGTAATGTATCGAGCCAGATTAGCCTACGCAGTCCGTGCAGGCTGATCCGGGCCGACACATTCCGTCTCAGGGGGATATAGGTGTAGAGTAACGATTCCTGAAACAGAAAATCCACAGGAGGCGAACAGTGTCTATCCGGGTAAGCCTGCGCAGCATGCTTATGCTGACCCGCGTCGATACTTTACGCAGCGACCACAATGTTGGTTTTCTCGCGGGACGGCTCATTGAATCTTTTTTTTGTAAGGGATTTTCCCTAATTCCATTTCAATAGATATCTATAGCTTACTCTGACCGAAGCGTTATTATACAAGTCCATCCATGGAAAAGGGTAAACGTTGACTTTTGAGAACAGCGTAGAACCAGATCAGCCTGCGCGTTCATAAGGTCTGATTATGATCTACTCTGTTCTAATGTACTTACATATGGTTGTTAGAGGTTTCTGTCATAGTGTATATATTCTGGTGAGGCTGAACAGAGAAATAGAGTGATCTGAATCTTCACCTTTCAGGAATGTCAAATCGAAGCTTTTTTTCACCGACTTACTCATATTCTGTTTCCATGCGAAAAACATTCAACTTTTGACATTACTGAACAGTGTAGGCTCAGATCACCCAGTTGGTCACAGTCTTATCAGAAGTGATATGTGAACAGTTCAAATGTGTGGGTGCACAGGCTGATCCGACGACCGGACGACGTCCTCGCTTACGACGTCCTCGCTTACGACGTCCTCGCTGACGATGATGATGATGATGATGATCTAGATAATAATGATGAAGATGATTTTGATGATGATGATGATGATGATGATGATGAAGATGATGACCTAGATAATAATGATGATGATGAAGATGATTTTGATGATGATGATGATGATGATGAAGATGATGATCTAGATAATAATCATGATGATGATTTTGATGATGATGATGATGATGATGATGATGATGATGATGATCTAGATAATAATCATGATGATAAAGATTATTTTGATGATGATGATGATGATGAAGATTATTTTGATGATAATGATGATGATGATGAAGATGATTTTGATGATGATTTTGATGATTATGATGATTATGATGATGATGATAAATTATGGAGATAATGATGATGATGCAAATGGTGATATGAATATTGTAATATTTACCCTTCTTTTTTCTCTCCTATCAGATCCACACATGCTATACGAAGTTCAAATAAAATCTAAATTCCAGTGAATGCTGAAAATGGTAAAAATAACTATAAACAAATTAAAACACTTAAAAAACTCTGGTTAGAAATACAACGCAACGCCAAAAAGACAATTAAATGTAAAGGCTCGGCACTGACAATTTGTATTCCTTAATCTAAGTTTATCGCTTCAACTATTTTTCCTCGAAGCAACAGGTAAAATAATATTCTTTAATCCTGAACGTTTTTCACAATCCAAGCGAAGCGCCTTGTCTCCGCAGCTCATCAGACGGGAAACGCGCGCTAAAATCCAATAATGTGATTGGTAAATTGAGTCGCAGGGTAATTTACATATTTTGTTGTCAAAACGAGGCACAAATAATTATATCGACCTTAGATTAGGTGAATATCTACACGTTTTTATGTAAATACCTAAGGTAATGCTATTTGTATTGGGAATGTTATATTAGACAAATTGACGTATGTTAAATTCTAATTGTCTACGATTCGTGTCGATATACATTAGGTTATCATATTCTGCAAGGCTTTACTCGAAAAATAGGGATGTTATTTTCTCTGAAATAAAAGAAAGAACATATGTTTCCCAAAACCGTTTGGGATTAAACAAACTGTTTCAATACTTATGTCAAATTTTAATTGTTTACGACTTACGCCAATATACATAATTATAATAGGTAATTATATTCTACAAGGGTTTACTCGAGTTCGAATGTAGTTATTTTTATTTTTTCCCTCTGACAATAAGCGAAGACAGGAAACAAATGTATGTCTCTAAAATCTTAAAACAAGTGTCGACCCTGATTTTCATATGTTTGTGCCCATGAGCAGTTTTTCCTTTTGCCGTAATGTTTTCAATTCTATGTAAACCTTACACAATACATTCTTCCATATTTTGCCACAGTGTTTTAAAGTCGTCAGTTGCTGGGGCGTAAGAAAGTGTCTCTGTGTGGGTAAAGGTTAGATAGAAACGTCAATCCTGGAATATTATAATCTAGCTTTTTTCCTAAATATAAAAGTCATCTCCCGATTCTTTTCCGGTATTGTTTTGGCTTGATGGTGACGCGGTTTGAGTTTGAGAAACAGATTAATCTACAATATGAACCCTTTTCCCACCTGCAGACGCATTTTGACTCAAAAGCAGCAGGCAACTTTAAAAATCATTGTGGCCAAAGGTGAGATTGCTAATGATGAGAAATTTCTCATTTGGCCAAAATGTTTTCAACTTTATTTAACAATTTAGCTATCTTTTATGGCGATTTTTCAGGTTTTTGTCACTATGTTTTCAAATTGTCTGCTGCAGATTTTTTGGAGAGGGTTAAGACGGACAGTATCTGTTGAAAAGCATATAGACGCTTTCTGACGCCTCTGCAGCAGACGACTTTTGAAAACAATGTGAAAAAAAAAGAAATTGCCAAAAACGGGCAATTTCTCCTTTAGCCACAATGTTTTAAACTCTCGTTTTGGGAGATTTATCACGTTCTTGCCAATATTTTTTAAAAGTCTTTTGCTTCAGATGTGTTGTATGTGGAGAAAGGGTTAACATGACCATAATGTATAATTCGTTTTAATATAACGAAACACTCTACTTTCCAGGTGCAGACAAGCACTTTCCCTTTTTCAAACACCGTTTTCGAAAGTCTTTTGCGAATCATCAAATATAAATACATATAAAAAATTTACAGACACGTGGGTTTGAAAATGGGGGTAAAAAAGAAAATATTCGGAAAAAATTAGTGAATAAAAAAGATGAAAATAAGATATTATGATAAAGGCTAAAGAGGATGAAGTTAACTTTTTAGTATCTGTAATCTAATTTCTAATTGCGATTAAACAAAAAATGCAACTTCTTAACGATTGTTGACCAATTCATTACATTTTTGTATTGTTGGATGTTTATTAAATAAAACCAAGACAGTACATAAATGACACGGTTCTCTCAGTTATCGATACGATATTTCTATCTCGACGAGCGATATCATGTATCATTCTCATTAGGCTGACAAAGTAAATAGCGTTTTCAACATTATCTGGGAATCTTCCCATATGGCAGCCCCCCCCCCCCCCCCCCTTTACCCTTTCCCAGAAAATCCACAGGAGGCGAAAACCGTCTGTCCGGGTTAGCCTGCGCGGCATGCTTAGGCTGATCCGGATCGAGTCCACACTGTTGGTTTTGTCGTGGAACGGATCATATGCTATAACATATTGATAAGCCTAAGTGTATCATTGTGTTCTTATCACTAAGAAGTAATGATTCAATGTCGTTAAATGTTTGAATCACTCATCATCTATCAAAATGATATTTAACCCGTCCCCTCATAGGACAATTCTGCAGCAGACGACTTTGAACATATTTTGTCAAAACATAGAAAATCTCCATAATTGAATGGATAGCCTATTACCAAAAGTGGAAAACATTGTGGCAAAAGGCAAAAATAGCCTATGCCATGTTCTTAAATCCGTTTTTAACCGACAAACACTATGCTGTTGATTCTCTAAAGAATCGTCTCATACCTACCAGTTTTACGACCCAAACTTCTTGTGTTAACATAAACATAAAACGAGCAATTTCTTCTTTTGTCACTATGTTTTCAAGCCGTCTGCTGCAGAAGCGTCAGAAAGCATCTATATGAGGGAAAGGGTTAAACGTTTGAATCACTCATTCTATCAAAATGGTATTTAACCCTTCCCCTCAAACGACAATTCTGCAGCAGACGACTTTGAACATATTTTGTCCAAATATAGAAAATCTCTATAATTGAATGGATAGCCTATGACTAAAAGTGGAAAACATTGTGGCAAAAGGAGAAATTGCTCGTTTTGAGCAATTTCTTCTTTTGTCACTATGTTTTCAAAAGGCCGTCTGCTGCAGAGGCGTCAGAAAGCGTCTATATGAGGAAAAGGGTTAAAAGCGCCGTCATATGAAGTGTCAAACATGCCGATTCCAATGCTTGCTGTTATAATGATCAGATCTGTAGATTAATAGCCTATGCCATGTTCTTAAATCCGTTTTTAACCGACAAACACTATGCTGTTGATTCTCTAAAGAATCGTCTCATACCTACCAGTTTTACGACCCAAACTTCTTGTGTTAACATAAACATATTGGTAAATGACATTTATTTTCCTTTTGTTACTTGATAAAACACGCTTTGTAAGAAACACCACTTTAATAAATAATTAATTAAAGAAATGCGATACAGATACAGCCGTAATTAGCATTACTGATTATTTGTAAAGATATTTTACTGGCACTTTATAGCATCTATTCAGGAAGAGAAACATATTTTTTTGCGCGAAATTAATTAATTTAAACCCTTTCATGTTGTAGAGAAATGCTATTCTCATCATTGATCGTTTTTGTAATTCTAAAGTAAGAAACATTCCTTCTTTCTTACTCGTGTTACATATATCATGTTGTAAGCGTTTTACAGCAGGTTTACTTTTCAACACAATGTGCTATTTAACTAATGTTTCGTTAATGTTGAGCCGCCATAGCTCTGGCGGTCACGCTGAGAGCTATCAATCCAGGGGTGGTGAGTTAGAACTCCGGCTCGACCATTCATTCTTACCGATGGTTGACAAAGATCATTGTGACTAGCGTAAATGCCATCAACGTGCTAACAAGTCGACGTGGGAAGGCTATCAGTTTTCTTGGAAGAGTGCTGTGGGAAGGGCAGGTGCGAGAAAGCCAGGAAACACGATACATTGTTGGTGAAATGGGCGCTGTAATAAAACAAAAATATCGTGGAAATATGCCTCAAACTAAAATAAATCAATCGAAATGGTGTTATACTGACATATATCTCATCATCTACACATTAAACCCGGGTTGGTTTTCTTGGGATTTGAATTTGAATTGTGGGTAACTTCGTTATCAATAGTAATTCTGTTACAAGACGGCGTTCATTGGTAATAGTTTTCATTGGTCTTATATATGAGCCATTCCGGCTAATCCGGGCCGACACATTCCGTCTCAAGCGGATAGAGTAATGGTTCCTGAAACAGTAAAAACACAGGAGGCGAAAAGTTTCTGCCCGGATTAGCCTGCGCGGCATGCTTAGGCTGATCCTGGCCGACAGTTTACGGAGAGTCAATACTGTCGGTTTTCTCATGGAAGGGCTCATATTCAGACACTAATTGTATCCCCGCAACCCTAAGCGCTAGGGGGCGTGGCCATTACTGCCAGTTGGTATGACACGACCCGGGATCGAACCCTGATTTCCCGCTCCCAAGGCGGATGTTCTAACCATTACACCTCGGAGACGGTGTGTTGGAGCTGACTTCCTGGAGCATTCAGGGGCGTAGCTTGGCAATAATCAATGTGTAGGCCGTCTCGTGAGAAAATCAACAATGTGGACTCTGCGTAAAGTATCGACCCGGATCAGCATAAGCATGCCACACAGGCGTACCCGGCTAGACACTGTTCGCCTCCTGTGGATTTTCTGTTTCAGGAATCACTACTCTAGCTATCTCCCCTTACGGAAAGCGCAGGCTGATCTGGTCGATACATTACGCAGATGTGTATCGCCGCAGCTGCATTTTGGGGCATTTCTAGAAAAAATGTGTAGGTACGTGCATACAGTGCCTAAAGGGAGCTACGCCCCTGGCATTGACTATTTGTCATCAAGGTATGCTGATTATTTACCAGCCAATTTGTTCAGAATTGTGGCCAAATTGTGTTATTGATGATAGAAGAATGAAACTTCCACAACTGTTAATGGATATATACTGCGGACTCAATCCCGAAAATGTAAGATGGTAGATAAGATATTCAAACGTCTGTAATAAAGAATACATGTGACAAAGATTGCCTTATGTTTAATTATTTTTTTATATACACGTACATGTAATGAACTTCCAAATAAAAATGGTTTACTAGTACCCGTCACCTACTAGATGCCATGTTAGTCAGATAGTATTACTCGATGATGCTTCCTACGTTCGTAATGTTATAATCAACGCGAAACAGCCTCATTGCGTTAATTAGAATATGATTCATTGTAATTTCGCATTGCTTATGTGTGCATTAATTTCGCCATCTGTTTCTTTACTTAGTGCGTAGTTATGTATAGTTGTCTTATTCATTTGGTAGTCATTTCAGCCAAAGGATATTGGACAAAATGCATTTTACAAAAAATACTGCTTTAACGGTATATACCATATTATATATTTTTTTGTTTTAAATTGCTTGCTTGATTGATTGGGGTTTAACGCCGTTTTTAACAATTTCTCAGTTATATCACGGCGGCCAGTTCACCTATTCATGCATTTACTGGTTTTCTCACACCAGTACTCCACAAAACAATCTTCCCAAGCAACTGGCTGCTTTTACACATAGACTTAGCCCATTGGTGGAAGACAAATGACGCATGTCCCATTGACTTTTGTCAATCCTCGGAAAGAAATTTGGCCGAACTCACAACCCCTGGATTGACAGCCCGCGTCGCTACCGACTGAACTACCTGGGCTCGGCTATTTGTTTTAAAACACATGAACATACCGAAACGGAATATTGAGGTTGTTTGTTATTTTATACTGTTTTTGTTTATAATAATTATAATTTAAACAACTTTAATATTTTTCAGAAAAACGTCAGTGACCTGAAAAAATCGAAATAGAGATGACTACCGTGAACAACGTCCATATAAATATGACAAGAAACTCAATATTGCGGTTTCTGCAAACAATACAGATTCAGGTGAGTCAACTCGTAACGAGCTGTCTATCCTGAAATCAACATTGTTTGCCATTTATTCTAGAAATATCATGCGTAAATTTAGATAAAACTTTGATCGTAGAAAGTTAATTAAAGCTAGACCATCATATCATTAGGTGTACTAATCTAGCCTTGCTACTGTTCTCTATGTTTAATTGCAACGAATACGTATTTAGCTAAACTATTTATAATATTCGTAGAGTTTATTTATCAAAATATCCCAAACTCTTACTACATGGAAAATGGAATCATCCGATTGTTGAACATGGATAGTCTACTTTAGGGAAGTCGATGCTGAGAGAGTTTATGTAAATACCATCGTGTTAGATACCTTTTCCCACGAATCGACTGGAGTGACCTGAAGAGCACATAAAACACATATAACCTAAGGTTTCTTTTTCTAATTTCTAAGTCTATTGTTCTGGTATATAGGTGACCATTTTCACATTCTCAAAATGAACTGCCAGTTTGCTTTTATATATTATAGAACGGCAAACATTTTTTATTGCAATTTTCTTTTTTACCTTCTTGACTTAAAAGGGTGTGATCACCGGATATTTGGAGATATTCAAACTATTTGACGGATCTTCACCACTAATATTGGTATATAAATACCGAAGCATAACTTTTGTTGGGATTTTACCAGCAATCGTAATGCTAAATGTTATGCTTCTATCACTGACCCAGGTGTAGTCGTAGAGCGTCCGCCTCGCAGTTTTAGTCGTAGAGCGTCCACCTCGCAGGTGTAGATGTAGAGCGTCCACCTCGCAGTTTTAGTCGTAGAGCGTCCGCCTCGCAGTTTTAGTCGTAGAGCGTCCGCCTCGCAGTTGTAGTCGTAGAGCGTCCACCTCGCAGTTTTAGTCGTAGAGCGTCCGCCTCGCAGTTTTAGTCGTAGAGCGTCCGCCTCGCAGTTTTAGTCGTAGAGCGTCCGCTTCGCAGTTTTAGTCGTAGAGCGTCCGCCTCGCAGTTTTAGTCGTAGAGCGTCCGCCTCGCAGTTTTAGTCGTAGAGCGTCCGCCTCGCAGTTTTAGTCGTAGAGCGTCCGCCTCGCAGGTGTAGTCGTAGAGCGTCCACCTCGCAGGTGTAGATGTAGAGCGTCCGCCTCGCAGGTGTAGTCGTAGAGCGTCCGCCTCGCAGGTGTAGTCGTAGAGCGTCCACCTCGCAGGTGTAGATGTAGAGCGTCCGCCTCGCAGGTGTAGTCGTAGAGCGTCCGCCTCGCAGGTGTAGTCGTAGAGCGTCCACCTCGCAGGTGTAGATGTAGAGCGTCCACCTCGCAGGTGTAGATGTAGAGCGTCCGCCTCGCAGGTGTAGTCGTAGAGCGTCCACCTCGCAGGTGTAGTCGTAGAGCGTCCACCTCGCAGGTGTAGATGTAGAGCGTCCACCTCGCAGGTGTAGTCGTAGAGCGTCCACCTCGCAGGTGTAGATGTAGAGCGTCCACCTCGCAGGTGTAGATGTAGAGCGTCCACCTCGCAGGTGTAGATGTAGAGCGTCCGCCTCGCAGGTGTAGTCGTAGAGCGTCCACCTCGCAGGTGTAGATGTAGAGCGTCCACCTCGCAGTTTTAGTCGTAGAGCGTCCGCCTCGCAGTTTTAGTCGTAGAGCGTCCGCCTCGCAGTTTTAGTCGTAGAGCGTCCACCTCGCAGGTGTAGATGTAGAGCGTCCACCTCGCAGGTGTAGATGTAGAGCGTCCACCTCGCAGGTGTAGATGTAGAGCGTCCGCCTCGCAGTTTAAGTCGTAGAGCGTCCACCTCGCAGGTGTAGTCGTAGAGCGTCCGCCTCGCAGGTGTAGATGTAGAGCGTCCACCTCGCAGTTTTAGTCGTAGAGCGTCCGCCTCGCAGTTTTAGTTGTAGAGCGTCCACCTCGCAGGTGTAGATGTAGAGCGTCCACCTCGCAGGTGTAGATGTAGAGCGTCCACCTCGCAGGTGTAGATGAAGAGCGTCCACCTCGCAGGTGTAGATGTAGAGCGTCCACCTCGCAGGTGTAGATGTAGAGCGTCCACCTCGCAGGTGTAGATGTAGAGCGTCCGCTTCGGGTGAGGGAGATCGCGGGTTCGATCCACGGCCGGGTCATATCAAAGACTTTATGATGGCTGCTCTCTTTGGCGCTAACGGTTCAAGGGTTAGCAGTACGACTGACGGGCTGGTATCAGGACAAATTGACCAGTAGTACTGATAACTTAACCAGGAAACGCCGTGATATAACTGAACAATTGTTGAAAATTGCCGTAAAACACCAAACAATCAATCTATCACTGAATCTTCATATCTTTTCAGATAATCGCTAGTTTATTTAACATGTACCAGCGTAGACACGTCATTATAATCGCTACTAGTTTATGGGAGACGAGCCAGAAAAGTTCCAAAAAGAGATATGAGATGTCCCGTGAGAAAACCAACATCATGGATTCTGCGTAATGTATCGACCCAGATCAGCTGCGCTGTCCGCGCAGACTGATCGGGGCCGAAACATTCCGTTTCAGGGAGATAGCGGTATAGAGTAATGATTCCTGAAACAGAAAATCCACAGGAGGCAAAAAGTGTCTGCTCGGCATGCTAAGGCTGATCCCGGTCGATACTTTACGTAGAGTCCACAATGTTGGTTTTCTCGCGGGACGGCTCAGATTCCGGACTGCCAAAGAAGGTAACACTGATATTTGAAATATAATTAAACTTGTTGAAAGCAGCCACTCAGGGGAGAGTCAAACTTTGGTTGTTGAACACAGGTGGCTGCTTTAATACAAATCAAATAAAGAAGAAAAATGTTGTTGTTGTTATTCGTCGATTGGCTGCTCAATACAGGTTGGCTGCAATACAGTGGTGTCCGCTAACACATATTTGACTGTACGTTGTTTCTGCCGCTTCCGAGTTATTGTTACAATGTCAATCGTCATTATTCTGAGTCATTTTCGTGTATCCCCGTGGTATTCTATAGCAGTGGAAATATTATATCAAATGACATCGTGTGTTGCTTTTCGTTAGAAATAATTTGTTAAACATACCACAGATGTAGACCTACGTTCATTCTTATTCCACGGTGAAATACTCTGCGATATCAAATGGAATATAAAAAAAATAAACAAATGTGCGAAGTCATGCGATTTGGAATCTTATTACCTGTGCGCAAAGTGACGACTTGGGCGAGTCTGTTATTTCAATGTGTATCCATCGAATGAGGATCACATTGCGTGTTACTCGAACTCATGCTCTTGTATTTGTTATCGTTATCTCGTTATGTAGTCTATAAAGAGTACTCATCCGGAGCGCAGGACCAGAGTTCGAACCCCGGACCTTTACAAAAAAGCAGTCATGACCTCAGCGGTTGGCGCTCAGGAAGGCGGGCCTCACATTGTGACTGACGCACCGGTGTCAGGATAAAAACAATTCAGGACATTCTGGTAAATTACCCAGGAAACGCCGTGATATACACTGAAATACTGTTGAAAACGACGTAAAACACAATTAAAATACGTGTATTCTAACAAGAAAACTCTAACAAGAATACTCTAAAACAAGAATACTCTAACAAGAATACTCTAACAAGAATACTTTATCGTTTTTAGGTGGATACGTTTAGGTTGATTGATTATTTGATTGAGTTTAACGTCGTTTGAAACAATTTTCAGTCATATAACGGCGGCCAGTTCACATATTAATGTGTCTCCATGCTTTCTCACACCGGGTACTCCACACAACATACTTTCCAAGCAACTGGCTGCTTTTCCATATAGACTGTTAGCCAATTGGTGGAAGCCGAATGACGCTGGTCATAGTGGCTTTTGTCAAACGCCAGAAAGAAAGTTGGCCGAGCTGGGGTTCGAACTCACAACACTTGGATTGACAGCCCACGTCGCTACCGACTGAGCTACCGGGGCTCGGCTGGATACGTTTAGGGTAACATGTATATGTAATGATGTGTAAGTAAGGTCAATCTGATTAAACAAATTTAACCCTTTCCATCATAGAGACGCTTTCTGACGCCTCTGCAGCAGACGGCTATTTGAAAACATAGTGACAAAAGAAGAAATTGCTCAAAACGAGGAATTTCTCCTTTTGCCACAATGTTTTCCACCTTTAGTCATAAGTTATCCATTCAATTATAGAGATTTTCTATTTTTTGACAAAATATGTTCAAAGTCGTCTGCTGCAGAATTGTCGTATGAGCCTCAGCCTAGGGAAAGGGTTAAATATTTTTGATTACAAATTACTACCATTTAGAACGAAAGACACAACTTGGTGTCTTTATTATTTAGTGTATTTAATCAGCATCGGTGCACGATGGCTTAGAAATGTTCAACATGACCGTTACATATTGTCGTGCGATGTTATGGTATAGGAAGGCGGCATGTTCGGAACCGGTTATTGTTTCTGTAAGAAGTAAAACTAGTAAACTTTCTTGTTTTAACCATGGTCCTATATGTTTCTGTATCCCTTCCGCGTTTAATGCATCCGATATAAATAATGTAGGACACTTTAAAACAGCATGTAGAGATTTTCCCATTTACCACAATCTTTCCATAAATCGTCGCTGCAGATGCGGTAAAATACTCCTTCAAGTTGGAAAAGGACTGGTTAATTCCCACCGATATCTAGGGATATTCTAAACGTTCAAAACACAACGAACGAAGTTGATCAATAACTACAACAGTTACTAATTAGACGATAACCGCCCGCCCCTTAGTGGCCGTTTCTCATCTGGCAAGACGAAATAAGTTTGTACTCAAGGGACATAACCTTGTTTAACCTTTTCTGTTTAATTCAAACGTCACAGTATATTAGATTAACCAATGACAGGTCTTCCTGAGTAAGCGCCCTCTAGGGAGACAAAACAATATCGGAGAGGCTGTCTGCGATGAACGATCCGTCAAAAAGTTTCAATATCCCCAATTATCCGTGGTTTGCGTGCCAGAAATTGATGCAAAATCTTGAGTTAGATATATATCTCTGTTCTTATAGAAATGTGATAAACCGACGTCTCGGCAGCTGTTTGAAGAGAACTCTTTCACACATACAAACAAATCTGCCGCCAACATATTCATAAATGCAATTCAATTATTAAATAGAGTTGAAAATAATGGAAAAAAGGAGAAACTGCTAGTTTTAAGCGATTTATCCTTTTGTCACAATACAATGTATTCAAAAGTCGTCTGCTGCAGAAGCATAGGAAATCGTCTATATTTCAAGTATCAGTCTCCTGTGTAATTTGCCAGTACTTCCGATATTATTTCATCCTTACACCGACGCACAGGTTAAAATGAGCTAATATATAATTACTTAAATTTTAAAGTTGTGCTTTAATGTAAGTTTACAGTAATATTTGAATTGACTGAATTGATGACTAGAAACATTTCTTGGGTACATCATCATCTTTGAAACTTAGTTCAAATATGCAAGACAGAAAATACCACTTTTAAAAAATTCAAAATTATGTAGATGTTATGACAGTCATGAAAATGACATTTGTGAATTTCTGTACAAATCTACACTGTCCAAAATTGAGTTTCATGTGTGTATGAAATGAAATGTTTCAGTTTTTCTACACAGTTTTACCTGTGTTGTGCAAAGGACAGGTGTGTTATTGCAAAGACACGAACATGTAAGCTCATAAGCATGTGTGTTAAAAACCTGATTCCATTTACTGACAAAGGGTCTTTACAGTAACAATTATGTTACTTGCATTTACAAAAAAATGCTGTTATTTGTTATTTTAAGGACTGTTATTGCTCGGTGATGATTTCTTAAATCAGCTCAAACGCAATTTCTAATCATATGTTTCCAATGCAAATAATGATATTGCTGCTTTTCCACACGTGCAGGCATGGTAAAACAATCCATATAAGTATTTATTTATCATATAAAACGTTTTATACAATAAAAAATACGGTTCTCTCTGCTTACCTTCAAAAGTTACCCTCTTCTTAAAACAAAGAGAAACTCGCATTCTTCCAGGTTTCCACCATTGACTTGGAAGTTCTTACATGTATACAATAGGTAGAACACTACTACATTAATACATTTGTTACTGCAAAGACATTTTATTAGGGGCGTGTTCTCTTACTACCCTAGTTGTATGTATTATATATTCGATGTGTCTATTACTTACACAAAATGTTATTATTTGAGATATAATAATAACACAATATTAGTTTATAATACACTAGAAATCAAAGCTTAAATTGTGCATGTATACATGGAGACACAAACAAACTTTCAAAATATGGGTATATAAATATGAAAATAACAAAACCAGTTCAGTTCATGTCACTTTATCTTTACCTAACTACTTCAGAGTGTTGCATTTTATCATTCCAGGGCATTTATTTTATCTTGCATATTTGACAATTGCTAGAACCAAAATCAGCAAAAAGACGTGAATTCATAAGGTGCAACAGCACTCACTATATATTCGGACTTCCTGTATTTTTATTTGGATTTTACTCCATTTTCAACATTACTTCAGTTATAGCCCGGCGACATTTCATTGGTTCACGATCTAACAAACCAGTACATTTAATAGACTAGGAAATCTGCCTTGTCCAAGGGCATTCCACCATGACTGCCACGACTGGGGATCGAACTCGGGACGCCCGGTTATAAATCCCTGACGCTAACCACTTGATCACTGGGGAATACCTTTAACCCTTTCCCTCATACGACAATTCTGCAGCAGACGACTTTGAACATATTTTGTCAAAAAATAGAAAATCTCTATAATTGAATGGATAACCTATGAAAATAAGTGGAAAACATTGTGCTCCTTTTGATGTTTTCAAAAAGTCGTCTGCTGCAGAGGCGTCAGAAAGCGTCTATATGAGGGAAAGGGTTAATACTTTCAATGCTGAATTGCTACAATGTCGAAGATAATGCTCAATGTCGTATAAAAACATACTTTGCAATATACGCGGGGTGTTTAAAAAGTTCGCGAAAAGTGCTCCCATTTCATTATCGTTTTTAGCATTTCCGTAGAATTGCTAAGAAAGTTCACGATATTCCCTATGTAGATAATTTACAGATCTGTGTTCTTCGTTATGTCATGGCTTGAACAAAGAAATCATATTTTATTTAATTAGGAGTATTTTGAACAGCACTGAATAACTTTCAAAGAGCAGTTATCATTTACGGATACGTTGACGTAAACGTAAAAATGTGTTGGGTCGGTATTTGTTAAGTGACGTTACCGTAGTAACGATTACTCTTTATGCACGTTATTAATGAATATGATTATTATTAGAAGCTTTGGAAATAAGAGATTTAAGTTTAGAAAATATAGTTTAATTATATTAAAAATGTATTACTTTTTCAGCAATAAAATATATGTATATATTTTGTCTAATGTATGTATAGAATGTAAATAGTTATCATTGTTTTCATGTAAGTATTGTTTATTGCCAATGGCATGTGTATATGCCGACTGCCTAATAACGTTGAGTTGAGTCGAGTTGAGTTGGTAAATATTCTGGTGATGGTATACACTTATTTCTACGCAATCAACGTTTTTGTAGGGTGTAGATCAGCATAACATCGGATGCATTTAGCGTAATTTGACCTCTAACCATCTCACATTTTGACGCATCTGCAGCAGAAAGTTTTAAAACATCGTGATAAAACGAGAAATTGCTCATAATAAGCACGCTCTACCTTTGCCACAATGTTTACTTACATTCTCAGACATTTTCCATGATTTTGACTCAATCATTTTAAGAATTCAGCTTCATAATTGTTGTTTGTCGGAAAGTGTAAAGACTATCTAAGACTCCCTTTCAAATTGGAAAACACCTGTTTGACAGAAAAGAAAATGTGGCCATATCAAATTACATGTATTGTCAAATGAAATCAAAAGAAAAGATGAAACTTACTGAAAAAGAAGAGATAAATGAATATGAGAGACAGTCTGGACGGACAATCTCTTCAGATAGATCTTGCTCTGTGGATACTGTCTATTAGTTGAAATTTAGTCTCGACTACAAAAAACCCTATCTGCTGCAGGCGTCCTTGAAAACACTAAGCCATGCACATGTTGAAATTCTCTAAAGAAGGAAGTATTATGTATAATTATTAAACAGTTATATGCTTTTTAAAAATATGTCGATTAATAAGAAATTGCTCATTTCGTCTTTTGTCACCATGTTTTCAAATCTATTCAATTATTGTACTTTCATTTTCAGGGATTTTCTCTATTTGTTTCTAGATGTTTTAAAGTCGTCTGCTGCAGAATTAATGTATGTGGCAATGGGTTAAGTTCTTATTATGCAACAGTTTAACCAATTAGGTAATGGAGTGGACATTTTGAAAACACTAAAGAGTGTAAAGTCTGATTCCATAGTTCAACCTCTGTAATTTCCATTGGATAAAGAGTCTGACCAATAAACTGCGTGACCGACTTTGCGTTCTTAGCCCCCTTTCCCTTTCAATCCCCCGCCCCGCACCTTTTACAGCATACGGAAAATCTCTTTCAATGTATTTTTAATTATTGAATCAAGCTTAACACATTGTTGCAACAGGAGCAGTTTATTATGTAGCCACACTGTTTTCTAAAGTAGTCTGCTGTAGTTTGGAAGGGGTTGTTTTCAAAAGTTGTCTGCTGTAGTTTGGAAGGGGTTGTTTTCTAAAGACGTCTGCTGTAGTTTGGAAGGGGTTGTTTTCAAAAGTCGTCTGCTGTAGTTTGGAAGGGGGTGTTTTCAAAAGTCGTCTGCTGTAGTTTGGAAGGGGTTGTTTTCGAAAGACGTCTGCTGTAGTTTGGAAGGGGTTGTTTTCGAAAGTCGTCTGCTGTAGTTTGGAAGGGGTTGTTTTCGAAAGTCGTCTGCTGTAGTTTGGGAGGGGTTGTTTTCAAAAGTCGTCTGCTGTAGTTTGGAAGGGGTTGTTTTCTAAAGTCGTCTGCTGTAGTTTGGAAGGGGTTGTTTTCTAAAGTCGTCTGCTGTAGTTTGGAAGGGGTTGTTTTCTAAAGTCGTCTGCTATAGTTTAGAAGGGGTTGTTTTTCAAAAGTTGTCGCTCACAATCGACAGGGGTTATATCAGAGAAAGAAACACGAACTTTGAGTTTTAAAATGTCATTGGTAAATTAACTTTGACCTTCGTTATAAGATACACGTAAATAATATCAGAACTGGTATTACAAATTAATGATTGGTATTAAAGTCCACGTGTAACTTCCTTCTAGTACTTAACAGTTGTATTACAATTAAAAATACATCGCCTGCGTTGTGTTTTACAGTTCAGATGCATTTGATTGGTAGCTTAGGGGGGCATGGTTATTAGAGGAAACGTTTAAAAGGATCAACAAATTTGACGCAGCGTCATTCGACTTCCAGTGTTTCAATCGACACAATCTTTGGCTGGTTAATTATGCCGAGTAGACGATTCATTTAATAACGTTGGCCTTGGTATTTATCGTTCGCTGCCTGCTGTAATAACGTCCAAGCAGGTAAGTGGCTAACTTTCTACTTTTCATTAGTAGTATTCATCTACATTTCCTCTGTGTTGTAATTTATAATAGCTAATAGCACACTGATGTCTGCACATCGATCAATAGGCACTGCAACCAAAGCATGTTCCGTGAAACCTCCGTACGTTCCAGTGTGTTGAACGAATTGGGTTGCCGTGTATTACTGTGACGTTACGTCTCTATTGAACGCACTTTACACGTCGTTTCTTTTAACAGTCTAACTGAAATCAATGTGGAAGACAGTGGTGTCGGCCTCTCGTACCAAAGGTCCCGGGTTCGAGTCCCGTGATGAATGGGTTCTGACTTTTTACACACAAACGGCGCAAGTACTGGTTAAGTCTCCAGGAAGCAGACTTCGAGCGTGACTAATATAAGCTGAAAGCTTGTTTCGCAATCGATGTAAAATAAATTAGTTTAAACTAAATCAGTTTTCATATTTAACCCTTTCTCACATACAGAGAATGTCTGACGCCTTTGCATCAGATGACGTTTGAAAAGATTATGGCAATAATTGATCATGCATTTATAGAGTTATAATACGTTTGACTAAATATTTTTTAAATTCGTCTGCTACAGATTTGTTACATCATAACGTTTTTAATTCAGAGTAGTTTTTACTCGTTCTATTGTAAGTTTCCTGAGAAATGAACCTTTGCCTGCTTGAACCGATTTGGTGAAACTTTTGCATAAGCGTCGTCTTACTCGATTCTATACTGTTGGCTGCTTATATCATTATTCTGTCTTGATAGTCATTGAATTGAATTTGGACTCTTCTAAATGCACAACTGGACAGGTCAATTTTAAGAAATCAGCGTTTGAAATGTTAACTAACGAAGAGGCATAAGTTAACCTTGATCTTTCCTGTGGTGTGGGCTTTCCCTCATACAATTAATCTGTAGCAGACGACTTTGAAAGCATGTAGGTAACCATATAGAAAATACCTGTAAACTAAAGTGTATTTATTGAAAGCATTGTAAAAACTAGAGAAATTGTTTATAATGAGCAATTTCCTCTTTTTCCACAATGTTTTCAAAATAAAGTCGTCTGCTGCAGATGCTTAAAAATGCATCAACAAATGGGAAAAGGTTGACACGTGTTATCACGAAACATGTTTTATTGTCCCTGTCTATTGATACGTGTTATCACGAATCACGTGCCTCTGTCTGTGTCTATTTACACGTGTTATTACGAACCATGTTATACTGTTCGTGTCAAATGACACGTGTTATTACGAGTCATGTGTTACTGTCTGTGTCTATTGACACGTGTTGTCACTAAACATGCTATACTGTCCGTGTCAAATGACTCGTGTTATCACGAATCATGTGTTACTGTCCTTGTCTATTGACACGTGTTATCACTAAACATGGTATACTGTCCATGTCTATTGACACGTGTTATATCGAAAAATATTATACTGTCCGTGTCTATTGACACGTGTTATCACTAAACATGTTTTACTGTCCATGTCTATTGACACGTGTTATCACGAAACATATTATACTGTCCGTGTCTATTGACACGTGTTATCACGAAACATATTTTAATCTCCGTGTCTATTGACACTTGTTATCACGAAACATATTATACTGTCCGTGTCTATTGACGCGTGTTATCACGAAACACGTAATATTGTCCGTGTCTATTGAGACGTGTTTTCACTAAACATGTTTTATTATACGTGTATTTTGACGCGTGTTATCACTAAACATGTTATACTGTCCGTGTCTATTGACGCGTGTTATCACGAAAACTGTTATACTGTCCGTGTCTATTGACACGTGTTATCACGAAAAATGTTATACTGTCCTGTCTATTGACACGTGTTATCACGAAACATGTTATACTGTCCTGTCTATTGACACGTGTTATCACGAAACATGTTTTATTGTCCATGTCTATTGACACGTGTTATCACGAAACATGTTATACTGCCCTGTCTATTGACACGTGTTATCACGAAACATGTTTTATTGTCCATGTCTATTGACACGTGTTATCACGAAACATGTTGTATTGTCCGTGTCTATTGACGCGTGTTATCACGAAAACTGTTATACTGTCCGTGTCTATTGACACGTGTTATCACGAAAAATGTTATACTGTCCTGTCTATTGACACGTGTTATCACGAAACATGTTGTATTATCCGTGTCTATTGACACGTGTTATCACGAAACATGTTTTATTGTCCGTGTCTATTGACACGTGTTATCACGAAACATGTTTTATTGTCCGTGTCTATTTACACGTGTTATCACGAAACATGTTTTATTGTCCGTGTCTATTGACACGTGTTATCACGAAACATGTTTTATTGTCCGTGTCTAATGAACGCCTGCATTGGACACTAAATATTACGTTGACACGAAGTCGGTTTCACGGAAAAAAACATCGAAACATGCTGGCATATTTGTTTGTTTGAATATTTTTTGATGCCGCTTTCAACAGTTGTTCAGTTCTTCTATCACGGTGATTGCTAGTACTACCTGTTTTGTTTGTGTACAAGACGGATTCTTCTTTTTTTGTGAACAAAAACATTTTTTTTATCCCGTCAATAGGTAATGTGTATGAACTTTTAACTTGGCGAATTGGTATACCGTCTATCCAAAAAGTGTGTCCAGGGTGGATTGTTTGATGCAGTCACGATACTCATACATTTTGATTGGACGAAAAGAAAATATCAAAACAAAACAAAAGGTAATGATAAAATATGATAATACGTACTCTATATATAGAACGAGCACGAGTAATTTTATATGTGATAATTTGCGTGTAATAACACTCGTCGTCTATTTTTAAAATGAGTTCAAATAAAAACTTATAAGGGTTTACTCACTTTCCGGAATTTATAAATCCAAATGTCTGTAATAAAGACGTCATTCGATTATCGTAACGCAAATGACGAATAAATACCCAAAAGGAAAACGACAGAAATTATGGGAAAGGATAGTGTGTGTGACTCGTCACAAATGAATTTCGTTAATTATAGAATAATTTCATTGGAAGTACTTTATGAAGGGCAAGTAGATTATTTGTTGTACCTTTCATCATTATTTCATGGATTTAAAATCTTAGACATATTTTAAAGTTGAATATCTGCTTAACCAAATGAGGGTTTTAGTGTATTTGCTTAGGACGGTAGGACTCGTAAATAACTTATGATCAAATCACTGACAGTGCTGCAAGCAAGGGGCTAACTTTACCGATTACAAAAGATAATAAATCTTAACCCGAAATAGGTGTCTCCTTTATTCATATTGTATACAACACAGTAACTTCGTAACCCAGTAATTTCGTACCCGGTATATTTCGGTAGTTTCTTACCGTTTTGTGTGCTTTGTTTGGTAGTTGTGATAATGAACTTTAATTGAATAAAGATTTCTGGGTTATTTCGGCTGTTGGGAAAGAGACTATAATGGTCGCCTATGAAAAATGAATTGATTCCACCTGACCATATTCCACTGTGTCGTATTCCACAATAACGACCTAAAGTGTTGGTAAGTAGGTCTAACATTCTTTTGTTACATCTAATCGCATGGTTATTCGCAGTCCTCACGGGAATAAACAGTCCTACATTCCTGACTAAGAACTGACACATTTTCAAGCAATAATTGGTTGAACAAGGAACTGAGATTAAATACTGTAGATACCTGGTTGAACAACTTTTTGACAAGGAAGGAAATAGATAAAAATTTATCTTTGCAACTGAAATGTTTTAAAATATATATTTCGTGAAGTCACTTCGCACGACTGCAATTTCGTACAACATAATACACAATCCTAAGGATATGCAGAGACATATAAAACGTATGTTTATAAGATACGATTTCTTTTCATTAAAGTGAATTTACATACATGAGTAACACATTTTATACAAATGTTACCACAGCCGGCCCATTGGACCTTTAAGTCACCATAAAATATATACATAATATTAACTCATTAAGTCAAATATAATGAGTTATTTTCAAATATACAATAATTTGGTAACAGCATGTGGAATGAAACATCGCACTCATTATACAATGTCTTCTTTCACTCAATGCGTCCAACCCTGTACTGAAACACGACTTGCCTAATGCATCGAGGTAGCTTATTTACCGGGGTAAAAAGGGATTACTGCAAATTTAATTTATCTACCATTCATAGCTAACCTCCTCCTAAGATAGCTCTTAACAATGAACTTCGCACATTTAAAGGGATGAGTACTGATCAGAAATGACAGTCTCTCGTGATCACTTAATTTATTAAAAATATAGTCAATTAATTAACGGATCTAAGAACATATCATTTCGAATGCTTAGACTGTATATAACAATCTCATTTTATCAAAAAATGTCTCTAAGTACTTTTTTTGTCTCTAGGATATGATACAGGGTGTTTTAAATATTGGTGTTACGTATATGTTAATGGGATCATTAGAGACATAAGGATAAGGGGTTAAATGTTTGATATGTATTATTAAAATATCGGAATTTCTTTGCACTACATTCTTGTTCGGAATACAATGTTTTACACCGTTTACAATATCATTTCAGTTATATCGTGGCAACAGTTCATTTAATCATGATCCCTGAGTAAACAAACCAGTACTAGGCTAGGACATGTGCCTTGCCAAAGTTGTGAAAGAGCACTCCACCATGACCACAGTGCCGCAACTAGGGATGGATCCCGGGACGCCCGGTTCAAAATCATTGACGCTAACCACTAGTTCCCGGTGGATTATTATGTCTCCTACCATGTTTGTGGTACAGCACAGTAGCTTTGTAACAAAATAGTTAAACAAATGAAATTATTGTTATTATATCACAATACTGTTCCCGTTGTCTGTTTAAGGTCTTTTTAACTACACACATTTGTTTTTATGCCTTTAAATACATAAATAGCTATGCATATTTAAAAGTATGTGGTTTGAGATAAGACATAGAATTTCAAGTTTGTGAATGACCAATTATGACCGATAATGTAAGTTATGATTCAAAAATGTATAATCAAACAGGAATCTGGCTGTAATTGTGCTATGTTTTTTATTTATATTTCAGGTATATTCAGTCCACTTTATTTGTGGTCGACGAAGCAAGGAAAACCCTTTTCCTGTCACTACTACATGTATGTGTATAGGACTGTATAGGATACAACTACAGCAAGGATATCTCATGTATGACGGGCAGTTGAGTGCTATACATGTCAAAGTAAAGGTCAATGCAGAAAAAGATGTAGACGAATGAATTCCCTTCTTGGAATGAGATTCTAAATCCAGACCTGACATACACCGGCTACATTGCATCTCGTTTAGTGACCAATTATATACATAGAACTAAGAAGTCCGACATTTCTAAATTATATTTTGCTATGTGATAAATCAGAGCGGGTTTACTGTAGCCGGTGAGTTTTGACTTTTGTGCTATGGGTGAATAAGCTTAACATTCAAGATACCATGAAGTGAAGGAAACAACTTTCATAAGCAGAGACAATAGAAACTTGATGTATCTGATAGTTGCTGAGCGTTTCCATGTGGAGCGGGCAAATTTGGGACTAAAAAACTTACAGCACTCAGAAAACAGAAGCTTACTCATGGAGAAGAATTAATACAATATTATCATTTTACACATGAAGCAAATAAAATGAAAATTAAGCAAATTCTTAAAATAATGTAGCACATATAGCATTTTCTCACATAAATAAGACTACAGCAGAATTATTTGAAAACAACTCCACAAAAACCTGTACAACATCTATTAATTGTCATGTTATTATTCAATACAATCGAAAACATTGTCACAAACAGAGAAATTACTTGTCCGGATTTTCGAAGTATGCAACAATCATGTCTATGTTATTTAAAATTATAAGTCATCTGCATGTGGGACAGGATTTAACACTAATACTTGCTTACAAGTACATACAGCTTTTGGGCACTAACATTTAATATCATGACAAATGATAGTATAATGTAATTTGTGAAAAGAAATCTTTTGAAAACATTAGTGAAAATGTAGAAAATGCTCAAAATGAGCAGTTTCTCCTTTTAACACAATGTTTTCAACTCTTTTCTATGGTAATTATTCTTAAATTAATTGGGTTTTTCAGTATTTATTTCCCAGATGTTCTCAAAGGGTTGCTGCAGATTTCTTTAATGTGGGAAATATATGAATATTATAGACAGTAGGCAATTGCATTATGAGATAATGTAAAATGCTCTCAAAGAAAAGAATAAATTGTTCAATAAAAGCAATGTTTAGCTCCACTGGCTGAAAGCCAGTAGAGCTTATGTCATGGAGAATTGTCCGTTGTGCGTGCTTCCGTAAACTGTTTACTTGAAACAACTTCGCCTCCCTAACCACTTGGTCAATTGGGATGAAACTTCATAGGATGTATTCTCTCAATGTCCTCATCTAAATTCCTTCAAACTTTTTGGATCCATGCTAAATTCTGATAATTTCAAATAATCTTGTAGAAATGTTCCTTGGGTGACCCTCTATCAGATTCCTTCAAGCCAAGTTGATTGGTAAAAAAAAGTGGCCGCCAGGTAGCGGGCCTATTTTGCCTTATATGGCTATAGTGAAAACTTACAAAATCTTCTTCATCGAAAATGTCAGGCTGATTTTCAAATAATTTTGTGGAAATGTTCCTAGGTTGACCCTCTATCAGATTCATTCCTTGATTGGTCAAAAACTTGGCCACCAGGGGTCGGGGCTGTTAGGAGGTTTAATTTTTGCCTAATGGCAGTGGGGCGATTCTGGCCCTCTTGGGCCTCTTGTTTTTTTTCCTCAGTATGTTTAACACATTAATGCTTCAAGTATTTCATAAGTCATCCACATCAAATAAATTGAAAACAGAAAATTAGTCCTAACTGACAATAAGAAAACAAAAGATTTGTTTAGTTTTAAATGATACAGGTACATACGTTTTAGAGTAATTTCAGTTTTCTTAACCCTTTCCAACATGCAACAAATATGAGCAGACCACTTTGAAAATATTAAGTAAACATTTTTTAAAATTTCTATATTCAAACGTGTTATTATTGGATATAGTTGAACACATGTTGAAAAAAGGGAAAATTACTCATTATGAGCAATATTTCCTTTTGTCACACTGTTTTCAAAAATGTGTCTGCTGCAGAGGCTTCAAAAGGCATCTTCATGGAAAAAAGGGTTATCCCTTTACCACTAACAGACTACTCCTGATGTATCAGAAGCAGGCGACATGTAAACATATAGTGAGGGAAAAACAGAAATTTCTCATGATGATTAATTTCTATTTTTCCCACTAAGATTTGCATATTATCTCAGAATTGTACTTTCTTAAATTAAGATTTATCCAGCTTTCCTCCAAACTTTGACAATTTCAAATTTTTCTGAATCAAATTCCTTATATGTGAGAATATAAGCTTTAACAATTAAAGTTAAGATTTGATCTTTAATGTTACACTTTTTACTTATTTTTAGATTTATGTTATCTATCGTGATCACTGACAGTTCAGCGTACATCAAATCCTTTTCTCTGAAACTGGTGGTGCAATTTTAACCCTTTCCCACATACAAACAAATACATACAAAAAAGAAATCTGCAGCAGACGACTTTGAAAACATACCCGAAAATGAAAGTACAATAATTGAATCGAGTTGAAAACATGGTGACAAAGGGAGAAGAAATTGCTCGTTTTGAGCAATTTCTTCTTTTGTTGACATGTTTTCAAAAAGCTGTCTCCTACAGATGTGTCAGAAAGCGTCAATATGAGGGAAATATCACATGAATATTCTCTTGGTGACCCCCATCAAAAATTGTCCAATGACTTAAATTATATATAGAACTTTGGTTGCCAAGGATCAGAAAGCGGTGAAAACTGTTAAATTCCAAGATAATATAGCAGAAACGTTCTTTGGGTGACACTCTAAAAAATTGTCTAAGCCATATTGATTGGTTGGTTGAAAAACATAGCAGCCATGTGGGTTCAAGAAAGGGGCAAACGGACCAAATTTCATTCTAATGAAAGACTTTAAGTGCTGCTTTTAACATTTTTAACTCACCTAAGCACAAAATGCTCATGGTGAGTTTTTAGTATCGCTTTTTGTTCGTCGTTTGTCTTCCGTTGTCAATAATTTGCTTGTTAACACTCTAGAAGCCACTATCATAATCTTCATGAAACTTATTCTGTTGTTTTATCTTGCTGATTTCTAGGCCAAGTTCCAATATTGGTCATGTCAGGTCAAACACTAGATCATTAGATTAAATTGAAGGAAAATCTTGTTAACATTCTGGAGGTCGCATTTTTAACTTTAGCATAATGCAACATAATGTCTTGATGATATCTAGGCTAAGTTTAAATATATGTCATAACTGGTCAAAAGCTAGGTCACTAGGCCGAATTTGAGAAATATATTTTTAAAACTTTTGAGCTTGAACTTCTTTCAGAATGTATCATGTCTTGATCATATCTAGGACAAGTTCGAATATCAGTCATTTCGGAAAGACATTTTAGTCACAATATCAAATTGACGGAATTTTTTGTTAACACTGGAAGCCCCATTTTCAATTGGAATTAATGTTTTGAAAATTGTAAGATTTGAATATGGGTCATATCTGATACAAAACTAGGTCACTAGGCCAAATTGATGGAAAATATTGTTAACAGTCTCGAAGCAGTATTTTTAACTTGAGTCTGTTGACATTTTGTCATAAGGATTGTCTTGTGATCATATATAGGCCAAGTTCGAAAGAGTTGTTGTCATTGACTATGTGGTGAGCGGTCGAGGGCCACTATGGTTTCAGCTATATCACATGTTTCCTGGATAATTTACAAGTACTACTGGTCTATTTAACCTGACACTGGTCATTCAATATTTGTTTACCCCGCAACCATAAACACCAGTGAGGGCAGCCATTACTACCATTTGTAAAGTCTTTAGTATGACTCGGCCGGGGATCTAACTCTTCAATCCTGCACCCGAAACGGACGCTCTACCACTACACTAAGGCGGTACACAACTGGTAGAAGCCAATTTGATTGTCTGAAAGAATAAGCAATTTCTCAGCATCACATATGAGGTTAAATGAACGTTAAGCTTCAATTTACATCTACACCTAATCCGCCCAAATATTCATTGAAAATCACGGCAGTCATGGTAGAAGCTATATTAATTGGCCGAAAGACATAACAATCTGGCTACATCATAACAGAGGTAATTGAACTTCAAATGTCATTTTTTCCTAATCCACCTACCCAATTACAATGTGGTCGATTTAGGATCATCTTTATCCACTTGTTTATGATCGATATCAAGATGATTAACCCTTACCCACATACCATAACTCTGCTACATACGACTTTGAAAACAACTTGGCAAGGAGATAACATTTCTATAAATGAAAGAATAATTATTCATCGGGCATTTTGGCAAAAGGATACATTGCTCATAATGAGCAATTGTTCCTTTGGTCGCAAACGTTTCCTACGTCGTATAGAGGCTTAAGAAACCGTCTGTTCTAGGAAAAGGGTTGAGCAGACATTTAACCTCCTACATAGTTTGTTGCAGCCATATTGAGTGGTTGTAAAAGTAAGTCACCTGGAGGCATCAGAAAAGGGCTGAAATTCCCAAAATATCCCCCTGATCTTATCAGTTACACATTTGCATCTACACCATCATTCAGATGACCAATTAAGCGTCATCTCGGCCCTTCTATAAAACATTGGTAATTACGAATTCATTATTAATTTTCTGAAAATCATTTCATGGTCATACAAAACACATGACATGAAGATTTTCATCGTCTAGTCAATTACTTTTTAAATATTATAAGATAGAACATTATGAATGACAAAATCATTTCGTAAACAAATATTATGTTTTGAAGCATTTAACAAATGTAAACAACATTCGATGTATGTATACAGTGAACTCGATAGTTCCGGGTCATCGATAATTTCGTCACATTTGGAAAAAAAATGTTAAGTATTCGAGAATGATACAGTAATTTGATTATAAAGTCATATTTCTCCTTGGCTTGGCAAGTTCGATTTCGGACGTTGTCATTTCAATAAAGGATGTCGTAATCTCGAAACGCTTGACTGCTAAAGCAAAATCTCAATATTTTTGATTACCTATTACAGCGAAAATGACTGATTGTTGCCATAATTATGGTAATACAGGTATATATTGCACATAAATATGTAGGCTATTTACCACTGAACCAGATTTATAATATTGATTGACTTGTCGAAGTTGTTTATACCAAACTAGCAGATAATTTGGCCTAGTTCACATACGAACATACGGGTCAGCCAAAGGGAATTTCTCAAAATTATCAAATTATTAGTAAAACTACTTTCGTATATTTAGTGTTAAGCAGAGACATCCTCAGTTTGGTTCCAAGCTTTACTCTGTAATTCTGTTTATAAGCGGGGAACCAATTATTTTAAATTTTTCCAGATGCACACCACTACAGACGGTACCTTAGTGGTACCGTCCAATAAAGGGTGTGGTTCGGTGATTATAACGACCACATAAAGAAAAGAAATCAGTGCCGGGGCACAACGAATTCACCAATGACATTAGTGATTCTTCTTTGGAATGCAATGCCTCAGTGGTGTATTGGTAAAGCGTCCGACTCGAGTGTAGGAGGTCGCGGGTACGATCCCCGGTCGGGTCATACCAAATACATTAAAAATGGTCGTAATGACTGCCTTCCTTGGCACTCAGGATTGCGGGGTTAGCATTATGACTGACTGGCCGTTTTCAGGATAAATGGACCAGATGTACTGGTAACTTAACCAGCAGGAGACGCCGTGATATAACTGAACAATTGTTGAAAAGAGCGTGAAACACGAAATAATCAATCTTTGGTATGCAGGTTTGTTTTGATAGTCCTACCCGAGAATCGGTGTTAATACACGGAGGGAAAACTCTTTGTATTATATAAATTAGACACTGTTTAACGAAATATAAAAATAGAAATAAAACATTTGCAGCCCTTTTTCACAAATAATCCTTTTTACCAACGTTTACTCTACTCCCTGAATATTACGGTCCACATTATTGTTGGTTGATAAGGATGGTGATTTAAAGTAAAAAAAAAAAAACACAAACAAAAACATAAAAATACGTTTGATTCTTTTTTGTTAAAGATAAGTAAAAAAGCTATTGTTCCTAATATGGAAACCGTTCGTGGGTAGAACTTGGAATCGTAATATTCAAAACTGCTAATATGTACAAACGTTCCCGTTTTACCCCAATCTCGTGATTTAGGGGTCGCTCCTCTTTCAGGGACTGCTTCCACCTGTACCCCTTAACCCTACGAAAATCACTTCATCCCAGTATATGATAGTTATCCAAGCTGTAATAGTGGGTCAAAGGAAGAAAACAAATCAATGTGAGCAAGTTTTGCCGATGTGTTATATTCTAGTTCACCTGATCACGAAGCACAGACTGAGCAAGTGTGATCACTCAACGTCCGGCGTCGTCGAATCTCCGTCCGTCAATTTATCCGTTCCTTTATCCAAAACATGGTGATGAGGGGCGCGTGTTTTTATTTTAGATATTTATTTAATAAAACATTTAAAATCTTCTTATTCAAAAATGTAGGCCAGAATTTCTACCAAGGTTGTTCAAATCATTCCGATCCGTTTAAAACATTCGACAGCCAGGAGGCAAGGCGTGTTTTCCTTATGTATCATGAAAGTTAAAACTTTAAATCTTCTTGTACAAAATTACTGGCCCGATTTGAAATTAATTTGGCACAACTGTTCTCTTGGTGAACCTCTAGCAAGATTGTTAAAATTATTCCGATCAGTTTAAAATACGGTTGTCAGAGTGCAAGCCGGGTTTTCCTTACATGTATATAGTTCAAAATCTTCTTATTCAAAATTACTTGCCCGATTTGAAAATAATTTGTACTAAATGTACCCTTGGTGAACCATTACCAAGAATGTTCAAATTATTCAGATCAGTTTAAAACATGAGTTTCAGAGCACAATACGGGTTCTCCCTATATGTATATAGTTAAAACTTTAACAAACTTCTTCTACAAAATTACTGGCCTAATTTGACAATTATTTGGCATAAAATGTTACCTTAGTAATTCTCTACCAAAAGTGTTCAAGTTATTCCGATCAGTTTGCAACATAGATGTCAGAGGAGTGAAAGGCGTGTTTTCCTTACTTGTATATGTAGTTAAAACTTTAAACATCTTATTGTTTAAAAGTAAAGACCTAAATTGAAAATTATTTTCCATATATGTTCCCTTGGTGAACCTGTATCACGAGTAATAATTAAGCTAAAGTCGGTTTTCCTAAGGCATCGCTAATAACTATCTTTTGAGGTTGGTTTCCTGTCCAGTATTAACTATTAAGGAACTAAAAGATGTCTTCCAAATTAGTCGATCTTCTTTTAATAGTCTCGGGCAAGGAGCGAATCAAAGAAGCCCAGATGTTTTTCGCCCCAATCGCACCAATCGACTATATGTCAGCGTTCGTTTAAAACAGAGACACAACTCACAGCGTAACGACAAACACCTGTAACTGAATCCTGACACATACTATGGTTACGTCCTTCTTGAGTTTACAAGTCAACAACTATTACACTATATTGATACCACCACTTCCTTGAGGATTTCCACCCACAATCACTTAATACGTCCCATTCGTCATAAGTACTCTGTTTGTCCGGCAGAGGAAGTCTACGTTATCTTAAAATGATTCGCGTCCAATGAAACGGGGTCTTGTAGGGTCTTTTCTAAAAGCATCACTTAGGGGCGTAAATTTATTTGTTATACAACTGGGATTCCCCTCTAGATGGATGATGTTTGTCAGGGTATACCCTTAAAGTTATCGTACACGCAGTGAGTCTGAGAGTGCAGGCATTCACATGCGCTGCTGAGAAAAGAGGTCCGGTAGCGACGCGAGCTGCGAATTCCGGGGATGTGAGTTCGAACCTCACTCGGCCAACATTCTTTCGGGCGTTTGACAAAAGTCACTGTGACAAGCGTATTTAGTCTTCCACCAATGGGCTTACAGTCTATGTGGAAAAGCAGCCTAGTTGCTTGGAAAGAATGTTGTGCGGGGTATTGGTATGAGAAATCCAGAAAACACATGAGTAGGTTAACTGGCCGCCGTAATATGATTGAACAATTGTTAAATATGCGTCATTTAAGTTACACTGGCGTTACTACTGGTGTTACATTTCTAGTGTTTTTGTTAGGAGATCCATTTTGGTATATTTTTAAAACATATAAGCGGACAGTGGAGACTCTCGTTATCCTTTACGTTTACACAAGCTCACCTGTCCTCGCTGTATACAGATGAGCCGTACCACGAGGAAACAAACATTGTGGACTCTCCGTAAATCATCGAACCGGATCAGCCTAAGCATGTCGCGCAAGCTAACCCGGACACACTTTTCGCCTACTGTGGATTTTCTGTTTCAGGAATCATAATTCTATACTTCTATCCACCTGACACGGCATGGGTCGACCCAGATTAGCCATCGCGGAGTGTGCAGGCTGATCTGGATCTATACATTACGCATAGTCCGTAATTCGAACGGCTCAGATGCATTAACTTATTAAGGTGTTTGCAAACAAAACGGATTCAAGTGAGTCAGCTCATGTCGAGCTGTTTAACCTGAAACCAGCATTGTTTGCTTAATTATCAACGTATTCAACATCTCTTATAAAATGAAAAATCAGGTCGCCCGATATTGAACATGGAAGAGGTTTTCTTTAAACAATTCGGCTCTGAAAGAGTTAAGACACACACATCGTTAGACACATCTCAGTCAGTGGTTGATACTTCTAATATTGAGTTATAGTCTGCGGCTAACCATGACATCGGGAGCCGACAGTGTTCGGCATAAACGACCAATATATATATATACACCTTCCAATTCCCATTACGTCTTTCAAATGCGCCAGTAAACTGTAACCTCCTTTGTCAAAATTAATTCAACTTTTTTCAATAGTTTTCCCGGTTTAAGGGAGTTTCCATATATTTGACTTAATGTTTTTGATGACGTCAATTGCAAATGTGCTGTTTGTGGGTTAATTATTCCATTATTGACAAGCTAATTTTCACCTTTGCTGGTAAACCTTTTTTGCAGGGTCAAATTTTGCATGGTGCGCCTCTAAATGGATTGTTTTAACCTTTTCCCACATACAACAAATCTGCAGCAGACGACTTTGAACACATGGTGACAAAATACCTGAAAAATCTCTTTAAAAGATAGCTTAATTGTTAAATAAAATTGAAAACATTGTGGCCAAAGGAGAAATTACAGGTGCGTCAAAATGCGTCTGCAGGTGGGTGAGGGTTAAGGATTTGTGCGGTAAACGTTTGAGGAGAGAAACATTTAAACTATTTAGATAACCACTTGTCAGTTATAAAAGCACTGCAGTGCTGACCGCATGGGGTCTGCTGGAAGGTTGGATTTTTCGACGCACGGGCCCTACGGCACCCGGTTAATCCACCACTGTATATTTCACGTGACTTCTTTCGTGGGGAGGGGGGAGTCGGGCACGGGCCATATGGGCCCCCGCTAAATCCGCCACTACATTTGCAACGCTTTTTCTTTGTTTACCATTAATTTTTCGACGCAAGGGGCCTACGGACCCCCCCCCCCCCCCCCTCGCCCACGGTTAATTCGCCACTGTATATTTCACGTGACTTCCTTTTTACGTTCCTCTTCGCGAATGTTAATAATGTTAACAAGCGTCCATGTTTGATCTCTCGGCACATTAATTGCTAAAGCATTTCTTAAACTTATATTGGAGTACTCACGCATTAAGGTTTTTCACTGATGTTCCAACAAAAAAATGATATTTATGGGGGAGATCCTAATCTTTTAAATGCAGTTTTGTTGAATCCATGATGAACTATTATTCTATGGTATTACTACTATGACCAGGGGCTAAAGCCCCTGGCCAAAAATGAGCAAAACGATACTGAATTAATTCGAAATCTGATTTAGCAGTATTTGTCTGAATATTATGTTTTGATTACTATATGTTCATTACAGTCAAACATGTGCTAAAGACCATCTTTGTATAGCAATTACCTGTCTATTACCAACCCCACTTTTAGTTTCCCAATTACTCTTTTTTTCTGCTTAAATGACCCTGGAATTAAAGACCACCTGAGAACAAAGACCAAATTGTTCTCTTCCCATGGGTGGTCTTTAAACACAGGTTAAACTGTACTTTTATATGTAAACATCACATGATTTAGACGGAATATTTAGTTAACAGTCAGGGACTTTTTCCTTCATGTTGCTGTATCCTGTTGGCGGAAGGGGACTATCTTTACTTTTACATTGCTATTTTGACCAAAATTCTTTTGACCGCACCTTTAATGATAAATGGAGCGGCCGGGATCTCAATGGATGGCATTACACCTTCTCGACACGTCATCAATTTGTTTAATTCTGGAAATAGTCATTCACGATAATAACGTCTTGATAGCTCACTGCTGTCGACAGTGGTATTTTTAAAGAACACAAAATTTCGGAACTAAATATTATAAAAGTCCACAGTATACTAATCTTGATTGACCCAAGTGGAGTCGACATTTGAAATTGGTACATCCGAATGGGTCCCTTCCTGTAAATGCATACTTATTCTTGCACCATTCACTGTAACCCTTTCCCACATACAGCAAATCTGCAACAGACGACTTTGAAAATGTGTACTCAAAAATATGGAAAATTTGCCAAAATGTTTATAATATACATGTTTTGATGTTTAAGTAAATGTCAGTATAATAATGATCATTTGTGTCGTATAATGTTAACAGTTTGCTGTAGAATACGGTCCAAGTTTTACATCGAACCAAATGGTATGTAAGTACATGGCATATACCTAAAACAGGTAGTTCCATTTGAGAAACCCGGCGCACGCCGTGACGTCAATGTAAACACTGCCGACTCATTGAACTCACTCCTTCTGAAAATATTGTGCGGCTACCGCTTTTAACCCACTTGTCAAGTACCCCCTCGTATCTCTAATAATCTACAAAACTATTATAATTACTATACGTCTTAAAATGTTTCCCACATTACATATCACGGAAAGCCGACGGGTGTAAAGTTTTATGTATATAGCGTTAAAGTTCTAATTGCACAATTTGGTTAAAATACTCTGCAGTCCTGACAGAGAAACACACAATGGTGTCTCGCTGCGTGTCCGTCCGCCAATGTTCGAGTAGCGCTATGACATAACGTACAGGTGTCATAATGTATTCCTTCAAACACTCTTGTTGTGCCTTAGCTATGACCTCTATATGTGCCCGAACATATCTTACATGTAGTCTTTTCGCCTGCCATGGTTTACGCCCATCGACAAATGATTGGTTAAATTAAAATATAGGTGAACCTTAAATTTCAACCCACAATTGATAAACCAGTAGATAATGGAAACTGTCCTACGATGATTTGCCTTATTTGGCATGGAAAGCAATATATAAATACAATCGTTTCGGCTTGTAAAATCATAACGAAAACCGAAGTGTTACGGAGAAAGACATTAATTGAAACCTTAATTGTTTCGTCCCAGAGAAAATATGTTCAAGGTAAGTCTATAGCTGGATAATAGTTTGGCTATTTCGCATAGGACTGCATCTTTGCAATAACGCCATCACGATGAATATACTGCCTATAATGTTTCACGGAATATTGTACCAGTCTTCTACGCACATTTTACATTCTTCTTGTGATTTTCAAAAGTTATGTTATCAATTTAATTCGGTTTAATTACATTGTCTAACCATGGCACGTACTAACACAGTCTTACCATGGCACGTACTAACACAGTCTATCCATGCTATGTACTAACACAGTCTAACCATGGCACGTACTAACACAGTCTTACCATGATATGTACTTACACAGTCTAACCGTAGTACGTACTAACACAGTCTAACCATGGCACGTACTAACACAGTCTTACCATGATATGTACTTACACAGTCTAACCGTGGTACGTACTAACACAGTATTACCATGGTATACAATAACAGTCTAACCATGGTATGTACTAGCACAGTCTAACCATGGCACGTACTAACACAGTCTTACCATGATATGTACTAAAACGGTCTAACCGTGGTACGTACTAACACAGTATTACCATGGTATACAATAACAGTCTAACCATGGTATGTACTAGCACAGTGTAATCAGATATATTAACGAAACTTCTCACACTTGAAATAGAAAGGAAAACACAACTAATTTCACTCTCATTCCTTTGAATGTTACGCTTTAATTGGGATGCATATAGATGCCATTTCCCCAGAAGCGCCTTAAGTTATTTCATAAAATGTTCTACATTTCAGATGGTCAGTCGTTTAATGGTTGTCGTCGTGGTGTTGTTTGCTGTGAAATCAGCTGTTTTACCGGGTACCATACAACAGAATCCATGGTGTCAATGTGAGGCGAAGTATAATGCGTCGGAAGACATATGGATTTGTGATTATAAACTAAAGGCCGTGCCCCAGGATGAGAACGTCCATATATGTTGTCATTGTAAAATGGACATACATCCAACGGTAAGGAGAATCCTTCATTTAACCCTTTCCAATATACAGACACTTACTGCCGCATCTGCAGTAGACGACTTATGAAAGCATTGCGGCAAAAACAGAAATTCCTCACCATGCTCTATTTTATCGTTGTGCCACATCTTTCATTTTAAAGAGTTTCTATATTTTAAACTAATTGTCTTCAAAGTCGGCTGCTGCAGATTTGTTGTATGTGGGTAAGTGATAAAGAGATTTTCTCGCACCAGTTCGGATTTCTTTTATCACTTTCAAATGTGAACCGCGCTCTTTGAAGGCCAGCCGTTAGACTTGTGCGAACATTGTAGACTAAGATCACAGTGCGCATGCGAGCGGCTTCATGTGGTTATGCACTGTTCGCTAACGAGTCAAACGAAGCTTTCACGTAAATGCTAAAAGCGTCATTCGTCTTTCACCAACGGGCTTTGCCGAAAACCAGCTAGTTGCTTGGAAAGGTTGATGTGTCATCACTGGTGTGTGAAAGCCAGGAAACACAGGATATTGCGAAATGGCCGCCGAGATATGACTGAAATGTTGTCGGAATCGGCGTTAAAGCCCAATAAATCAACAACAAAACCAATACAGTCTTTGATTAGTGTATAATATTGTAGTTTGTTCATTACATTTTGGAATTTATCATAATTGCACGATGTTATACACTGTTCAAATACTGATATTTGAGCCGTCGTTTGGACATTTGGTTTGGTCATTGAGGGTCAATTCGATGATATATTGGTGTTGTTTATTTATTTGAAATCAAACCAACGATCCATGTACAGTGTCAATCATATTTGTAAATGAGCCAGAGGTGAAAGTAAAAGGTACAAGTAGGCTTATGTGAACATTATAGATCCAGATCAGCCTGTACATCCACACAGTCTGATCAATACCTACATTAATCACATATTACTTACAGAAGCACACGTGTTAGGAGCTTCCGTCAATATTTGAGTCATCCTATGAGAAAACCAACATCATTGACTCTGCGAAAAGTATCGACCCGGATCAGCCTATGCTTGCCGCGCAGGCTAATCACTTCCTGTGTATTTTATGTTTCGTAATTTGTCGGCCCAGATTAGCCTGCTGATCTGGTGGATACATTACGCAGAGGCCATAATGTTGGTCTTCTCGCCGGATTGCTCATTTGTAGATTCTTATCAGACTCAGCCAATGGACAGACACATATGAACCTACACTGGTCAGAAATACAAACGTGTCCCTTTTTCTCATGAACTGGCCCAAAAACGATTCATGTTTTATTTTTCAGGTTGGCGTGGTAGGATGCTCCGTCTCCCTCGATTTGTCGTGCTGATACTAGACACCAGATTACGACTGCCCGGAATTATAGACTGCCACATCTAGAACTTTCTTCATGATCCTTTATTTGAGCCTCACCCCAACCGAAAGCCTACCTTCAGGATTCGAGACTGTCCCACTTACAGACGCATATGTGGCTGACCAACATTGCAAACTTTGTTACAATAGGAGAAATTTCCCATCACGAACAATGGCTCCTCTTACGGCCACTAAATTCAAATGACTATATTTAATTTATGGACATTTGCCATAGTGTTGCCAGCATGTTTTTCAACGGCGACTGCAGATTTGTTGTGTGTGGAAAGGGGATTATCGTTGGAGTTGGGTCACTAGCTTTCTTCAAATGAGCGATGATCCAGGAAAACCAACCTTAACGTAATTAGTATACTGTACTGGGGATAAAACGTATACGAATTCAAATGGATATCGCTTTACAGTAGATAAACTTGACTACTAATAGAAGGGTGTAAATCCAGATCAGATTGCGACGATGCGCTAACTGATCTGTGTCATTGCTGTTCCTAATTTCCTGAATGCCGGTTTTCGCGACTCTTGGCCCTAAAGTATATTCTATGCAAAGTCATTATTGTCATTCTTCACTTACATTCATGTTTAAATCTAACCAAGTCTCGTAGTTAATTATTTTATTTTCGTGCATTTTTTTTTTTTATCTATGAAACGATTTGATATGAAACTGTAACATCTAAAACGATCTGATATGAAACTGTAACATCTAAAACGATTTGATATGAAACTGTAAACATCTAAATTGATATGATGAGACTGTAAAAATCTAAAACGATCTGCTATGAAACTATAATCATCTAAAACGATCTGATACGAAAATCTAAAACGAACTGATAAGAAAATAATAACCTTGAAATGATCTGATATAAAACGTCTGACTAACGTATTAGCCCTTTCCCACGTACACCAAATGTGCAGCATATGACTGAAAGCATTTAGAGCAAAATATGTAAACTCTATAAATGAAAGTAGATTCATTGAATTAAGTTGAAAACATTGTTGCATAAGTAAAAATTGCTAATGATGATAAAAATGTCTTCCGCCCACAATGTTTTGTAAAAGCCGTCTGCTGCAGTGGGGTTAGAAAGCATCTGTATGTTGAAAAGTGTTAAGTTTTGATTACATTTTGGTTAATTATATTGTTGAATATAATTTCATACATTAAGTAACGATCTGTTTGTCTATTTTGCGGGGGACGATTTATAGTTGTATTTGTTTTACTGATTTGTATTGTAATTTTGTTAAATAAAAAGATTGTTGACACAATATAGCTTTACTTTCCTACTCTCTTCAAGCCATTTACCCTATGCTTTGTAATACATCTGGTTAACCTTTTCTCACCTTATAATGAGTTATTGTTCGTCTAGTATGTTTTGAAGTATACTTCGATGGAAAACATTTTGAGAACAGATGAAATATGCTCTTCCTGTAAAGTCATCTGCTGCATATGCATCCAACGCCGTCGGCTGATAAAACCGTTTCCTCAGTAGATTTTCATTTGTTCGGTACTGTTTAAAGATATTATTGTCAGTGTTAATTGAACTGTCACATGATGAATACATAATAATGTCAGTCAGTAGCATCTACAGCTTGAGGTCTTAATGTACCTGTGAATAGTGAAGATTGAGGTGCGTCTGTGCTTAAGCTGTCACTCTCAGTCTATTTTGTAAAGACCCAAGTGCATCTTCTGCCAATGAATATCTGGAAAGTCAAAAGTCGTCTGCTGTAGTTTGGAAGGGGTTGTTTTCAAAAGTCGTCTGCTGTAGTTCGGAAGGGGTTGTTTTCAAAAGTCGTCTGCTGTAGTTTGGAAGGGGATTGTTTTCAAAAGTCGTCTGCTGTAGTTTGGAAGGGGTTGTTTTCAAAAGTCGTCTGCTGTAGTTTAGAAGGGTTTGTTTTCGAAAGTTGTCGCTCGCAGTTTAATCGACAGGGGTTATATCAGAGAAAGAAACACGAGTTTTAAAGTGGGAAATTAACTTTGACCTTCGTTATAAGATGCACGTAAAGCATATCAGAACTGGCATTACTGTTTACCTTATGTACCTTATGTACTAAATTCTGTTTCGTCTGCACCATGAAGATGTGTGGGAAAACAATATGTAATATCCGAAAATTTGAAGCAATATTTTGAAACATTGGATAAAATCAGACATTGTCCGAAGAAGAATGCATAAGTGTGTAATATTTTCTTAACCACGAATTCACTACAGTCTTAATTAAGTTGATGATATGTAATGAAAATATTTGGAAAAACTGTTTTAAACAGCATTTGCCAAGGAATATTAAAAAATAAATCAAAATACATTTAATGTTAGGGGTTCTTTTTTTTAACGTGACAACAACAGTTATTGGTTTTTCGTTTTTTTTTTCCTTTTTTCGTTTTTATTCGTTTTGTAGTTATGCTATAAAACCTTCACCGGTTGACCAATTTTACCGTACTGAACATGTGTGTATACGTGACCGGGCCTTTGTGAAAATCAACATTCACGTAATAATAACGCGTGTAAATTGTACTGGCGTATGTATATACATGCTAATAATAAATAAATAAATAGAGCTTTCAACCTTCTAACACTAACTTGAGAACAGTCCAGAGTCCGAATAGCCTGATCTGATGGGGTGCATGGTTATTAGAGGAAACGTTTAAAAGGATCAAAGAATTTGACGCATCGTCATTCGACTTCCAGTGTTTCAATCGACACAATCTTTGGCTGGTTAGTCATGCCGAGTAGACGATGCATTTAATAACGTTGATCGTGGTATTTATCGTTCGCTGCCTGCTGTAATTACGTCCGAGCAGGTAAGTGGCTCACTTTCTACTTTTCATTAGTATTATTCATCTACATTTCCTCTATTGTATTTTATAATAGCTAATAGCACACTGATGTCTGCACATCGATCAATAGGCACTGCAACCAAAGCATGTTCCGTGAAACTGTCGTACGTTCCAGTGTGTTGAACGAAGTGGGTTGCCGTGTATTACTGTGACGTTACGTCTCTATTGAATGCACTTTACACGTCGTTTCTTCTAACAGTCTAACCGAAATCAGTGTGGAAGACAGTGGTGTCGGCCTCTCGTACCAAAGGTCCCGGGTTCGAGTCCCTTGATGAATGGGTTCTGACTTTTTACACGAAAACGGCATGAGTACTGGTTAAGTCTCCAGCAAGCAGACATCGAGCTCGAATAATATAAGCTGAAAGCTTGTTTCGCAATCGATGTAAAATAAATTAGTTTAAACTAAATCAGTTTTCATATTTAACCCTTTCTCACATACAGAGACTTTGCAGCAGACGACGTTTGAAAAGATTATGGCAATAATTGATCATGCATTTATAGAGAAAATACTTTCAAATGAACATTTGCCTGTTTGAACCGATTTGGTGACACTTTTGCATAAGCGTCGTCTTATTCGATTCTATACTGTTGGCTGCTTATACCATTATTCTGTCTTGATAGTCATTGAATTGAATTTGGACTCTTCTAAATGCACAACTGGACAAGTCAATTTTGTGGTGTGGGCTTTCCCTCATAACACTAATATGAAGCAGACGACTTTGAAAGCATGTAGGTAAACATATAGAAAATACCTCTAAACTAAAGTATATTTATTGAAAGCATTGTGAAAAATTAAGAAATTGTTTATAATGAGCAATTTTCTCTTTTTCCCTAATGCTTTAAAAAAAAAGTCGTCTGATGCAGATGCTTAACAATGTATCAACAAATGGAAAAAGGTTAATGCACTGATAGGTGTTGTGTGTCTTAGGAAAATTTCAATTTTTATGGATTAATACTGCTGTAAATGATGGTCATATTGCCGCTAGAACACAACGAATATATGACCAATATTCACAGCATTATCACAATGACATTGAAACGTCTAGCAAACTTGATACATTTTCACTAATAAAAAATGATATTGCATTGGAACCATATATGGTACATGTATCGATATTCAGATATAGACAGGTATTACGTAAACTGAGATGTTCAAGCCATTCTTTAGAGATCGAAACCGGTCGACATAACAACACACCACGTACCAGTAGAATATGTAACAAATGCACAATGAATGTTTTGGAAAATGAATATCCCTTTATTCTAGTTTGTCCCTATTATCGAGAATTAAGAAATAATATTCTGCCTTAATACTATTGTAAATGGCCAACTAGGCAAATGTTTGTACAGCTGCTTAAATGTCAATCTACAATCATTATGAGCAAGTTGGCTAAATTTACATACAAGGCTTTCATTTATCGCCAGAAAGAAAATGACAATTATGTATAACATTCTTATCTATATTGTTAAAAATCAAAGCGCCAATGGCACTGTAGTGGCGATCGTATGGAAAATCCTGCACAGTAACAAGCAGTATATCGGTGTAGTTCTTGCGATGACACTGGTGCGGGTATATTTGAGAATGTATCAACCCTGCATCTTTTGACAGTAGAATAATATTAGTTTGCCAGAATGTTGTCTTGGTGATTTTTTAGTTACGTTCTGAAATTGGTCATGATGTATTCAAAATTAGGCCATTCCAAAGTTATGAAAAATCTAGTTGGAACTCGATAGACTACCGTTTTAGCTCATTAGAATGGCTATTTGTAATCTAAATTGTTCGGGTAACCACATGTTTATCACCAGGTCGCTACGCCATATTAAGATAAAATATATTTTACACTTTCGAAATGAATAAATTATCAAGAAAGGAGAGAAAACAGTATCCATTAGTTTGGTGTTTGTTTCAATGATGTCCGATATTAAACAGGTCTGGTAAATTTAGTCCCTTCACATTGCATGATTGAGGGTTGTCAGAGACATATAAACAGTGTATTCATATGTCTCTGAGGTTGTTAAACTGCTTCGAATAATGTGAGTGCAAAAACAAACACAAAACATGCTCAAAAAGCACAATTTCACTATTTGCCAACTGTTCAATTTATAAAAATATAGGCATATATTATAATGCTCGATCTCCAAACTAAATTAGGCTACACTTTCAGCATTGATTGCTAATTGACTCTAGAACGTGCAGACGTGTATACATAACCTGTGTACACACTGACATCGTGTGTCCTTTAAACTTTTGTAAACCAGTCTTATCATCTAGACGCTTTCATATATTTAAACAACTACAAAATAAAGCGTTTATAATATTGAGATTTACAAGCTCTTCTGGTTTTTGGTCTCGCGAACTATTTATAGAACCTTTTGGAATTTCCAGATTTGAGTATCATCAGAGTTATTTGCCGTTATTTGCAAGGCAGAACGCGCAGTGATATTTATTACCTGCCCAATCATGACGAAGATAATATTTACATATTTTAATTCTATGTAGATATGTAGAAAGTAGCACTGACATAATTATTATTAATCACGTCTCTGCATCAATGATGGAACTATAACGGATGTGAGTAAATTAGTTTGCAGTAAGGAAAAAAAATATCAACCGATTGTTCAAAACCGACTATGTAAATTGTTTCGTTGTTGTTGTTTCTGTTAGCATTGTGGCGATTGTCAAACCAATCGCCACAAAGATATTTAAAGCAGCATATCGGATAAATAATTAAAGAATAATATGGGGAAATTCTATTCATCTTACATAATTGAACTCATTTCCCTTATATAAATGTAAACACACTATATTGAAATATCTTATACATGGGACTTTTGCAAATACTTGTCAAAATGAACTGTTTTCCCAGTCTTTGTGCATAGTGTCTTCATCTTTGTCTCAAAATTGGACCTTTAAGTCACCATAAAATATATTCATGATATTAACTCATTTAGTCAAATATAATGAGTTATTTTAAAATATACAATAATTTAGTAACAGTGTGTGGAATGAAACATCGCATTCATTATACAATGTCTTCTTTCACATAATGCGTCCAACCCTGTACTGAAACACGACTTACCTAATGCATCAAGGTAGCCTATTTATCGGGGTAAAAAGGGATTACTTCAAAGGTAATGTATCTACCATTCATAGCTAACCTCCTTCTTAGATAGCTCTTAACAATGAACTTCGCACATTTACAGGGATGAGTATTGATCAGAAATGAGTTTCTCGTGATCACTTAATTTATTAAAAATGGAGTCATTTAATTTACAGATCTAAGAACATATCATTTCGAATGTCTAGACTGTATATAAAAATCTCATTTTATCAAAAAAATGTCTCTAAAGACTTTTTTTGTCTCTAGGATATGATACAGGGTGTTTTAAATATTGGTGTTACGTATATGTTAATGGGATCATTACAGACATAAGGATAAGGGGTTAAATGTGTGATATGTATTATTAAAATATCGAATCTTTGCACTACATTCTTGTTCGGAATTATGCACTACATTCCTGTTCGGAATTATGCAATACAATGCCTTGTTGTTGTTTTTAGAGTATAATTATTCAAAATAAACAAATCCGATTTTTTTAAACAGTGTTTGACTGTGTCTTATACCTTGTTATTTTGTTTGGGTTTTACAGCGTTTACAACATCATTTCAGTTATATCATGACAACAGTTAATTTATTCAAGATCCCTGGGTAAACTTACCAGTACTAGGCTAGGAAATGTGCATTGCCAAAGGTGTGAAAGAGCACTCCATCATGACCACAGTGCCGCAACTAGGGATGGATCCCGGGACGCCTGGTTCAAAATCATCGACGCTATCGACTAGTTCCCGGTGGATTATTGTGTCTTCTACCATGTTTCTGGTACAGCACAGTAGCTTTGTAAAAACATAGTTAAACAAATGAAATTATTGTTATTATATCACAATACTGTTCCCGTTGTCTGTTAAAGGTCATTTTAACTACACAATGTGTTATTATGCCTTTAAATACATAAACAGCTATGCATATTTAAAAGTATGTAGTTCGAGATTTCAAGTTTGTGAATGACCAATGGACTGAGTGACACATACTTGGTATGAGACAATGTTGAAACCTAAAAACACAGGTGGTAGGATTAACAGCCTTTTTATGCCCCCGGAATCACCGATTCGGTGGGCATCTAGTTTTTGGCCTGTTTGTTTGTCTGTCTCTTTGTCTGTCTGTCGAAAAAAACCTTTAACCTTGACCACTACTTTTGAACCGTAACAGGTACGGCTACCTTATTTCACATGTGTATTCCTTGTGACATGACCTTTCTGTCAGTACCAAATTGTTTGACCTTGCAACCTTGACCTTTGACCTAGATGTTGCCATTCGGGGCATCAGTGTTTCACAAACACATCTTGTGCGCGGCCGAGCACTCTCTGGGCGGTTTTCTGTTTCAAATTGACTTTTAGTATTCGATCTTTTTACATTTGAAACTAATTTTCAACAATTGAAAATATGATGGTAAAATCAATAATTTGTCTCATTCCACATGTCCATTTCAGATTTGTTATGTATAAACATTCACCAACGGGCTTTCGAATTATTCCAAACTTCACATGTAATCATAAGAGTGTGGTATTTCAATGGTTGGATGTTAATATTTTTTCGAAAATTTAAGTTATGTTTCAAAACTGTATAATCACACAGGAAACTGGTTGTAATTGTGGTATGTTTTTTATTTATATTTCAGGTATATTCAGTCCACTTTGTTTGTGGTTGACCAAGCAATGAAAACCCATTTCCTGTCCCTACTATGTGTATACTGTACAGCAGACAACTACGGCAAGGAGATATATTGTATAACGGGCCGTTGAATGCAATACATGTCACTGCAAAGGTCAATACAGAAGAAGATGAAGACGCCTGAATTCCATTCATGGAATGAGATTCTTAAGCCATACCTGACATACACAGGCTACATTGCACCTCGTTTAGTGACCAGTCATATACACAAAACTAAGAAGTCCGAAATTTCTAAATTATATTTTGATATGTGATAAAATTATTGCTCAGCGCGGGTTTACTGTAGCCGGTGAGTTTTGACTTTTGTGCTAAGGGTGAATAAGCTTAACATTCAAGATTTCATGAAGGGAAAGAAACAACTTTCATAAGCAGAGATAATAGAAACTTAATGTATCTGATAGTTGCTGAGCGTTTTCATGTGGAGCGGGCAAATTTGGGATTAAAAAGATTACAGCACCCTGAAAACAGAACTTAGCATTTACTCACGGAGAAGAATAAATACAATCTTGTTGTGGACAGCAGTATTTGGCAACTTCAGAGAATCAATGATTGAAGAGGACACTTTAGATAAGATAATTTTTATTAACACTGAAACTAAATGTACTTCTTTTATATTCATTGACTCATCTGAAATATATCCCAAAATAGCTGTTATCATTTCACACATGAAGCAAATGAACTGAAAATTAAGCAAATTCTTGAAAAAAAATGTAGCACATAATATAGCATCTTCTCACATAAATAAGACTACAGCAGACTTATTTGAAAACAACTCCGCAAAAACCTGTCGACATCTATCAATTGTCATGTTATTATTCAATACAATCGAAAACATTGTCACAAAAAGAGAAATTAAATTTAAATTTTCGAATTTTGCAACAATCATGTCAATGTTATCTAAAGTTATAAGTCATCTGCATGTGGGACAGGATTTAACACTAATACTTGCTTACAAGTACATACAGCTTTTGGGCACTAACATTTAATATCATGACAAATGATAGTATAATGTAATTTGTGCAAGAAACCTTTTGAAAACATTAGTGAAAATGGATAAAATGCTCAAAATGAGCAGTTTCTCCTTTTAACACAATGTTTTCAACTCTTTTCTATGGTAATTATACTGAAATTAATTGAGTTTTTAATAATTTCTTTCCCAGATGTTTTCAACGGGTTGCTGCAGATTTGTTTAATGTGGGAAATATATGAATATTATAGACAGTAGACAATTGCATTATGAGATAAAGTAAAATGCACTCAAAGAAAAGAATAAATTGTTCAATAAAAGCAATGTTTAGCTCCACTGGCTTAAAGCCAGTCGAGCTTATGTCATGGCGAATTGTCCGTTGTGCGTGCGTCCATAAACTTTTTACTTCAAACAACTTCTCCTCCCTAACCACTTGGCCAATTGGGATGAAACTTCATAGGAAGCATCCTCCCAATGTCCTCATCTAAATTCCTTCAAACGTTTTGGATCCACGCAAAATTCTGATAATATCAAATAAGTTTGTAGAAATGTTCCTTGGGAGACCCTTCAAGCCAAGTTGATTGATCAAAATCCTATGGCCGTCAGGGGGCAGGGGCTATTTTGCCTTATATGGCTATAGTGAAAACTTAAAAAATCTTCTTCTCCGAAAATGTTTGACTGATTTTCAAATAATTTGGTGGAAATGTTCCTAGGGTGACCTTCTATCAGATTCCTTCAAGCCATGCCTTGATTGGTAAACAACATGGCCTCCAGGGGGCGGGGCTGTTTGGAGGTTTATTTTTTGCCTAATATCAATGGAACGATACTGGCCCTCTTGGGCCTCTTGTTATGTTTTCTCAGTATGTTTTAGACATTAATGCTTCAAGTGTTTCATAAGTCATCCACATCAAATACAAAATTGAAAACAGAAAAATAGTCATAACATACAATAAGAAAACAAAAGATTTGTTGAGTTTTAAATGATACAGGTACAAATGATTTAGATTAATTTCAGTTTTCTTAACCCTTTCCAACATGCAACAAAATTGCAGCAGACCACTTTGAAAACATTTAAAAAATAGTTTTTGAAAATTTCTATATTCAAAAATGTTATTATTGAATATAGATGAAAACATGATGACAAAAGGGGAAATTTCTCATTATGAGCAATATTTCTTTTTGTCACACTGTTTTCAAAATGCTTTAGAAAGCATCATCTACATGGAAAAAAGAGTTATCCCTTTACCACTAAACATATAGTGAGGGAAAAACAGAAATTTCTCATGATGATTAATTTCTATTTTTCCGACTAAGATTTGCATATTATCTCAGAATTGTACTTTCTTAAATTAAGATTTATCCAGCTTTCCTCCAGACTTTGAAGTTATCTGAATCAAATTCCTTGTACATGTATGTGAGAATGTAAGAATACATGCAATATATATCTTTAACAATTAAAGTTAAGATTTGATCTTTAATGTTACACTATCTACTTATTTTTAGATTAACTTCAAGCCGAAGGCTCAATGTTATTTATCGTGATCACTGATTGTCCAGCGTACATCAAATCTTCTTCTCGAAACTGGTGGCGTAATTTTTAACCCTTTCCCACATACAACAAATCTGCAGCAGACGATATATATAGAACTTTGGTTGCCAAGGATCAGAAAGGGGTGAAAACTGTTAAATTCTTCTCCTCTGAATCAGTTTGCCAAATTCCAAGATAATTATGCAGAAACGTTCTTTGGGTGACCCTCTTAATCAAAGCGCCAATGGCACTGTAGTGGCGATCGTATGGAAAATCCTGCAAAGTAACAAGCAGTATATCGGTGTAGGGCTTGCGATTTTTAATAATAGTGCACTCTGGTGCGGGTAAATTTGAGAATGTATCAACCCTGCATCTTTAGACAGTAGAATAATGTTAGTTTGCCAGAATGTTGTCTTGGTGATTTTTTAGTTACGTTCTGAAACTGGTCATGATGTGTTCAAAATTAGGCCATTCCAAATTTATGAAAAAATCTAGTTGGTACTCGATAGACTACCGTTTTAGCTCATTAGGATGGCTATTTGTAATCTAAATTGTTCTTGTAATCACATGTTCATCACCAGGTTGCTAGGCCATATTAAGATAAAATATTGTGTACACTTTAGAAATGACAAAATTATCAAGAACGGCGAGAAAACAGTATCCATTAGTTTGGTGTTTGTTTCAATGATGTCCGATATTAAACAGGTCTGTTCAATTTAGTCCCTTCACATTGCATGATTGAGGGTTGTCAGAGACATATAAACACAGTGTTTTTATGTGTCTCTGATTTGGTTAAACTGCTTCGAAAAATGTGAGTGCAATAACAAACACAAAACATGCTCAAAAAGCACAATTTCACTATTTGCCAAACTGTTCAATTTATAAAAATATAGGCATATATTATAATGCTCGATCTCCAAATCTAAATTAGGCTACACTTTCATCATTGATTGCTAATTGACTCTAGAACGTGCAGACGTGTATACATAACGTGTGGACACACTGACATCGTGGTTCCTTTAAACCTTTGTAAACCAGTCTCATCATCTAGACGCTTTCATATATTTAAACAACTACAAAATAAAGCGTTTATAATATTGAGATTTAAGAACACCGCGAGCTATTCATAGAACCTTTTGGAATTTCCAGATTTGAGTATAATCAGAGTTATTTGCAAGGCAGATAGAACGCGCAATGATATTTATTATCTGCCCAATCATGACGAAGATACTATTATCATATTTTAACTATATGTAGATAATGTCTCGATAATACTCAAATATTAGTAACAATCCGGTACCAAAGTAGCACTGACATAATTATTATTAATCGCGTCCATGCACCAATGATGAAACTATAACGGATGTGAGTAAATTGGTTTGCAGTAAGGAAAATAAATATCAACGGGTTTTTCAAAACCGACTATATAAATATTTTTCGTTGTTGTTGTTTCTGTTAGCATTGTGGCGATTGTCAAACCAATCGCCACAAAAATTGTCCAAGCCATATTGATTGGTTGTTTGAAAAGCATGGCAGCCATGTGGGTTCAGGAAAGGGGTAAAAAGACAGAATTTCATTCTAACGAAAGACTTTAAGTGCTGTTTTCAACATATTTAGCTCACCTGAGGACAAAGTGCTCATGGTGTGTTTTTGTGATCGCCTTTTGTTCGTCGTTTGTCTTCCGTTGTCAATAATTTGCTTGTTAACACTCTAGAAGCCACTATTATAATCCAATCTTCATGAAACTTATTATGTTGTTTTATCTTTCTGATCTCTAGGCCAAGTTCCAATATTGGTCATGTCAGGTCAAACACTAGGTCACTAGATTAAATTGAAGGAAAATCTTTTTAACATTCTTGAGGTCGCATTTTTAACTTTAGCATAATGGAACATAATGTCTTGATAATATCTAGACTAAGTTTGAATATAAGTCATAACTGGTCAAAAGCTAGGTAACTAGGCCGAATTTGAGAAAGATCTTTTTAAAACTAGGTCACTAGATTAAATTGAAGGAAAATCTTTTTAACATTCTTGAGGTCGCATTTTTAACTTTAGCATAATGGAACATAATGTCTTGATAATATCTAGACTAAGTTTGAATATAGGTCATAACTGGTCAAAAGCTAGGTAACTAGGCCGAATTTGAGAAAGATCTTTTTAAAACTTTTGAGCTTGAAACTTGAATGTATCTTGTCTTGATTATATCCAGGACAAGCTCGAATATCAGTCATTTCGGAAAGGAATTTCTTGTTAACACTGGACGCCACATTTTCAATTGAAATTGGTGTTTTGAAAATTGTAAGATTTGAATATGGGTCATATCTGATAAGAAAAACTAGGTCACAAGGCCAAATTTAAGGAAAATATTGTTAACAATCTCGAAGAAGTATTTTTAACTTGAGTCAGAAGGATTGTCTTGTGATCATATCTAGGTCAAGTTCGAAATAGTTGTTGTCATTGACTATGTGATGAGCGATCCAGGGCCACTATGGTTTCTGCTATATCACATGTTTCCTGGATAATTTACACGTACTACTGGTCTATTTATCCTGACACTAGTCAGTCAATATTTGTTTACCCCGCAACCCTAAACGCCAAGGAGGGCAGCCATAAATACCAGTGTTAAAGTCTTTAGTATGATCCAGCCGGGGATCTTACTCTCGGATCCTGCTCCCCCGAAACGGACGCTCTACCACTACACTACCAAGGTGGTACACAATTGGTAGAAGCCATTTTGATTGTCTAATCCACTAAAATATTCATTGAAACTCGTGGCAGTCATGGTAAAAGCTATATTGAATGGCCGAAATACATAACAATCTAGCGGCATCAGAAAAGATGTAAATTGAACTTCAAATGTCCACTTCTTCTCCTAATCCACCTACCCAATTACAATGTGGTCGATTTAAGATCATCTTTATCCACTTTTTTATTATCGATATCAAGATGATTAACCCTTACCCACATACAATAAATCTGCTACATACGACTTTGAAAACAACTTGGCAAGGAGATAACATATCTATAAATGAAAGTATAATTATTGATCGGGCATTGTGTCAAAAGGATACATAATGAGCAATTGTTCCTTTGGTCGCAAACGCTTCCTACGTCGTACAGAGGTTTAAGAAACCGTCTGTATTAGGGAAACGGTTGAACAGAAGTTTGACCTCCTACATAATTTGTTGCAGCCATAATGAGAGGTTGCAAAAGTAAGTCGCCAGGTGGCATCAGAAAAGGGATGAAATATACAAATTTTCCCCTGATCTTATCAGTTACACATTTGCATCTATACCATCATTCAGATGACCAATTAAGGGTCATCTTGGCTCTTTTATCAAACATTGGTAATTATGAATTCTTTATAAATTTTCTGAAAATCTTTACTTTATTATTATCTGGCCGTATTAATAGACGACAGTAATACGAATTCCAAACATTTCGTGGTCATGCAAAACACATGACATGAAGATTTTCATAACATCTTTGAAATAAGTTCTGATCAACAAAATAAAAGCAAATTATAAGATAAAACATTATAAATGACAAAAACATTTCGTAAATAAATATTATGTTTTGAATCAGTTAAAATTGTAAACAACGTTGGATGTATGTATACAGTGAACTCGACAGTTCCGAGTCATCAACAATTTCGTGTCACATTTGGTAAAAAATGTTTAGTATTCGAGAATGATACAGTATTTGACAATTTGATCATCAAGTCATATTTTCCCTTAGCCTGGCTAGTTTCACTTCGATTTCGGACGTTGTCATTTCATGAACGGATGTCGTAATCTCGAAACGCTTGACTGCTAAAGCAAAATCTCAATATTTTTGTTTACCTATTACAGCGAACATCGCTGATTGTAGCCATAATTTTGGTAATACAGGTATAGATTGCACATAAATGTGTAGGCTATTTACCACTGAACTAGATTTATAATATTGATTGACTTGTCAAAGTTGTTTATACTAAACTATCAGATAATTTGACCTAATTCACATACGACACTTTCGGGTTAGCCAACGGGAATTTCTCAAAATTATCAATTTATTAATAAAACTATTTTAGTAACTTTTTAAGAATAATTTAAAACTTATGGGGATTAATCAATGTTAAAAATGTGTTGTTAAAATTAACATATATGACATATGAGTTGGTTGAAATGCAACAGTTTACGTGCACCAAAGTGTGTACAGTCAAGTTGGCCCCATCACTGTTTTGTTGTTTATGCATTAGGTAATTGCAAGTGATATATTTCAGTTTATTCTTTTTCTTATTATTTTGATAAAAATGTGAAATAAATATATATCTTATTATTAAAAAACTGATATTTTGTTGAATATAACATAGTTCTGAGATAACAAAAATAAACATTTGTCACGTGACCCGGAAATGGCAAAGTCGACCAGAAACTGTCAAATTTACACTGCAGATACTAAAGAAACATTTTAACACATTTATAAAATTCTTGAATTATTTCATAGTGGGGCGGAAGTATTTGTTGAACATTTTATGTAGTTTTGTTTCTTTGAACTTTCTTTTCAAAGAGACAAGATTCGTTAATTTAGTTACTGACCGGAACTGTCGAGTTCACTGTACATGTACATTGGTAGTGATAGGAAAAATGTACACGTTTACTTCAACCACTAAAGCTGCCTCCTCAGAATTAAATTATAATATCTGATATTTTGATTCAGCAATATTTTTCAAAATGCAGATATATTTACTGATGCATGGCACTACTTTTGTATGTTTAGGGTTAAGCAGAGACATCCTGAGTTTGGTTTCCAGCTTTACTTTGTAATTCTGTTTATAATCGGGGAACCAATTGTTGTTCTATTTTCTTTTGCAACATCGGTGTTAGAGGAGTGCAAGGCGTGTTTTCCTTACTTGTATATATTTAGGGGTGATTTTTGATGAACACTTAGACTATACTACACATTGTGAGGCGATATCGAAGGGCGCCGGGAGAGCTTTGGGAGGAATTATTTCAAAATTCTGCCACATGAAAGACTTTGGTTTCAAGACATATGAAAAGCTTTATTACAATTGCGTAGTTCCGATTCTTGAATACGGGTCATCTACATGGGGTTTTAAAACTTATAAATGTTTAGATAACATACATAACAGAAGCATGATATACTATCTTGGGGTACACCGATTTGCACCTGTGACCGCACTCAATGGGGACACTGGGTGGCTGCCGTGTGTGTATAGACAATGGTTGTCTATAATACGATTCTGGAATAGACTTATCACGACCGAAGAAAATAGACTTATCAAAACTGTATTTAATATAGATTACAATGTTTGTAAAAATAATTGGTGTAGTGAGTTGAAAAGCATCTTGTGCAGAATCGGCTTAACGGATTATTATAACAATAAACTTGTAATTAACATGAACCTAGCTGAATTAAAAATCAAACAGTACTATGGGTCGGAGTGGTCAACAAGTGTTCAGCAATCACCAAAGCTGCGAACTTATAAGTTGTTTAAAGATAGTTTTACCACAGAATATTACATTAAACTGAACTTACGTAAAAACGAGCGCTCTCTTTTAGCTCAGCTAAGATGCGGGATTTTGCCTTTGAGAATTGAGACAGGCCGATACATTGGCGAAAAAATCAATGATCGCTTATGTTTATTTTGTGATAGCTCACAAATAGAGTCGGAAACGCATTTTGTGGTTACATGCGACTTTTATACAAGAATAAGATCTGACATATTCGGTGAACTATTTGATACAGGGGCATTTGTACAATTATCGCTTAATAATAAATTGTGTTATTTAATGATGAATCATGTGCGAAAATTAGCAAAATTTATAGTTAAAGCCTATGTTGTAAGACGGAGAGCATTATATCCGCAGAACTGATTATTGTTTCTTTTTGATATACAGGCGACTTTTTGAATCGATTATGGTAGGCATATTTTCAGGGCATTTTATGGGGAGTAAAAATTGCTCGTAATGTGCAAGTTCTTATTCTCGCATAATGCTTTTGACTATAACAGTTTTCTCTTTTGGAAAAGTCTTCAAATTGTAGATGATGTATTATTATGTTCATAATGTATATGTGTACGTTTATGTATTTTTCATTAGGACCGTATAGACACAACTATCTCCCTTTCAAACATTTATTCACTCACACATTTCTTAAAAGAGCATAGCCTAGCTGTTAAACAAAAACACTCATATTGTAAATTTATTCTTTAGACAGTGTGAAAATGTTTCAATTAACGTTTTCATTTTTTTGTTTTTCCCCAGAAGTGATCTCAATCATAATTATACGTACTTATATTGACTTTTTATATCTACCTTATTTTTCTTTTGGAGATGAAGTTTCTGGAATGGATGTTTTCGAATGGTACTGCCCATATCTGTCTATTTGATATTGTCGTTATGAAGTAGAACGATACCAACACAACACGTTTTCTATTTTTTTTTTTTTTGTATGTTTTTTTTTTTTTTTTTTTTTTTTTTTTTTTTGGTTTTCTTAATTATTTTTCTTTTGAAAGTGACTTATAGGCCCATGGGGCCGGGTGTTATTTATTACATTTTGTACCATTGTTTTGTTGTTGTATATACACATGTCACTATAATAAAATATTTACTTACTGTATATAGTTGAAACTTTAACTATCTTATTGTTTAAAATTAAAGGCCTAAATTGAAAATTATAACGCATTAATGTTCCCTTGGTGAACCTGTATCACGAGTAATAATTAGGCTAAAGTCGGGTTTCCTAAGGCATCGCTCATAACTATACTTTGAGGTTGGTTTTCCTCAACTTGACATTTTCTGTCCAGTTTTAATTATTAAGGAACCAAAATATGTCTCCCAAATTAGTCGATCTTCTTTTAATAGTTTCGGGCAAGGAGCGAATAAAAGTAGCCCGGATGTTTTTCGCCCCAATCGCACCAATCGACCACATGTCAGCGTCTGTTTAAAACAGAGTCACAACTCACAGCGTAACGACAAACACCTGTAACTGAATCCTGACACATACTATGGTTACGTCCTTCTTGAGTTTACAAGTTAACAACTATAACACTATATTGATACCACCACTTCCTTGAGGATTTCCACCCACAATCACTTATTACGTCCCATTCGTCATAAGTACTCTGTTTGTCCGGCAGAGGAAGTCTACGTAATCTTAAAATGATTCGCGTCCAATGAAACGGGGTTTTGTAGTGTCTTTTCTAAAAGCATCACTTAGTGGCGTAAATGTATTTGTTATACAACTGGGGATTCCCCTCTAGATGGATGATGTTTGTCAGGGTATACCCTTAAAGTTATCGTACATGCAGTGAGTCGGAGAGTGCAGGCTCTCGCATGACTGAACGCATTCACATGCGCTGCTGAGAAAAGAGCTCCGGTAGCGACGCGATCTGCAAATTCCGGGGATGTGAGTTCGAACCTCAACTCGGCCAACATTCTTTGGGGCGTTTGACAAAAGTCAATGTGACAAGCGTCTTTAGTCTTCCACCAATGGGCTTACAGTCTATGTGGAAAATCAGCCTAGTTCCTTGGAAAAAATGTTGTGCGGGGTACTGGTATGAGAAATCCAGAAAACACATGAGTAGGTTAACTAGCCGCCGTGATATGATTGAACAATTGTTAAATATGCGTCATTTAAGTTACACTGGCGTTACTACTGGTGTTACATTTCTAGTGTTTTTGTTAGGAGATCCATTTAGGTATATTTTTAAAACATATAAGCGGACAGTGGAGACTCTCGTTATCCTGTACGTTTACACAAGCTCACCTGTCCTCGCTGTATACAGATGAGCCGTTCCACGAGGAAACAAACATTGTGGACTCTCCGTAAATCACCGACCCGGATCAGCCTAAGCATGCCGCGCAAGCTAACCCGGACAGACACTTTTCGCCTCCTGTGGATTTTCTGTTTCAGGAATCATTATTCTATACTTCTATCCCCCTGACACGGCATGGGTCGACCCGGATTAGCCTTCGCGGAGTGTGCAGTCTGATCTGGATCGATACATTACGCATAGTCCGTAATTCGAACGGCTCAGATGCATTAACTTATTAAGGTTTTTGCAAACAAAACGGATTCAAGTAAGTCAGCTCATGTCGAGCTGTTTAACCTGAAACCAGCATTGTTTGCTTAATTATCAACGTATTCAACATCTCTTATAAAATGAAAAAAAAGGTCTCCCGATATTGAACATGGAAGAGGTCTTCTTTAAACAATTCGGCGCTGAAAGACACGCACTCGTTAGACACATCTCAGTCAGTGGTTGATACCTTTAATATTGAGTCATAGTTTATGGCTTACCATGACATCGGGAGCCGACAGTGTTCGGCATAAACGACCAATATATATATATACACCTTCCAATTCCAATTACGTCTTTCAAATACGCCAGTAAACTGTAACCTCCTTTGTCAAAATTCTTTAAACTTTTTCAATAGTTTTCCCGGTTTAAGGGAGTTTCCATATATTTGACTTAATGTTTTTGATGACGTCAATTGCAAATGTGCTGTTTGTGGGTTAATTATTCCATTAGTGACAAGCTAATTTTCACCTTTGCTGGTAAACCTTTTTTCTCAAATTTTGCATGGCATGGCGCACCTCTAAATGGATTGTTTTAATCTTTTCCCACATACAACAAATCTGCAGCAAACGACTTTGAAATCATGGTGACAAAAAACCTGAAAAATGTCTTTAAAAGATAGCTTAATTGTTAAATAAAATTGAAAACATTTTGGCCAAAAGAGAAATTACAGATGCCCTACGGCCCCCGGTTAATCCACCACTTTATATTTCACGTGACTTCTTTCGTGGGGAGGGGGAGTCGGGGACGGGCCATATGGGTCCCCGCTAAATCCGCCACTACATTTGCCACGCTTTTTCTTTGTTTACCATTAATTTTTCGACGCACGGGCCCTACGCCCCCGCCCCCACGGTTAATTCGCCACTGTATATTTCACATGACTTCTTTCTTTGTTTACGTTCCTCTTCGCGAATGTTAATAATGTTAACAAGCGTCCATATTTGACCTCTCGGCGCATTAATTTCTAAAGCATTTCTTAAACTTATATTGGAATACTCGCCTTAAGGTTTTTCACTGATGATCCAACAACATTAAAATGATATTTACGGGGGAGATCCTAATCTTTTAAATGCAGTTTTGTTGAATCCATGATGAACTATTTTTTTCGCGCAGTTTCTCATGCGTTGTTTTGTGCTAACAGCAATTGGCATGCTGCCAACTCCGAAAAAAAAATGGTTTTACTACTATGACCAGGGGCTAAAGCTAAAGCCCCAGGCCAAAAATGAGCAAAACGATACTGAATTAATTCTAGATCTGATTTAGCAGTATTTGTCTGGATATTATGTGTTGATTATTATATGATTAATATATGCTAACGGGGTTCATCAACTTCTGTCCATTACAGTCAAATTTGTATACCAATTACCTGTCTATACCAACCCCACTTTTAGTTTCCCAATTACTCTTTTTCTGCATAAATGACTCTGAAATTAAAGACCACTTGAGAACAAAGACCAAATTGTTCTCTTCCCATGGGTGGTCTTTAAACACAGGTTAAACTGTACTTTTATATGTAAACATCACATGATTTAGACGGAATATTTAGTTAACAGTCAGGGACTTTTTCCTTCATGTTGCTGTATCCTGTTGGCGGAAGGGGAATATCTTTACTTTTACATTGCTATTTTGACCAAAAATCTTTTGACCACACCTTTAATGATAAATGTAGCGGCCGGGATCTCAATGGATGGCATTACACCTTCTCCACACGTCATACATGTGTTTAATTCTGGAAATAGTCATTCCCGATAATAACGTCTTGATAGCTCACTGCTGTCGACAGTGGTATTTTTAAAGAACACGAAATTTCGGAACTAAATATTATAAAAGTACACAGTATACTAATCTTGATTGACCCAAGTGGAGTCGACATTTGAAATTGGTACATCCGAATGGGTCCCTTCCTGTAAATGCATACTTATTATTGCACCATTCACTGTAACCCTTTCCCACATACAGCAAATCCGCAACAGACGACTTTGAAAATGTCTACTAATAAATATGGAAAATTTGCCTAAATGTTTATAATATACATGTTTTCATGTTTAAGTAAATGTCAGTATAATAAGTATCATGTGTGTCGTATAATGTTAACAATTTGCTGTAGAATACGGTCCAAGTTTTAAATCAAACCAAATGGTATGAAAGTACGTCATGGCATATACCTAAAACAGGTAGTTCCATTTGGGAAACCCGGCGCACACCGTGACGTCAATGTAAAATCATTGAACTCACTCCTCCTCAAAATAGTGTGCGGCCACCGCTTTTAACCCACTTGTCCAGTACCCTCTAGTATCTCTAATAATCTACACAACTATTATAATTACTATACGTCTTAAAATGTTTCCCACATTACATATCACGGAAAGCCGACGGGTGTAAAGTTTTATGTATATAGCGTTAAAGCTCTAATTGCACAATCTGGTTAAAATACTCTCTACCTTTACTCGCTGATAGTGCTTGAATGATAAAATGGTAAACAGGAAGGACCGCTGAGACTGCAACTGTGACCTTGTGTTTGGTTTGAAGCAACTTCTCTGATGGTACATGTAACATATTACAGTATATACACGAAATGGGACATTTGCTATCGCCAAATACGAGGCGCAATACAAAAAGGGATCCAGGTTAGGCAACACAAGAGATAGTAACGCAAATGGAACGACACTTCTAGTTGTATCTGCAGCCTGGGCAGAGAAACACACAATGGTGTCTCTCTGCTTGTCCGTCCGCCAATGTTGCAGTAGCGCTATGACATAAGTACAGGTTTCATAATGTATTCCTTCAAACACTCTTGTTTGCCTTAGCTATGACATCTATATGTGCCCGGACATATCTTACATGTAGTCTTTTCGGCTGCCATGGTTTACGCCCGTTGACGATTGATTGGTTAAATTAAAATATAGGTGAATCTTAAATTTCAACCCACAATTGATAAACCAGTAGATAATGGAAAAAGTCCTACGATGATTTGCCTTATGTGGCATGGAAAGCAATATATAAATACAATCGTTTCGGCTTGTAAAATCATATCGAAAACCGAAGTGTTACTGAGAAAGACATTAATTGAAACCTTAATTGTTTCGTCCCAGAGATAATATGTGCAAGGTAAGTCTATAGCTGGATATAGTTTGGCTATTTCACATAGGACTGCATCTTTGCAATAACGCCATCACGATGAATATACTGCCAATAATGTTTCACGGAATATTTCACCGGTTTTCTACGCACATTTTACACTCTTCTTGTGATTTTCATAAGTTATTTTATCAATTTAATTCGGTTTAATTACCTAACCATGGTATGAACTGAAATAGTCTATCCATGACATTTACTAACATAGTCTTACCATTATATGTACTAACACAGTCTAACCATAGTATGTACTAACACAGTCTAACCATGGTATGTACTAACATAGGTTTACCATGATATGTACTAACACAGTCTAACCATGATTTGTAATAAAACAGTCTAACCATGGTATACACTAACACAGTCTAACCATGATACGTACTAACACAGTCTAACTATGGTATGTACTAACACAATCTAACCATGATATGTACTAACACAGTATAACCATTATATGTACTAACACAGTATAACTATTGTATACCCTAACACAGTCTAACCATGATATGTACTAACACAGTCTAACCATGGTATACACTAACACAGTCTAACCGTGGTATATACTAACACAGTCTAACCGTGGTATGTACTAACACAGTCTAACCATGGTACGTACTAACACAGTATAACCATGGTATGTTATAACAGTCTAACCATGATATGTACTAACACAGTCTAACCATGGTATGTACTAACAGTCTAACCATGGTATTTAATAACAGTCTAACCGTGGTATGCACTTACATAGTCTAACCATGGTATTTAATAACAGTATAACCATGGTATGTACTAACACAGTCTAACCGTGGTATGCACTTACACAGTCTAACCATGGTATTCAATAACAGTCTAACCATGGTATTTAATAACAGTCTAACCATGGTATTTAATAACAGTCTAACCATGGTATTTAATAACAGTCTAACCATGGTATTTAATAACAGTGTACTAACACAGTCTAATCAGACCTATTAACGAAACTTCTCACACTAGAAATAGAAAAGAAAACACCACTAATTTCACTCTCATTCCTTTGAATGTTACGCTACAATCGGGATGCATATAGATGCCATTTCACAAGAAGCGCCTTAAGTTATTTTATAACATTTTCTACATTTCAGATGGTCAGTCGTGTAATGGTTGTCGTCGTGCTGTTGTTTGCTGTGATATCAGCTGTTTTACCGGGTACCATACAACATAATCCATGGTGTCAATGTGAGGCGAAGTATAATGTGTCGAAAGACATATGGATTTGTGATTATAAACTAAAGGCCGTCCCCCAGGATGAGAACGTCCATATCTGTTGTCATTGTAAAATGGACATACATCCATCGGTAAGGAGAATCCTTCATTTAACCCTTTCCAATATACAGACGCTTACTGCCGCATCTGCAGTAGACGACTTATGAAAGCATTGCGGCAAAAACAGAAATTCCTCACCATGCTCTATTTTATCGTTGTGCCACATCTTTCATTTTAAAGAGTTTCTATATGTTAAACTAATTGTCTTTCAAAGTCGGCTGCTGCAGATTTGTTGTAGATAAGTAAGTGATAAAGAGACTTTCTCGCACCAGGTCAGATTTCTGTTATCACTTTCAAATGTGAACCGCACTCTTTGAAGACCAGCCGTTAGACTTGTGCGACCATTGTAGACTAAGATCACAGTGCGCATGTTGGCTAACGAGTCAAACGAAGCTTTTACGTAAATGTTAAAAGCGTCATTCATCTTTCACCAACGGGCTCTGCCGAAAACCAGCTAGTTGCTTGTAAAGGTTGTTGTGTTATCACTGTTGTGCGAAAGCCAGGAAACACAGGATAAGGCAAAATGGCCGCCGAGATATGACTGAAATGTTTTTGGAATCTGCGTTAAAGCCCAATAAATCAACAACAAAACCAATACAGTCTTTGATTATTGTATGATATTGCAGTTTGTTCCTTACAATTTAGTATTTTGCACGATGTTATACACTGTTCAAATACTGATATTTGAGCCGTCGTTTGGACATTTGGTTTGGTTATTGAGGGTCAATTCGATGATATATATTGGTGTTGTTTATTTATTTGAAATCAAACCAACGATCCATGTACAGTGTCAATCATATTTGTAAATGAGCCAGATGTGAAAGTAAAAGGTACAAGTAGGCTTATGTGAACATTATAGATCCAGATCAGCCTGTACATCCACACAGTCTGATCAAGACCTACATTAATCACATATTACTTACAGAAGCACACGTGTTAGAAGCTTCCGTCAATATTTGAGTCATCCTACGAGAAAACCAACATCATTGACTCTGCGCAGGTTAATCACTTCCTGTGTATTTTACAGGCTGATATGGGTGGATATATTACGTAGAGGCCATAATGTTGGTCTTCTTGCCGGATTGCTCATTTATAGATTCTTATCAGACTCAGCCAATGGACAGACACATATGAACCTACACTGGTCAGAAATACAGTGTACCTTTTTCTCATGAACTGGCCCAAAGACGATTCATGTTTTATTTTTCAGGTTGGCGTGGTAGGATGCTCCGTCTCCCTCGATTTGTCGTGCTGATACTAGACACCAGATTACGACTGCCCGGAATTATAGACTGCCACATCTAGAACTGTCTTCATGATCTTTTATTTGAGCCTTACCCCGACCGAAAGCCGACCTTCAGGATTCGAGTCTGTCCCACTTGCAGACGCATCTGTGGCTGACCAACTTTCCAATCGTTGCTACAATAGGAGAAATGTCCCATCACGAACAATTTCTCCTCTTACGGCAACTAAATTCAAATGACTATATTTAATTTATGGACATTTTTCATACTGTTGCCAACATGTTATTCAACGGCGACTGCAGATTTGTTGTGTTTAGGAAGGGATTATCGTTGGAGTTGGGTCACTAGCTTTCTTCAAATGAGCGATGATCCAGGAAAACCAACCTTAACGTAATTAGTATACTGTACTGGGGATAAAACGTATACGAATTCAAATGGATACCGCTTTGAAGTAGTTTCTTGACTACGTTGTGCAAAGCCAGATCGAATGCGATGATGTGCTTATTGATCTGGGTCATTGCTGGTCCCAATTTTCTGATTGCCGGTTTTCGCGACTCTTGGCCCTAAAGATTATTCTATTCAAAGTCATTATTGTCATTCTTCACTTACATTATGTTTAAATCTAACCAAAAGTTGATTTTTCTTTTCGTGCAAAATATTTTGTTTATATATGAAACGATCTGATATGAAACTGTTAACATCTAAAACAATTTGATATGAAACTGTAAACATCTAAAATTGATCTGATGAGACTATAAACATCTAAAACGATCTGATATGAAACTGTTAACATCTAAAACGATCTGATATGAAAATCTAAACATCTAAAACGAACTGATACGAAACTAATAACCTTGAAATGATCTCATATAGAACGTCTGACTAACTTATTAGCCCTTTCCCACGTACACCAAATATGCAGCATATGACTGAAAGCATTTATACATTGTTGCATAAGGAGAAATTGCTCATGATGATACATTTCTCCTTCGCTCACAATGCTTTGCAAAAGCCGTCTGCTGCAGTAGGGTTAGAAAGCGTATGTATGTTGAAAAGTGTTAAGTTTTGATTACATTTTGGTTAATTATAGTGTTGAATATAATCTCATACATTTAGTAAGGATCTGTTAAGTCTATTTTGCAGGGGAAAATTTATATTTGTATTTGTTTTACTGATTTGTATTGTAATTTTGTTAAATAAAAAGATTGTTGACCCAATATGGCTTTACTTTCCTACTCACTTCAAGCCATTTCCCCTATGCATTTTAATACATGTGGTTATCCCTTTCCCTCCTATAGACGCATTTTGACGCATCTGTATCAGACGACTATTAAAAACACTGTGTCAAAAAGGAGAAATTGCTGACATCGAGCAATTTCTCCTTTTGCCACAATGTTTTCAACATTTTTCAGTAATTATATCTACAATTATAGAGCTTTTCCATATTTTTTAGTAGATATTTTCAAAGTCTCGTGATGAATGGGTTCTGACTTTGCCATTGGGACGTTTACACACACACGGCGCGAGTCCTGGTTAAGTCTCCGGGAAGCAGACATCGAGAGTGAATACTATACGCTGAAAGCTTGTTTCGCAATCGATGTAAACAAATAAGTTTATAGCAAACCTGCAGCAGATGACATTGACAATGTTGAGGTAAAAAAGGGAAAGCCAAAGTTAAATTAATGAATTGAATTGGAAACTTTATGGCAAATGGAGAAATCTCTACAGTGTTTTCATACGTGTCAACAATTTTAACTCAAAATGCCTTTAATCTTTCTATGCCTTTCCTTCGGTTATTTAAAGCAGATATCGGACAAATAGTAAAAGAATAATATGAGGAATTTCCATTCATCTTACATAATTGAACTCATTTCCCTTATATAAATATATAAATATAGACACACAATATTGAAATATCTTATACATGGGACTTTTGAAAATATTTGTAAATATGAAACGTTTTCATGCATAGTGTCTTCATATTTGTCTCAAAATTATACATTGAGCCAGACCATTCAAAGGTAGCCAGTTACCTTGGTTGTGTGGAGTATTTTTTATAGAAGCCAGGGAAAAATACTAGGTGAGCTGAAATTCCATTGAAAATAATGTTAAGCTCAAGTCAATCAATCAACCATGGCAAGAGTCAGTTTCCAATTATATTTATTACTAGTATATATATACCTGGCATTTATAAAAAGAAATCAGAACATTATTTAATGCCTTCTAGTTTTGTTTTCCATCAACATCCCAGGAAATCTCCCTACACTCCTGACCCTATAACAAAATAAAACAGATATGCACTAAACAAATTTAAATACATGATAAGTTTAGGTTTTTTTTCAATATTTGTTTCAGATTCTTTCTTGTTTGGACACTGACACTGCATAATTAATTAATCTTACTTTCACACGACCTAGGCTTTGCCTATTAACATATTAAATGTTTACCCGAAATAGATACCGCCTATACTCATATTATTTGTTTACAATCGTCTTACGGTTCTGTCGTAAATAGGTAGCACCTATTTTTTTTCGTTCATAGGTTACAGGTGTGAGATTTAAAAAAAAATCATAACTCATGAAGCTTTCTGAAATGAAGCTCGCTAGATTCATGGGAGTCCACATTTTGAGTATATATTTATAAAACGGGTTAACAATTTATGTCGTCTTGTCTATCTTTATTTTTAAAAAATCGATATTTAAGGTCATGAAAGTGCTTTGTAATTTTCATTTGAACAAACATGTTAACTAAAAAATTAAAAATTAAATGGAACAGAGTATGAAATATGGTTTCCCGTTTGTCAAAAATAGACGACAGTAATACTTATTTCTGAAACATCTCGCTCAATGTGATGTAAGACGCACGTCACTTTACAGTAAAGCGCTTACATAAACAACAATCCATGTGATCAAAGGGAAGTAAATCGGATCGACTTGCCGGGCAGACCATTTTGTGGAGGGAATTTCATACCAATTTATAAGACTGAAGTGGTCTCCCATTAGACAATATTTATTTTTTTGAAAGTTGAAAGTGTTTTTTAATAAAGTTGAATACCCTTTGACTGATTTGTGATCATAACATTGTCTGCTTTTAGCTTAATCGACAGCTAAGAAGCCATTTTCAGAACAACATGTATTTTCTGAAATTGAAAGTAAAATTCACTGCGGAATAAGGGTGACCTTGATTTGACGTCATAGCTAAAGAAAAGGGGGTTAGCATGTGAGTTTTGTGTGCTTTTTTTGGTAGTTTTGATAATGAACTTTAATTGAATAAAGATTTCTGGGTTATTTCGGCTGTTGGGAAAGAGACATAGCCCAAAACGCTATAATGGTCGCCTATGGAAAATGAATTGATTCCATCTGACCATGTTCCACAATAACGACCAGAGACATGTATCTGGTTGAACATTTTAAATAGAAACAACTTCAAACCATCTTCTAAAGTGTTGGTAAGTAGGTCTAACATACTTTTGTAACATATAATCGCATGGTTATTCGTAGTCTTCACGGGAGTAAACAGTCCTTCATTCCTGACTGACAAAAAATCCCTCGAACTGACACATTTTCATGCAATAATTGGTTGAACAAGGAATTGAGATTAAATACTGTAGATACCTGGTTGAACAACCTTTTTAAAAGGTAGGAAATAGATGAAAATTGATCTTTGCAACTGAAATGTTTTAAAATATATATTTCGTGAAGTCAGTCACTTCGCACGCCTGCAATTTCGTACAACATAATACACAACCCTAAGGATATGCAGAGACATATAAAACGTATGTTTATAAGATACGATTTCTTTTTCATAAATGAGAATTTACATACATGAGTAACACAGTTTATACAAATGTTACCACAGCCGGTCCATTGGACCTTTAAGTCACCATAAAATATATACATAATATTAACTCATTAAGTCAAATATAATGAGTTATTTTAAAATATACAATAATTTGATATCAGTAAGTGGAATGAAACATCGCATTCATTATACAATGTCTTCTTTCACACAATGCGCCCAACCCTGTACTGAAACACGACATACCTAATGCATCAAGGTAGCCTATTTACCGGGGTAAAAAGCGATTACTTCAACGGTAATGTATCTACCATTCATAGCTAACCTCCTTCTTAGATAGCTCTTAACAATGAACTTCGCACATTTACCGGGGTAAAAAGCGATTACTTCAGAGGTAATTTATCTACCATTCATAGCTAACCTCCTTCTTAGATAGCTCTTAACAATGAACTTCGCACATTTACCGGGGTAAAAAGCGATTACTTCAGAGGTAATTTATCTACCATTCATAGCTAACCTCCTTCTTAGATAGCTCTTAACAATGAACTTCGCACATTTACCGGGGTAAAAAGCGATTACTTCAGAGGTAATTTATGTACCATTCATAGCTAACCTCCTTCTTAGACAGCTCTTAACAATGAACTTCGCACATTTACAGGGGTGAGTATTGATGAGAAATGACAGTTTCTCGTGATCACTTAATTTATCAAAAAAAATAGTCATTTAATTAACGGATCTAAGAACACATCATTTCGACTGTCTGGGTATGATACAGGGTGTTTTGAATATAGGTGTTACGTATATGTTAATTGGATCATTAGAGAAATAAGGAAAAGGGGTTAAATGTGTGATGTGTATTATTAAAATATCGGATTTTCTTTGCACTACATTCCTGTTCTGAATTATGCAATACAATGTTTTACACCGTTTACAATATCATTTCAGTTATGTCATGGCAACAGTTCATTTATTCATGATCCCTGGGTAAACAAACCTAAGCTAGGAAATGTGCCTTGCCAAAGTTGTGAAAGAGCACTCCACCATGACCACAGTGCGGCAACGAGGGGTGGATCCCGGGACGCCTGATTCAAAATCATCGACGCTAACGACTAGTTCCCGGTGGATTCTTGTGTCTCCTACCATGTTTGTGGTACAGCACTGAAACTTGGTAACAAAATAGTTAAACAAATGAAATTATTGTTATTATATCACAATACTGTTCCCGTTGTCTGTTTAAGGTCATTTATTTCAAGTACACACGTTGTTATAATGCCTTTAATACATAAACAGCTATGAATATTTAAAAGTATGTGGTTCGAGATAAGACATTCAATTTCAAGATTGTTAATGACCAATGGACTTAGTGACAATTACTTGGTATGAGACAATGTTGACACATAAAAACACAGGTGGTAGGCCATCAGCTTTTTTAAAATTGACTTTTAGTTTTCGATCTTTTTACATTTGAAATTAATTGTCAACAATTGAAGATAGGATGGGAAAATCAATAATTTGTTTCATTCCACATGTCCATTTCAGATTTGTAATGTATAAACATTCACCAAGCGGCTTGCGAATTGTTCCAAACTTCACATATAATCACATGAGTGTGGTATTTCAATGGTTGGATGTTAATAATTTTCCGAAAGTGTACGTTGCCTGGGTACCGAGGATGGGAGATATCTTGTATGACCGTAAACGGGCAGTTGACTGCAATACATGTCACTGTAAAGGTCAATACAGAACAAGATGAAGACGCCTGAATTCCTTTTATGGAATGAGGTTCTAAAGCCAGACCTGACATATACAGGCTACGTTGTACCTCGTTGTGTTGGTTGTGACCAATCATATACACAAAACTAAGAAGTCCGAAATTTCTAAATTATAGTTTGCTATATGATAAAATTATGGCTCAGAGCGGGTTTACTGTAGCCGGTGAGTTTTGACTTTTGTTCTAAGTGTGAATAAGCTTAACATTCAAGATTTCACGAAGGGAAGGAAACAATTTTCATAAGCAGAGACAATAGAAACTTGATGTATCTGATACTTGCTGAGCGTTTCCATGTGGAGTGGGCAAATTTGGGACTATAAAACTTACAGCAGTCTGAAAACAGAACTTAGCATTTACTCATGGAGAAGAATAAATACAATCTTATTGGTGACAGCAGTATTGAGCAACTTCAGAGAGTCAATGATTGATGAGGACACTTTAGATAACATAATTTTGATTAACACTGAAACTGAAACTACTTTTTCTTTTTATTCATTGACTCATATGAAATCATTTCACACATGAAGCAAATGAACTGAAAATTAAGTAAATTCTTAAAAAAAATGTAGCACATAATATAGCATTTTCTCACTTAAATAAGTCTTCAGCAGACTTATTTGAAAACAACTCCGCAAACACCTGTACAACATCTATCAATTGTCATGTTATTATTCAATATAATCGAAAACATTGTCACAAAAAGAGAAATTACTTGTCCGGATTTCGCAACAATCATGTCAATGTTATTTAAAGTTATAAGTAATCTGCATATGGGACAGGGTTAAACACTACTACTTGCTTACAAGTACATACAGCTTTTGGGCACTAACATTTAATATCTTAACAAATGATGGTATAATGTAATTTGTGAAAAGAAACCTTTTGAAAACATTAGTGAAAATGGAGAAAATGCTCAATATTAGCAGTTTCTCCTTTTAACACAATGTTTTCAACTCTTTTCTATGGTAATTATACTTAAATTAATTGGGGTTTTCAGTATTTCTTTCCCAGATGTTTTCAAAGGGTTGCTTCAGGTTTGTTTAATGTGGGAAATATATAGAGTTTAATTAATATTGCTTTCATCATACGGGATTTAAATCCCAAGTGGAAGAGATTCTTGCGATATAAAAACGAGTGCGCCATAGCGCACGAGTTTTTATATGCAATAATCTCTTTCACGAGGGATTTAATTCACAAATCATGAAAACAATGTTTATTAAACTATGTATTATATACTCGGCGATAATTTTCGTTTTTAAACGACAATACCCCTGTGCAGCTCATTTATTTTTAGCTCAGAAGCGGAGAGATCTGAATAACGTAATCTGCCAGTTTTGCAGTGACGTCACTACGCGAGCACCGACAAATGTGTACATTGATTGAAATAAATGTGTCATGTCAATTCAAGCTCTTATTTGCGGATTTATTTCTATTTTTTTTAATTTAAATGCTTATTTTAATGCTTATCTTTTTTTTATATTTTTATTAAATTATTTTTAAATTTAAGAAAATTAAAAAATTAAAGATTATAAAAAGTAGTTCCGAAAATCCGGCTAGTGAGCTATATCGCACTCTATTTTTCCCACTAATATTTGCATATTATCTCAGAATTGTACTTTCTTAAAATTAAGATTTATCCAGCTTTCTTCCAGACTTTGACAATTTCAAAGTTATCTGAATGAAATTCCTTATATGTGAGAATGTAAGCTTTAACAATTAAAGTTAATATTTGATCTTTAATGTTACACTTTTTATTTATGTTTAGATTAACTTCAAGCCTCAATGTTAACTATCGTGATCACTGACTGTCCACCGTACATCAAATTCTCTTCTCTGAAACTGGTGGTGCAATTTTAACCCTTTCCCACATACAACAAATCTGCAGCAGACGACTTTGAAAACAACCCCGAAAATGAAAGTACAATAATTGAATCGAGTTGAAAACATGGTGATAAAAGGAAACATTGCTTGTTTTGAGCAATTTCTTATTTTGTTTAGCAATTGTTCCTTTGGTCGCAAACGTTTCCTACGTTGTATAGAGGCTTAATAAACCATCTGTATAAGGAAAAGGGTTAAGCAGAAATTTGACCTCCTACATAATTTGTTGCAGCAACATTGAGTGGTTGCAATAGAAAGTCGCCAGGAGGCATCAGAAAAGGGCTGGAAAAAATCCCCTTATCTTATCAGTTACGCATTTGCATCTATACCATCATTCAGATGACCAATTGAGGGTCATCTTGGCCCTCTTATCAAACATTGGTTATTATGAATTCATTATAAATTTTCTGAAAATCATTTCATGGTCATGCAAAACACATGACAATAATATTTTCATCGTCTAGTCAATATATTTTTAAATATGTTTTTGATAACCAAGGAATGGTCTTTGATTTTTGTTTACAATCATTTTGTTTTTTTCGTAAATAGGTAGCACATATATATCTATTAAAACATAACATCTTCGAAATAAATTCTGATTAACAAAATAAAAGAAAATTTTAAGATTATAAATGACAAAATCATTTCGTAAACAAATGTTTTGAAGCATTTAACAAATGCAAACAACATTCGATGTATGTAAACAGTGAACTCGACAGTTCCGGCTCATCGACAATTTCGTGTCACATTTGGGAAAAAAAAGTATTCGAAAATGATACAGTAATTTGATAGGCTATTTACCACTGAACCAGATTTATAATATTGATTGTCTTGTCAAGGTTGTTTATACCAAACTAGCAGATAATTATACCTAGTTCACATACTACACTTTCGGGTCAGCCAAAGGGAATTTCTCAAAATTATCAATTTATTAGTAAAACTATTTTGGTAACGTTTTAAGAATAATTTAATACTCAATGTTAAAAATATGTTGTTAAAATTTACATTTTTTGTCAAATATGACTTATGAGTTGGTAAAAAATGCAACAGTTTACGTGCATGAAAATTCTTGAATAATTTCAGGTTTGGGAGGAAGTATTTGTTGAACATTTTATGTAGTTTTGTTTCTCTCAAGTTTCTTTTCAAAGAGACAAAATTCGTTAATTAGGTTACTGACCGGAACTGTCGAGTTCACTGTACATTGGTTGTGATAGGAAAAATGTACACGTATTACTTCAACCACTAAAGCCGCCTTCTCAGAATTATATTATAATTTCAGATATCTTGATTCACCAATATTTTTCAAAATGCAGATATATTTACTGATGCATGGCACTACTTTTGTATGTTTAGGGTTAAGCAGAGACATCCTGAGTTTGGTTCTCAGCTTTACTTTGTAATTCTGTTTATAATTGGGGAACCAATTGTTGTTCGATTTTTCCAGATGCACACCACTATAGACGGTACCTTAGTGGTACCGTTCATAAAAGGGTGTGGTTCGGTGATTATAACGACCACATAAAGAAAAGAGATCAGTGCCGGGGCACAACGAATTCACTAATCACAGTAGGGATTCTTCTTTGGAATGCAATGTCTCAGTGGTGTAGTGGTAAAGCGTCCGACTCGTGTGTAGGAGGTCGCGGGTTCGATCCCCGGTCGGGTCATACCAAAGACTTTAAAAATGACTTTTTTAATGACTGCCTTCCTTGGCGCTCAAGGTTGCGGAGTTAGTATTACGACTGACTGGCCGTTGTCAGGATAAATGGACCAGACATACTGGTAACTTAACCAGAAAACGTCGTGTAATAACTGAATAATTGTTGAAAATGGCATGAAATACAAAACAATCAATGTTTGGTATGCAGGTTTGTTTGGATAGTACTACCCGAGAATATTATAGTGAACAATTGAAAGAAAAATAATTTCCAAAATGTTTGAAAACATAATTTAGAACACCTGTTCCTTGGCTGATAATTTACCAAGAATCTTATTCCGATATGACACAAAATGTAACAAAACATGGTGATGAGGGGTGCAGCTTTTTTTTATATTTATTTAATAAAACATTTAAAAATCTTCTTATTCAAAAATATAGGCCAGAATTGAAAATGATTTGGTTCAAATGTCGCTTTGACGACTTTCTACCAAGGTTGTTCAAATCATTCCGATCCGTTAAAAACATTCGACAGCCAAGAGGCAATGCGTGTTTTCCTTATGTATCATGAAAGTTAAAACTTTAAAAATCTTCTTGTACAAAATTACTGGCCCGATTTGAAAATGATTTGGCACAACTGTTCTCTTGGTGAACCTCTAGCAAGATTGTTCAAATTATTCCGATCAGTTTAAAATATGGTTGTCAGAGTGCAAGCCGGGTTTTCCTTACATGTATATGGTTAAAGATCTTCTTGTTCAAAATTACTTGGCCGATTTAAAAATAATTTGGACTAAATGTACCCTTGGTGAACCTCTACCAAGAATGTTCAATTTATCCAGTATTTAAAACATGAGTTTCAGGGCACAAGACGGGTTCTCCTTCTACAAAATTACTGGCCCAATTTGACAATTATTTGGCACAAATGTTCCCTTGGTAATTCTCTACCAAAAGTGTTCAAGTTATTCCGATCAGTTTGCAACATAGGTGTCAGAGGAGTGCAAGGCGTGTTTGCCTTACTTGTATATAGTTAAAACTTTAAATATCTTATTGTTTAAAAGTAAAGGCCTAAATTGAAAATTATTACGCATTAATGTTCCCTTGGTGTACCTGTATCACGAGTAATAATTAGGCTAAAGTCGATTTCCTAAGGCATCGCTCATAACTATACTTTTAGGTTGGTTTTCTTCAACTTGACATTTTCTGTCCAGTATTAACTATTAAGGAACTAAAAGATGTCTCCCAAATTAGTCGATCTATTTTTAATGGTCTTGGGAAAGGAGGGAATCAAAGAAGCCCGGATGTTTTTCGCCTCAATCGCACCAATCGACCACCTGACAGCGTCCGTTTGAAACGGAGACACAACTCACATCGTAACGCCAAACACCTGTAACTGAATCATGAAACATACTATGGTTACGTCCTTCTTGAGTTTACAAGTTAGCAACTATTACACTATATTGATACCACCTCTTCCTGAGGATTTCAGAGGAAGTCTACGTAAAATGATTCGTGTCCAATGAAACGGGGTTTTGTAGTGTCTTCTCTAAAGCTATCACTTGGGGGCGTAAGTTTATTAGTTATACAACTGGGGATTCACCTCTAGATGGCTGATGTTTGTCAGGGTATACCCTAAGAGTTATCGTACATGTAGTAAGTCGGAGAGTGCAGGCTGTGGCAAGACTGTACGCATTCACATGCCACATGAGAAACGAGCCTCGGTAGCTCCATCAGTAGCCACGCGAGCTGTCAGTTCAGGTGTTGTTAGTTCGAACCTCAGCTCGGCCAACATTCTTTCGGACGTTTGACAACAGTCACTGTGACAAGCGTCTTTCGTCTTCCACCAATGGGCTTACCGTCTATGAGGAAAAGCAGCCTAGTTGCTTGGAAAGAATGTTGAGCGGGGTACTGGTGTGCTAAATCCAGAAAACACATGAGTAAGTTAACTGGCCGCCGTGATATGACTGAACAATTGTTAAAAACGTCCTTAAACCACAATCAATCAATGCCCACCTGAGTCTTCACTGTAGGAATATATGAAAAGAGATGACAAACCATCAGACGCGTCACGAATAGATTCAGATCCAAGTCTGTTGATGTGTTGTCTTATTAACACTCCGAGTAAGCGTCATTTAAGTTACACTGGCGTTTAACTAATGGTGATACACTTCTAGTTGATTATCAGGAGATTATTTGTTTGTTTGGAGTTTAACGCCGCTTTCAACAGCTTTGGTCATATCACGGCGGTCAGTGCACCTACCCATGTTTTCCTGGCTTTCCCACACCAGTACTTACACAACATTCTTTCGAAGCCACTGACTACTTTCTCACAAAGATCAGAGGTGAGAGGCAATGGAAAACATCGCCCGAAAGAATGTCGCCGCAACCGGGTATCGAACCCGTGACCTCCAGATCACGAGTCAGATACGCTACCAATTGAGCTACCCGGCCGGGTCATCAGGAGATTAACTTAGGTGTGTTTTCAAAACATATAAGCGGAGAGTGGAGACTCTCATGAGCCTGTACGTTTATACAGGCTCACCTGTCCGCGCTGTATACAGATGAGCCGTCCCACGAGGAAACAAACATTGTGGACTGTGCGTAAATTATCGACCCGGATCAGCTTAAGAATGCATGCCGCGCAAGCTAACCCGGACAGACACTTTTCACCTCCTGTGGATTTTCTGTTTCAGGAATCATTACTCTATACTTCTATCCCCCTGAGACGGAACGTGTCGACCCGGATTAGCCTGCGCGGAGTGCGCAGGCTGATCTGGATCGATACATTACGCAAAGTCCATAATTGAAACGGCTCACATATGCATTAACCTTTTGAGCGCCAATGGCCTTATTAAGGTTTTTGCAAACAAAACGGATTCAAGTGAGTCAGCTCATGTCGCGCTGTTTCTCCTGAAACCAGCATTGTTTGCTTAATTATCAACGTATTCATGAAAATGAAAATCAGGTCGCCCGATATAGAACATGGAAGAGGTCTTCTTTAAACAATTCGGCGCTGAAAGAGTTAAGACACACACTCGTTAGACACATCTCAGTCAGTGGTTGATACTTCTAATATTGAGTCATATAGTCTGCGGCTTACCATGACATCGGGAACCGACAGTTGTCGGCATAAACGACCAATATGTACACCCTCCAATTCCCATTACGTCTTTCAAATGCGCTAGTAAACTGTAACCTCCTTTGTCAAAGTTTTTACAATTTTGTTCTTGAAAAATCTCTTTAAAAGATGGTTTAATTGTTGGAAATATTGTGGCCAAAGAAGAAATTGCAGATGCGTCAAAATGCATCTGCAGGTGGGAAAGGGTTAAGGATTTGTGCGGTAAACGTTTGAGGAGAGAAAGGATAACCACTTGTCATTAAACATAAGCAAAATGATACTGAATTAATTCTAAATCTGTTTTAGCAGTATTTGTCTGGATATTATGTTTTGATTATTATATGATTAATATATGCTAACGGGGTTAATCAACTTCTGTTCATTACAGTCAAACATGTGCTAAAGACCATCTTTGTATAGCAATTACCTGTCTATACCAACCCCACTTTTAGTTTCCCAATTACTATTTTTCTGCTTAAATGACCCTGGAATTAAAGACCACCTGAGAACAAAGACCAAATTGTTCTCTTCCCATATGGGGGGGGGGGGGGTCTTTAAACACAGGTTGGACTGTGTTTTTATATGTATACATCACATAATTTAGACAGAATATTTAGTTAACAGTCTTGGACATTTTCCTTCGAATATCTTTACTTTTACAAGTATTCTATGCAATTTGACAAAATTTGCTATTTTGACCAAAAATCTTTTGTTCGCACCTTTAATGATAAATGTAGCGACCGGGGTCTCAATGGATGTCAATGGATGGCATTACACCTTTTCGACACGTTATAAATGTGCTTAATTCTGGAAATAGTCATTCAAGATAATACATTTTTTATCAAAGCTCATTGCTGTCGGCCGTGGTGTTTTTAAAGAACACGAAATTTCGAGACTAAATATTATAAAAGTTCACAGTATACTAATCTTGATTGACCCAAGTGGAGTCGACATTTGAAATTGGTACATCCGAATGGGCCCCTTCCTGTACTTGCTCACTTCACTTTAAGCCTTTCCCACATACAGCAAATCTGCAACAGACGACTTTGAAAATGTCTACTAAAAAATATGGAAAATTTGCCTAAATGTTTATAATATACATGTTTTCATGTTTAAGTAAATGTCAGTATAATAATGATCATGTGTGTCGTATAATGTTAACACTTTGCTGTAGAATACGGTTCAAGTTTTACATCAAACCAAAGGGTATGCAAGTACGTCATGGCATATACCTAAAACAGGTAGTTCCATTTGAGAAACCCGGCGCACGCCGTGACGTCAATGTAAACACCGCTGACTCATTGAACTCACTCCTTCTCAAAATCTTTTGCGGCCACCGCTTTTAACCCACTTGTCAAGTACCCCCTCGTATCTCTAATAATCTACAGAACTATTATAATTACTATACGTCTTAAAATGTTTCCACATTACATATCACAGGAAGCCGACGGGTGTAAAGTTTTATGTATATAGCGTTAAAGTTCTAATTGCACAGTTTGGTTAAAATACTCTCTACCTATACACGCTGATATTGCTTGAATGATAAAATGATAAACAGGAAGGACTGCTCAGACTGCAACAGTGACCTTGTGTTTGGTTTGTAGCAACTTCTCTGATGGTACCTGTTACATATTACAGTAAACATTACAATGGGGCATTTGTTATCGACAAATACGAGGCGCAATACAAAAGGGGAACCAGGTTAGGCAACACAAGAGATAGTAACACACGTGGAACGACACTTCTAGTTGTATCTTCAGTCCTGACAGAGAAACACACAATGGTGTCTCGCTGCGTGTCCGTCCGCCAATGTTCGAGTAGCGCTATGACATAACGTACAGGTGTCATAATGTATTCCTTCAAACACTCTTGTTGTGCATTAGCTATGATCTCTATATGTGCCCGGACATATCTTACATGTAGTCTTTTCGCCTGCCATGGTTTACTCCCATCGACAAATGATTGGTTAAATTAAAATATAGGTGAACCTTAAATTTCAACCCACAATTGATAAACCAGTAGATAATGGAAAATGTCCTACGATGATTTGCCTTATTTGGCATGGAAAGCAATATATAAATACAATCGTTTCGGCTTGTAAAATCATAACGAAAACCGAAGTGTTACGGAGAAAGACATTAATTGAAACCTTAATTGTTTCGTCCCAGAGAAAATATGTTCAAGGTAAGTCTATAGCTGGATAATAGTTTGGCTATTTCGCATAGGACTGCATCTTTGCAATAACGCCATCACGATGAATATACTGCCTATAATGTTTCACGGAATATTTTACCGGTCTTCTACGCACATTTTACATTCTTCTTGTGATTTTCATTAGTTATATTATCAATTTAATTCGGTTTAATTACATTGTCTAACCATGGCACGTACTAACACAGTCTTACCATGATATGTACTAACACAGTCTATCCATGATATGTACTAACACAGTCTAACCATGGCACGTACTAACACAGTCTTACCATGATATGTACTAAAACGGTCTAACCGTAGTACGTACTAACACAGTATTACCATGGTATACAATAACAGTCTAACCATGGTATGTACTAGCACAGTGTAATCAGATATATTAACGAAACTTCTCACACTTGAAATAGAAAGGAAAACACAACTAATTTCACTCTCATTCCTTTGAATGTTACGCTTTAATTGGGATGCATATAGATGCCATTTCCCCAGAAGCGCCTTAAGTTATTTCATAACATGTTCTACATTTCAGATGATCAGTCGTTTAATGGTTGTCGTCGTGGTGTTGTTTGCTGTGAAATCAGCTGTTTTACCGGGTACCATACAACAGAATCCATGGTGTCAATGTGAGGCGAAGTATAATGTGTCGGAAGACATATGGATTTGTGATTATACACTAAAGGCCGTGCCCCAGGATGAGACCGTCCATATCTGTTGTCATTGTAAAATGGACATACATCCATCGGTAAGGAGAATCCTTCATTTAACCCTTTCCAATATACAGACGCTTACTGCCGTATCTGCAGTAGACGACTTATGAAAGCATTGCGGCAAAAACAGAAATTCCTCACCATGCTCTATTTTATCGTTGTGCCACATCTTTCATTTTAAAGAGTTTCTATATTTTAAACTAATTGTCTTCAAAGTCGGCTGCTGCAGATTTGTTGGTTAGGGTAAGTGATAAAGAGACTTTCTCGCACCAGTTCGGATTTCTTTTATCACTTTCAAATGTGAACCGCGCTCTTTGAAGACCAGCCGTTAGACTTGTGCGACCATTGTAGACTAAGATCACAGTGCGCATGCAAGCGGCTTCATGTGGTTATGTACTGTTCGCTAACGAGTCAAACGAAGCTTTCACGTAAATGCTAAAAGCGTCATTCATCTTTCACCAACGGGCTTTGCCGAAAACCAGCTAGTTGCTTGGAAAGGTTGATGTGTCATCACTGGTGTGTGAAAGCCAGGAAACACAGGATATTGCAAAATGGCCGCCGAGATATGACTGAAATGTTTTTGGAATCTGCGTTAAAGCCCAATAAATCAACAACAAAACCAATACAGTCTTTGATTATTGTATGATATTGTAGTTTGTTTCTTACAATTTAGTATTTATCATAGTTGCTATGATTAAATTACACGATGTTATACACTGTTCAAATACTGATACTTGAGCCGTCGTTTGGACATTTGGTTTGGTTATTGAGGGTCAATTCGATGATATATATTGGTGTTGTTTATTTATTTGAAATCAAACCAACGATCCATGTACAGTGTCAATCATATTTGTAAATGAGCCAGAGGTGAAAGGAAAAGGTACAAGTAGGCTTATGTGAACATTATGGATCCAGATCAGCCTGTACATCCACACAGTCTGATCAAGACCTACATTAATCACATATTACTTGCAGAAGCACACGTCTTAGAAGCTTCCGTCAATATTTGAGTCATCCTACGAGAAAACCAACATCATTGACTCTGCAAGAAGTATCGACCCGGATCAGCCTAGGCTAATCGCTGCCTGTGTATTTTATGTTTCAGGAATCATTACTCTATACTTCTATCCCCTGAAACGTAATGTTTATCAGACTCAGCCAATGGACAGACACATATGAACCTACACTGGTCAGAAATACAAACGTGTCCCTTTTTCTCATGAACTGGCCCAAAGACAATTCATGTTTTATTTTTCAGGTGGGCGTGGTAGGATGCTCCGTCTCCCTAGATTTGTCGTGCTGATACTAGACACGAGATTACGACTGCCCGGAATAATAGACTGCCACATCTAGAACTTTCTTCATGATCTTTTATTTGAGCCTCACCCCGACCGAAATCCGACCTTCAGGATTCGAGTCTGTCCCACGTGCATACGCATCTGTGGCTGACTAACTTTGCAAACTTTGTTACAATAGGAGAAATTTCCCATCACGAACAATGTCTCCTCTTACGGCCACTAAATTCAAATGACTATATTTAATTTATGGACATTTTCCATACTGTTGCCAATATGTTATTCAACGGCGACTGCAGATTTGTTGTGTGTGGAAAGGGATTATCGTTGGAGTTGGGTTACAAGCTTTCTGCAAATGAGCGATGATCCAGGAAAACCAACCTTAACGTAATTAGTATACTGTACTGGGGATAAAACGTATACGAATTCAAATGGATACCGCTTTGAAGTAGTTTCTTGACTACTTTGTGCAAAGCCAGATCGAATGCGATGATGTGATAACTGATCTGGGTCATTGCTGGTCCCAATTTTCTGATTGCCGGTTTAAGTGACTCTTGGCCCTAAAGTATATTCTATTCAAAGTCATTATTGTCATTCTTCACTCACATTCATGTTTAAATCTAACCAAAAGCCTCGTAGTTATTTTGTGTCTTTATTGTTGATTTGTTATCAAATTTTAAATCATAATAAGTAATAAACTCGGGGAAAATATTTCATAACGATTATCGCCATTCTACATTTACATTCATGTTTAGATCTAATAAAAAATCTCGTCTTTATTTTGTGTCTACATTGTTGATTTTTCTTTTCGTGCAAAATTATTTGTTATCATATTTCATATTGATACTGGCAAACTGTGTCATAACAATCGTTAGTTAAACTATTCTTTTGAGTACCAACAATATAGGATTTGAAAGTGTAATAAGAGAAATATTGTGGGGGAAAGAACTCTTCATCCCCCTCTTATCTAGTCCTCTGCATTCCACTTTAACTCTGTGATTGCCGAAATCGATGTTGTGAAGCCTATGAAACAACGTTAACCCTTTCCCACATACAATACATCTGCAGCAGACGACTTTGAAAACATAGTGACAAAAAAACAGAAAAATCTTCATAAAAGATAACTAAATTGTTAAATAAAGTTGTAAACATTGTAGCCAAAGGAGAAATTGTTCATCATGAGCAATTTCACCTTTGGCCACAATGTTTTTAAAAGTCGTCTGCTGCTATTGCGTCAAAATGCGTCTGCAATTTGGAAAGGGTTTAGTATAGAGCCAGGTCAGCCGATATACAGCTGGCTGCCAAACTCAACACGTTTAGCTCCTATTGATTCCTCAAGATCTAAAGAAGGATAAGTTCATTCTTTAAATTTAGCAATGAAATGTTAATAATGGTATGAGTCTTACTCCAAGGAAACAAACATTTTGTCATATATATATTTAACCCGTTCCTAAAAACACGTAAAGCTACAGCAGACGACTTTGTTAGTAATGACCAATTCCTTCTTTTGTCGCAACGTTTTCAAAGTAGTCTGCTGCAATTGCGCCAAAGGCTTCAAGTGGGAATGACTTAACATAAATGTAGACGTCGGTGCGTTAATTTAATCTGATCCAAATGAAAAACACATTTGTCAAATAGTATTTATAATCTTCTTTGAGTAATTAACGAAACTAACAGAGTCAGATCAATCTGCATAGATGCGCATATGAGCCGTCCCACGAGAACACCACCAAACGTGCGTAATGTATCGACCCCGAGGCTAATCCGGGCCGACACATTCCGTCTCTTGGGGATAGAGGTATAAAGTAATGATTCGTGGAACAGAAACTCCACAGGAGGCGAACAGTGTCTGTCCGGGTTATTCTGCGCGGCATGCTAAGGCTGATCCGGATCGATGCTTTACGCAGAGTCCACACTGTTGGTTTTCTCGTGGACCGGCTCATATAACTCCAGGTCGTACTCATATTTACCTAACATATAAAGCACTCCGGCGAGCGCTTATCAAAAAGTGTAGTTTGATAGGTTTTGATAGGTTTATTCGGCTTAAACATCTCAGAATACAGTGGTGCAGTGATAGAGCGACGGCTTCTTGGACCAAAGGTCCCCGGTTCGAGCCCCGTCATACTATTTACAAACCCGAAAGTGTCGTATGTGAACTAGGTCAAATTATCTGCTAGTTTGGCATGAACAACTTCGACAACTTTCGCGGGAATCGATGCAGTCAAGCGTTTCGTGATTACGACATCCGTTATTGAAATGACATAGTCCAAAATCGAGGTGAAACTAGCCTAACTAATGCGAAATATGACTCGATAATCAAATTGTCAAAATATAGTAGAGCATTAACACATATAAACATATGGGAATAAAGTCATCAATGTGTATCAACTAAAACAAAAGTTAAAAAGACATTCTTATTACTTTTGGATCATCCCTCGTACAAGCTCGAGAGAATTAGGGTTAACCCTTTTGCCATAATCAGACGCATTTTGATGCATCTGCAGCAGACATCGTTTTGACATAATTTGTTGCAAAAGGAAAAAATGCTCACTGTTAGCGATTTCTTTTTATGCAAAAACGTGTTCAACTATGTATTCAAAAATGTTACTCCTATTTATAGAGATGTTCCATTCTTTTGTCCAGTTCTTTTCAAAGTATTCTGCTGCTGATATGTTAAGGTCTGCACGTGGAAAAGAGTTAACTTTCGACAGAAACAAAGAACTTAATTATTCTAATCTTATAAATTACCTCGTATATATTGAAAGAAGACATTCATTAAAGAGAGATTCGCGTGTGTTTTTCAAAATCTGATTTTACACTAAAAGCAAATTTAATTTCTGTTACGCCTTCTCCATTTGATCTGCTTAACTTGAACTGTTTTTTGTGTTTATTATCTAATCAACTATTTCTTTCAAACTGGGAAATGCATTTAAGGATGTCGATTCAAGCATCTTTTTTAGGAAATTGTGAAAAGGGGAAATTGCTGATAATACATTTTCTATTCCGTGTATTTTTTATCTGTACTCTACATGAACGAAAGTCATTTATAAGTCCCCTGCGAACATTGTAGATGCAGATCAATCTGCACATCAAAGTAGTTTGATACGCATCCTTTATTTTATTTTTACTGTTTGTTACCATGACAATATTTCCAAGAAAGGTCATATGTTGTAACAAACTGTAATGATAATGCATTCAGTAATAGGTCAGTAATGCATTCCTGCTATATTTCAATGTAAAACAACAAATTTCAGTACTCAATTATTATACTTTAATGCATTTCCCAAGATGCAACACATATATCCGTGAAAAGAGTCATATGTCCAATATAGAAGGGTCATTGACATATAGAAGGAATGCATTTGAATACAATGGATCATATAAGACAGAACGTGTACCTTAACGGTGGACGCCCCTTTAAGCAACCTTAGTACACTCAACATCTACTTTCACTTTGCGCGCTTAGTCAAATTATAAACAATATTTACAACTAAAACACTTTTGCTCCATCAAATATGCATTTATATAGCCTGGAAACTCACTTTCACGTAAAATCTCTTTCCCACATATAGACGTTTTCTGGCGCTTCTTCAGACGACTTTTGAAAACATCGTAACAAAGGTAAAATTGCTCAAACAGCAATTTCTTCTTTTGCCACAATGTTTCTATTTTCCATAGTCATTATACCTTCATTTATAGAGACTTTCCGTGTTATTTGCTAAATGCCTTCGACGTCATCTGCTGCACAATGTGTCGTCTGTGGTAAAAGGTTTAAGCTATGTACGGACTATTTGAATAATTTCATTCAGGGCTGTGGTAAGTTCGCACCTAATACTCAACTTGCAAGATACATGTACGTTCGGTTTTGGGACATGTTAGTGGGGAGACACCGAAAAGGTAAAACACCAGAATTGTTGTGTTGTCTACTCCATAACAAAACTATGATGGTACAAGAACGCTTTCTCCAATTGGGAGGTACATATAAATTAGCCGTTCCACGAGAAAACCAACAGTATGGACTCAGTCCGCGCAGGCTAATCCGGGCCGACACATTCCGTCTCAGGGGGATATAGGTATAGAGTAATGGTTCCTGAAACAAACAATCCACAGGAGGCGAAAAGTGTCTGTCCGGGTTAGCCTGCGCGGCATGCTTTGGCTGATCCGGCTCGATACTTTACGCACAGTCAATAATGATGGTTTTCTCGTGGAACGGCCCAAATATAAAGCCGCGTGTAGTGATTTGGGTTCATACTGCATCTGTAAATTGAATGTGTATGCTACCCGAGTCTGTGCATGCAAACAACCTTATCGGTGATGTAGTGGTAGAATGTCCGCCTCGGATGCGGGGGGGGGGGGGGGGTCGCAGTCTCGATCCCCGGGCGGGCTCGTACTAAACACTTTATTAATGATAGTAATGAATCCCTCCCTGGCGCGTAAGATTATGGGGTTAACATAAGGCTAACTCATTGGTGGAAGGATAAGTTGACCAGATGCACTGGTTACTTACAAAGGAAACACCGATATCAGTGGTGGAAGGATAAGTTGACCAGATGCACTGGTTTCTTACCAAGGAGAAGTTGGCCAGATGCACTGGTTTCTTACCAGGGAGACACCGATGATAAGTTGACCAGATGCATTTACCAAGGAAACACCGATATCATTGGTGGAAGGATAAGTTGGCCAGATGCACTGGTTTCTTACCAAGGAGACACCGATGATAAGTTGACCAGATGCACTGGTTACTTACCCTGGAAGCACCGATATAGAACTGACGAAGTGTTGACATTGGTTTGTAACACCAAATAAACAAACGAAGCAACCACACAATCCCACCAGAGCCTCCATCGTTCCTTTACAAGTGATTCAATCCTAGATGCATCATTTGGAAAACAAATTGAAGCTTAAACCCCATACACTTTACGCCAATGTAGTTCCTACCTTTATATGATCCCGTTACATAGATACACTATAAAAAGCCTACGTACCGCTCTGTATCTCAAAGGGCTCGCTTTCCTTTGATACCGTGTGTACACGAGTAGGTATACACATCAACTTTGATATGAGCAGGCCTAGTATTCCTAAAATAAACAGGACGGAGCCATAACGACGCAAATCTCTAGAAGAACAGAGATATCAACTCAAGATGTTGCATCAATGTCTGACACGCAGTCGGATAATTGGTGATATTGAAATATTTTGGCGGATCGTTCATCGCAAACAGCCTCTCCGATATTGTTTGGTTTCCCTACAGGGCGCTTACTCAGGAAAACCTGTCATTTGTAAATTAGATATTATGTGACGTTTGAAATAGTCAGAAAAGGTTAAACAACGCTATGTCCCTTAAGTATAAACTTATTTCGACTTTCCAGATGAGAAAAGGCCGCTAGGGGGTAGTGTTTATCACCTTCTAACTCGTAAGTGTTGCATTTTATAGAACATTCGTAGTTTAAAACATTTATATAATGCATACACATGTTTTGTGAACTATTTCGAAATAACATTTAAAAAATTAAAAAGTACTGTAGTAAAATAACTATTTATGTTATTTAAAGACGTATTTCATAGTCGCATTTCATGAAGTTTACATGTGATATGTTTGGTGACCTTTTCGGGACAGGGATGTAATGACCGCTCAACCTAGACGGTTCAGGGGCATGCCCCCCCCCCCCCCCCCCCCCCCCCCCCCGGATTCTTTTTTTTTTTAATGGGGAGGTCCATTCTATTGCATATCTGGGGGTTATTTTAGACGTATCTAACGTCGGGGAAATGTACATGACGTGTTTTTGACTTGATCTCGGTAGTTTTTTCTGCATTTTCGGAAATATTTTGACACTTTTTTTCCGCAAAAGACCGCGATTATTGCAGACTTCTTCTTACAGATCGTTTTTTATCTATCATAATCTGTTTAGTTATTTTCTTCTATGCTTTTTAGACGGTCATAAGTTAAAAAAAAAAACATGGTATCAAATGGGCTTAAACGTGAGGAAATCGTTCTTCAACATAAACTTATTCGAAAACAATATTGAGAAATTCAGGAGAAGCAACTCCAACATGACAGACTATGTACAATCGGCTTCTCCCACTCCGATTTGCTAGAATAATTCGATTAAATATACTCGAATCCAAAAAAAAAACGTATCCATATTATAACACAATTTATTTGTTTACAAGTACCCTCCCCGACTCGTTAAGCAACAGCAACAACAACTACAACAACAACAACAACATGTATTTGGCAGGCAATAAACATTACGTAAACTTTTGTTATGCTTCTGGCATAAATGCAAATGTTCAAAATAGATGTGACATATAGATAGATATTTTATTATTTAAAGAGCAATATATATATATATATATATGGTAATATATCTATAGCTGCTACATATTTACGAAACAAACGTAAATCATACTTTGGTCATACAAAATGATTTTAAAAGAAATTGACTAGACGATGATAATGTCTTTTTGCATGATAACAAAATGTTTGGAATTCGTATTGCTGTCGTCAATAAGCCAAATTGTGTACATTTTCATGACTTTCAATTGACTGTTTTTCATCATTTACTGCCAAAAATGGTTTCGAACTATTTATAACTTAATTTGTTGTCACTATAAGCAATATTTACTGAAGATTCAACATTTCAAAAAATCTTGATATCCATCCGGAGTTCAGCACCTTAAAGCAAGTTAACCCTTTCCCTCATATAGACGCTCTCTGACGCCTCTGCAGCAGACGGCTTTTTGAAAACATAGTGACAAAAGAAGAAATTGCACAAAACGTGCAATTTCTCCTTTTGCCACAATGTTTTCCACTTTTTGTCATAGGTTATCCATTCAATTATGGAGATTTTCTATGTTTTGACAAAATATGTTCAAAGTCGTCTGCTGCAGAATTGTCGTATGAGGGAAAGGGTTATCTGAATAATGAAAAACCCGGAAAACACGTGATTTTTCATTCCGCCGAAATAAATGAACTATTGCTATATAAATATCGGGACAGCAGCTGCAAATATGACATTTTTATCGCGGCCTTTACAAGTTCTCCCGGATAATGTTATGCCTTTAGCTATTCCATCCATCTTTCTAATATCACGTCTGAGGTTACAGAACAACATTTATATCTGCATAGGGAATTAACCAAGGGTGAATATTAGCGGTCTGTTTATACATTTATGGAAGACGTTAGTATTATTCCTTCTCTATCGAAAAGAAATTATCCTAAATTATTATATTGTTATTGACTTAGAAAAACACGGTGAGTCTGGGGAAATATTAAACGTCAGAACATATGAGATACGTCTAGCAGGTTTGGGGTCTTACCGACTCTCCGTAACGGGATTATATATGAGCCGTTCTACGAGAAAACCAACATTATAGATTATGCGTAATGTATCGACCAAAAATCAACCTGCGCAGTCCGTGCAGACTCATCCGAGCCGACACATTCCGTCTCAGGGGAACAGAGGTATAGGGTAATGATTCATGAAACAGAAAATCCAAAGGAGGCGAAAAGTGTCTGTCCGGGTGACCCTGCGCGGCATGCTTTAGGCTGATCCGGGTCGATACTGAATACGCAGAGTCCGCAATGTTGTTTCTCTCGTAGAACGGCTCATATATATATAAGGATATCTGGCATTGAAATAATTGGTTAACAATACCAGCATTGCGTCAAAAGATGCTTCTAGTAGTGAATTACATGAAGACGGACAGTGAGTGGTCCGGTGAGAATGTACGGATGGTCTGGGAACTATGTTTATTTTACTTATATCAAAGATATATATATTATACGATGCCAACCCGGTTTTTGGTAATTGAAAACGTTATGTATGGCACGATGCATGCATAATGTGCATTGTCGTGATAACGAAAATGTTTCTGCTTTAAACTGCGAATCCCATGCTTTCTTTGTAGTAAATAGTTCAACATTCGTACTACTCATTTAATTGGTACCGTGATGGAACACATATTTATAAATGATTTCTATATACTCTTATGCATTACAACCATTATGAAACACTACGTAAATTAACTTGCTATGTATACACTGTAAAAACTGGTAACATGTGACGCGTTTCAAGGGTGTTCATTTTTAAAACGGTGGTGTTCTCATGGTGTGCAATTTTGAAACACAGTGTTTTCGTTTGGTATACTGAAACGGGAGTGTGCAGCATTGAAACGTATAGCGTTTAAATATGAAACGCTAGCGTTTATATAAGAATACCATATTTTAGCATTAAATTAACTTAAAGGTTATAAATCAACTGTAAGATTTAAAACAAATTAAGAATAAAATCTAAGTGTACGATTTGTAATAATGTGTCCGCCGGAGACTCTTACTGGGAACTTGCGGTAACCGAATGTGTTACATTGTGAAACACGGGTGTGTTCAAGGCGAACGATTTGGAACACTAAAAGCATGCCGTTTGAAAAACGCTTATATTAATCTCTAAACCCGAAATTGATAATTGTTGATATAAAAGTTATATAATGCATTTAATCCACAATATTTCCATGTTGTATGTCTGTCATATTTAATTAGTTATTTTAAATGATTGTTTGCCAGATTTTGCTTAAAGAAAATAAAAAAGACCAAAAATAATATCGGTGAAATAATCTCGTCGCCCGAGATTTGAATTTGGCGGTCAAAGATACTTATGATGTCAGACAATCGTGATAAACAAAACAAAATTATCATTTTCGCCCGTTCATTGAAGAATGCAGCTGCAAGAGGTTGAATACAAGATTGAAAACAAACTTATTGTTAAACATACGAGACAGACCAGCTACTCGGTGCAAGAGGATGTAGCGTTAGATCTAATATCTTCCTTGTTGAAGAATTAGGATGACATTTTCGGCAGTTTTAAGGGCAGTTCGAGAGGAGTGATAGTAAAGCTAGAGGCTTGGAGGCAAGTGACAGATCATGCCGAAAATTGGTAAGTTAAATTTTCTGTCGTTGAACACCTAAAATCAGCCTCCATTTGGTTTATATAAAAAAGGAGTTTGCCTTCCTGCTATATTTTCATTACTTTCGTACATTGTTTTGAAGAACTTAATCATTAATGGTCGAACCTTTTGTCAGTCATTGAAATTAACTTAAAAAGTCACTGTTCCGAAATGTTTATACTCAAGTTCCACAAGTAAGTGACCTTAATCATAAGAAAAACACCATGGTGAGGACTAAATGGATATATTTCTATTTAGACATTGAAAAATAGTTAATCACATTTCATATGACTCAGACTGCTAACTAGTACAAAGTTATGTAAGCAAATTGTTCAAATAATGATGACACTGACAGAAAGCAGACTTATAAATCTATTTATATTATGTATCAGCAGGAACTTCACCAAGTTGGAATGTCCCTGGTCATATATATAAAATGTTATTTAACACATTTTAGGTAATTCTCACTGGTCCGAATAAAAATCTACTGCCCAGCGACCAACATGACAGACTTTGATAAGCATTTTGTTCTGTAACAGTTTGTTACAGAGGATTACCGAGTTGTTTAATAAGTAGATCTAAGTACGAACTGGTTGGGTTAATTTTGAGTATGAATCCATAATGTCAAAGTTGTATAGAGTACAATCTCTTAATATAAACGTTAATGCATGAGCAAAATATTTCAGCGGAATTTGCTACTTCTCTCTAGGCATGGTAAGCAAAAGAGTATGTTACAAATTAATTTTGATTTACCCTCACTTAAGTCATCCATAATGTCTTTTGTTTACTTTTTTTGTCAAATTTCTATTGAGATTTAAGCTTTAAAGTCAGAAAGTCATCGGTTTTCGTGCAGTCTGTGCATTTCTTCTTTAAATGCTATTTAGACTGATTATTCAAGTAGTGAACGATTTGTAATTGTATTTTTCTGTTTATATTCAGTCTTTAACTTATTTTCATCAATACAACTAGCTGCCACACTCATTCGTTGTAGTTTGTACATCCATGCAAGGATACATTTTCTGTCTTTATGCAGCAGATGGGGGCAACTAAATACTTTAGATAATTAATCCCGATCATGACATTGTGGATTTTCAAATTTGTACCAAAATCGTTGATTGTAAACATTTCTAAGCCTTGTGACATTAATTTATGAAACATGCAGACGTAGTTTGAAGCATTTAAGACAAATTACTTTGAAAAACATGGCAGCAATAGGAGAAACTGCTTATAATGAGCAACTTCACCATTTGCCACATTTATTTATTGGAGTTATACGCCGCTTTCAACATTATTTCAGTTACATCACGGCGACAGTTCACTTATTCATGATCACTGGGTACACAAACCAGTACTAGGCTAGAAAATGTGCCTTGCCCAATGGCACTCCACCATGACCGTCATACCGCTACTGGGGATCGAACCAGGGACTTCCGGTTTCAAATCCCCGATGCTATCCACTCAACAACCGTGGATTCCCCATTTGCCACAATGTTTTCAGATCTATTCAATGATTATAATTTCTCTTATAAAACATCAGGTGAAAGATATATAAAATCTTGCCATTACTAGGCTAGGATTTGTACCTTGCACAAGGGCAATCCACCATGAATCTCTTATTCAAAATATAATGATTACAATTTTTCTTAATTTATGAATATTTTCAAGCTTATTTTTTGTGATAATTATGCCCTTCAATGTGCAAAATTATTATTATGTAAATCATAAGATAATGCAGTTTTACAAATATGTTTTTATCAAAACACATTCTTAATAACTGGTAATTTTGGCATTTGTATTAAATATGAGAGTACACTAAAATGAAGCATGATGTGATCTGGACATGTATAATTAGTATTAAAGTTCAAAAGTAATAACTTAATCAATACTTTCAACATGATGCAACAATGAGACCCAATATTATGTTTCGTTAACAGGCTACATTCAGTATTGAACATCCAGAAGTGCCGGTAGTGCCTAGGGGTTCTTGACATTCCAGAAAAATTTAAATTAACAGCAACTGCTTCATCTGCCGCCACCATAAATGCTCGGAATATAGGAAAGAGGAGAAAGAAAACAGCGGAAGATAAAGATTTCTTCCTAGAGATGGACATTCTAAAAAGTAGTCCAAGAGACAGAAAGTTGCATGCTTTTAACAGATTAAGAATGGTTTTGTCTCATCTGCAGCAGACTAAATTTGAAAACATTGTGGATAAAGGACAATAAGAATAATTTCTCCTGTTGCAATCATTGTTTAATTTTTTTTTAATACTTTACATAATTTTACCTACATTTTTCAAATTTGGCTTCTACAGATTAGCTGTATGTGGTAATTAGTGGTTAAACCTTTCCTGCGTAATGTTAAGGATTGATTGTTTGGGGTTTAACGCCGTTTTCAACAATTTTTCAGTCATATCACGGCGGCCAGTTCACCTACTCTATGTTTCTTGGCTTTCTCACACCAGTACTGCATACAACATTCTTTCCAAGCAACTGGCTGCTTTTCCACATAGACTGATCTATAGCCCATTGGTGGAAGACGAATGACGCTTGTTACAATGACTTTTGTCTAACGTCGGAAACAATGTTGGCTGAGCTGGGGTTTGAACTCACAACCCCTGGATTGACATTTCACGTCGCTGAGCTACCAGGGCTCGGCTGCGTAATGTTAAGGGTGCATTGCTACAGTATATATAAAGAGAAGCTTACAAAAATGTCAGTCATGTTTCATAATATAGAGATTTTCCATACTTCTGCAGAGAAGTTTTCAAAATCATTAGCTGCAGATTTGCGGTACATTGTATGTTAGAACGGGTTAATATTTGAGTCATTGAAATGTATTCATTTATAGAGGAGCAATGTCTTATATATGGAAATATTGATACAAGTATATAGTTGAAAACATGGTATGATACTAGTATAAAGTGTAAAATAAGTGATTTTTAAAAGTTTAAGTGTATATATTGAGTTTTTTAAACATATTCATAAGTGTAGAGTGAAAAATGCAGTAATTTCGAACTAGTTCTTTGCACATTAATCCCAGATTTTTAATTTTGTTTAACAGGACAAACAATAAAACAATCATCCAAGAGTGGAATGTTCTTTCCTGATATCAATCAACTTATTGTGATGTGATCATTGGCGATACTGGAATTGAACCATACTTGTTACAAGAATGGACCTGTAGCTGATTGAAGAATTGTCATTTCACATCAACACAAGGAATGTGAACTGTTGCTTTTATTAGAGCACACATCTAAGATTTTGTCTAAGGTAACTTTGTCACTTGATACAATTTATGTTTCTTGTAACTTATTCAGAAACATGTACATGTAATTATATGTCACTGGTTTGTTAAATTAAAGATCATTTTATTCATAGTTTTGCAGAAAAAATAATGCAGTTGTGAACAACACATTGTTTTATAAACATGTTAGTGTGTGCGTGATGTCCTATCACGTCCTGTCTGACAGTCTTATAGTATTTTATTTTTTTAAGAGGACAGCGGTCTCACAGTGATCCTTACTGCAGCAATATTATCCTATATTCTAAGTAAACACAACATTTGTTAAACAAGTTTCAGTCTGTCTTCTCTTCAAAAAAATGACAGTACATGTATAACTAAAATAAACCTTGGGACATATATGTCATAATAAGAAGAATGTCTTTGAATGTGCACGTTGCTTGATTAATCAATACGGTTACTTAAATGAACCCTTCCTTGCTGTAAACTAATTTTAAAACAAATACAGAAGACAACTTTATAAATATCATAGAGAAAATATATTATTCTGTATCTCTTTTACCATCAATAATTCTTAAGCTAGCATTCTTAACTCAAATTCATATTGTTAACTCTCTTCCTCATATAGACACTTTCTAACAACGTTTCAGATGCATCAGAAAGCATCTGTATGTTGGAAAGGGTTTAGATGTTACTCAGAACAACCTGTGTCATTCACCTGTAAGCCTGTATTATGGGATAACCATAATGGTGGCTCTCTTAGTCAAACAGTTTTCCTCTGATCTTTCACCAAGCTTGTTGAACAATTTTGTAGGTATTTATATATAATGTTTGGGCAATGTTCTATAACAAGCCAAATCTCCATGATAGGCACTTGAATTATCCAAAATTTGGCCAAATAGGCCTTGTCTGATCTTAAACTTCAGCAGTTCTTATCTTATCTGCATCAGACTTGTAGTGAATCTTTATAGGCAATAAAACCTTGGTTGCAACTAAAACTGGACAAATAATTATACCCCCTTCGAAGAAGAGGGGGTATATAGGAGTCACTGTGTCGGGCAGTCTGTCGGTCGGTCGGCCGGCCGGCCGGAAGCCATATTTTGTCCGGCCTATTTCTTACAAACCACTGGGTGGAATTCAATAACATTTTACATGAAGCTTCTATACCAAGAGGATACCAAGGGGTTACAATTGCATGTTATTTTACAGAGTTATGGGCCTTTTACCTATTAAGTTATGGTGTAGGTCAAGGTGCTGTTTAGGGGGTATTTATCATCTTCAGTGATAGTTCTAGTTTTAGTTGCTGCAGAGTTATGACTCCCTCACAGGTGTTTTTTGTGACAATATATAATTTGGCACTTTTGTTTATCTTTTGCAGGAAACATGAATGTCAAACTTAGAGTGACACAATCCTTAAGATGTTTGTCTGGCACTCAAGCACACCAATAATTACTTACCAATAAACAAGTGTTAGGTCTGAGCACAGATCTCTTGGAACCCAAAGGGAAATAGGCTGTATGAAATGGTGTTTGATATGTTTTGGCATCAATTTGTGATTTAAAGATTTGAGTTAACATTTAGATATTTTGGACATATGGAGAATTGAACAAGGAACATTCTGGTAAGGATTAAACGAAAACCAACAGTGGCTCTTTTTTAGAATATGAAGTTAAAAGAACACAGCAAATAGATGATTACCAACACAAGCATGATGTAAAGGAATAGACAAGCAACAGATAGGAACGTCACAATTAGCCTACTTAACTACATTCAAATAATTTAAGAACAACTATTGATGAATGACAATATCCTTGAACCGTAACCCTATTATACAACCATTGGAATTTTTTTGAAAGAAAAGTGAATAAAGTTGAAAATAATGTGGTTAAAGGAGTCATCGATCATAATGAACAATTTCTCATTTTACCACAATGTTTTCAAGAAAACATGATATGACTATTAATATATTGAATAAGTCGTAACACATGTATGACATAGTTATTTACTTGTTCAAATGTCATTGTCAGAAAAAATGTAGATCTAAAGATTGTAGTATTGTGCATTACAGATTCATTTAGAATATTTCATACATAATGGAGAAATAAACCCTGTATTTTCTCCCTTTGTCATTTGTTTTCAACCTTGCATGAAAGCTCCTACTTAGATATTTCACATTTTTTTCTAATATGTTTTTGAAGAACATGAATCTAAAATATTCCATTTAGTTACAGTTCAAATTGATGTTCATGTCTTTCAGAGGCATTTAACCTTTTCTCTGATGAAAAGGACTTTTAATGCCACTTCAGCAGGTGACTTTTAAGATCAATCAAGAGAAAAGAAGAAAGTGCTCATACAAATATCAGTTTTCCATTTTCCACTCTGTTTTCTAATTTATTTCAATTACTCTTTCATGTTGCACTTTTCCTCAGATGGTGCTATTTAAGATACTCTCAGTATTCTATAGTTATAATAATAGAAGTACATGCTTAGAAAATCTAAATTATATGAAAGGACAATACAGATTCCTTTATGTCTTTCTAGTAAGGGTAATAGTTGTATGTGGAGTACTGGTATTGGCGGCTTTCATATGAACTAAATACTATTAAAAATAGCAATCAATGAATAACATAAAGTCAAAATTATAATTGATAAATCTTTGTCAAGTCAAGGTCAAACTTGTTTCATCATGACTTGACCTTATTAGCAGAAACGTCCTTTTACCAGTTTATATTTCTCTGTTTTAATAAAATTTATTTTGATACAGGAAATTGGAAGAATACATGTTTCTCCAATAGTGTGCATACTTATGGTGTTTTGTTACCAAAGTAACACCATTAACCTTTTCCCTAGATGCTTTCTGACGCCTCTGTAGCAGACATTTTTTTGAAAACATAGCAACAAAAGAAGAAATTGCTCAAAACAAACAATTTCTCCTTTTGTCACCATGTTTTCAACACTTCAATTATTGTACTTTCATTAAAATGGAATTTCCAATTTGTTTGGGGTATGTTTTCAAGTCGTCTGCTGCAGAGTTGTTGTATGTGGTGCTTTCCCTCATATAGACACTTTCTGATGCTCAAAACAAGCAATTTCTTCTTCTGCCACAATGTTTTCCACTTTTAGTCATAGGTTTTCCATTCAATTACATGTATAGAGATTTTCTGTTTTTTGACAAAATATATTCAAACTCATCTGCTGCATAATTGTTGTATGAGGGAAAGTGTTAAGAAGTAATTTATCATGTTTATGCTTTTGTTGTAACATATTTTTAAATCACCTGAGCCTAAGATTCAATTTTAATTATTGTTATAACTCCCCGACTGTGTTAATTATATTTAGAACTTTGGTTGCCTTGGCATCTGAAAAGAGGAAGGGGTGTGGATGCATGAATTCAAAATTAATTTCCTGGGAATTAGCTTCTCTGATTAGATAAGTTGATAGAAATGTTCCTTTTGAGTCCAATCAAAAATGTGTTCAAACTATATTGATGTCTTGATAAAACATGGCTGCAGGATGGCATCAAAAAAATTCTTACTCCGAATCTGCTTTTCTGATTCCAAAATGATTGAACAGAAATGTTCCTTTTTCGGCCCTCTACCAGAGGGGTAAAATAAATGCAGGTATCAGGTGATTCTCTATAAAAGTTATTCAAGCCATATTGATTGATTGAAAAACACAGCTGTCAGGCTAGCATCCCTTCTTATCACACCTGAACATAAATTGCGTGGTGAGGTATTGTGTGTGTCTTTTTGTTCGAATTTTCCTACTAACAACTTCTCCTCTTAGACCAATGGACCAATTTCAAAATAATTTCACAGGAATGTTCCTTTAAAACTGTCTAAATAATTTAATTATATGTTGAACTTGATAAGTATATGTTGCTGCAGCATTACAAAGTGGGAAAATGTTTTCCATATATGAGTAAAACTAAAAACTATTTCAAAATGTACTTAATCAGGTCTTATATCTTTACAAATACAGAAGAAATGGCCGTTCATCCACAATGTTTTCAAAAATCAACTGCAGCAAAAAGTGTGTTTGAAATTGCCAAATATTTAAGTACACCTAATTGCATAGTGCATAGCTGTTTGTCCTGAAAATCTTTATTCATAAAGCAATGAAATTTACATCCAGAACAAAAACTATTAGTTGTTATTAAAATGTATATCAGACCTTACTGTATATTTAATCATAAAATTAGTCCTTGTCAATCAATGGAATTTTTGGATGTGATCGTATGTATCAGTCTGATTGTTTTTCTGTAAAGGGAATTACTGACCATGTCTTTTTTGGCAATGGATATTGCATTTAATGGTCCTCTATGAGTCCTCTATGAGTCATAGTTGTATATCTATTATAAGGAAATACCTTGGCAATTAAACTTCTTTCAGCGATTTACATGTTGCCATGTTATAATTACAATCATTAAAGAACGCTTTCCCACCTGTAGACGCATTTTGAAGAAGAAAAACAAGATCAGCACGAGCAACTTCTCCTTGTTACCAGAATGATTTCAATAAATAGTTATACCCTGTCTTTTTGGGCAATGACTATTGCATTAAGTGGTTCATTATTGGTCATAGTTGTATATATCTATTATAAGGAAATACCTGGGAAAATTTAACTGCTTTTAGCAGTATACTTGTTGTCATGAAATAATTTATTTATTTATTGGGTTTTTACGCCGCAGGACCATGTAGGCACTTTTGGTATGATTAAACTCAGTTAACCATTAAACCCAGTTAACCCTTTTCTACATGAAGACGCATTTTTACGCATCTGCAGCGACGAATTTTGAAACCATTATGGCAAAATGATAAATTGGTCAGAACAAGCAATTCCTCCTTTTGCCAGAATGATTTCAACTCTATTTGATGATTACACTTTAATTTATAGAGAGTTTCCATATATTGCCCAGACGTTTTAAAAGTCGTGTATGAGGAAAGCGGTTAAATTTGATTGTTAGATTGTTCTTTGTTTTGTTGATTTTACTCCAAAAACACGCTAGACTGTCTGATATCTAATTTATTCATTTACATCATTGATAAATAAATGTTTTCTTCAACCTGTAGTTGTCATTTCTTTATAATCAGTCCAAAATTGACTGTAAACTGTCATTGAAACACGTGACATGTTTATCTGGAATAAAATTGAAACACGTTACATGTTCATCTTCATAGTATTTTAGGTGTTCTAAACTGCACACCTAAGTTTTGAAACATGTCACGCGTTACAGTTTGAAACGCCTTCTGTGTTTACATTACGTGTTCACGTGTGTAAAAAGTGTAACAGGAGAAGTGTTTCGCTTTGAAACGCGTCACATGTTTCATCTGAAACATGTGAACACGTTTCAAGTTGGAACGCTAGTGTTTCAAGTCGGAACGCTAGTGTTCCCACGAAAACAGTGTGTGTTTCAAAAGTGAACATGTGACGCGTTTCGTTTTGAACGTGTTTATTAAGTGTAACAGGAAAGTGTTTCATTAAGTGTTTAAAAACGAAACGTCCGTTTTTACAGTGTACTATCTTATAACTAATACAACAAGATAAAGGGAAATAACCATATTCAATTAATATTCTAAGTTTATCTAGAAACCGTCCCGTGACACAGAAAACTATTGCTATGTATTGTATTTATAATGTATTTTGAGCCCATGCCCTTGAATTACTATTACACTTTTTGAATTTGAATTTAAATGTATACTGAATTATAATTTCAAAGACACTTTTAATGCATATTGGGCATTATTAGCAAAGACATGAAAAATATTAATAAATAAGGGTTTAATCATCAAAAAGAATTGAAAACATTGTGACAAAAAGGAGAAATTGCTCGTTTTGAGAAATTTCTACTTTTGTCACAATGTTTTCAAAAGTCGTCTGCTGCACAGTCGTTAGAAAGCGTCTATATGTGGGAAAGGACTGTATTGCAGATCATTATCTCGGTTGGAATTGCTATAGAGGTATAATATTGTCGAAGAAAAGCTCATCCTCAGCAGTTGTCTTTTCGGAACGCCTACTCGACTTAATATCTGTAAGGGAATTAGAGGGTATTTTTATTGGTAAATTATTGATGAATTAAATCACTTTTATTTTTTTATTTATGCAGCACTTCTGCCTTTCATGGTCGGTAACGACGTGGATTATCGGTCCAGTGGCCTCGAGTTCAGGCCCCGATTCGAACATTCGTTCTTCCAGCTGATTGATAATGGCTACTGTCAGTACCGTCATTCTTCTTCCACCAATGGGCTAAATAAACCATGTGACAGGGTAGACAGTTGGGTAGGAATACTGGTGTGAGAAGGCCAGAAAACACATACTCATGTGTACTGACCGTCTTGGTTGAAGAGGCGTATTTCTCCAATCAATCAATTAACCTACCTACCAATCAGTCAATCAATCAAACGTTTTTTACGGATAATTTTGAGACTGTTTTATAAACTTTATGTGTGTAATTGGAAACACTTAAAGTGTGAACTGATATCGGAAACTGTAAGATTATCGGCACTATCGATAGGTTTAACCCTTTCCCACTTTATATTAATCTGCAGCAGACGACTAAGAAAATACATAGGCAAAACTAGAAAAATCTCTATACAGAAAGTATAATAATTATTTTAATAGAGTTGAAAACATTGTGGAAAAAAGAGAAATTGCTCATTATTATGAGAAATTTCATATTTTTCCGAAATGTTTTCAAATGTCGTCTGCTGAAGATGCGTCAGAAAGCGTCTGCCCTGTGTGAAAGGGTTAATAGTAACCAGTATCACTTTCTCGACTCGTTATCTTCCGATGAGTAAACCCTTTCCCATATGGCGACGTACTTTAGTGTATCTGAAGCAGAACAACTTGTGAAATTGTTATTGCAAATGGAGAAATTGTCCAGACTAATACATTTCTTCTTTTGTCACAATATGTTCAACCTTATTATATCGGTGCAAAAAACTCTACAAAGTTTAAAAGGGAGTTTCCAATTGTGTTTGCTTGTATGTTTTCAAAGTCGTCAGCTGCAGTTTACGCATTTCCCTCATGCGACAATTCTGCAGCAGACGACTTTGAACATATTTTGTAAAAAAAAAAGAAATTGCTCGTTTAGAGCAATTTCTTCTTTTGTCACTATGTTTTCAAAAAGTCGTCTGCTGCAGAGGCGTCAGAAAGCGTCTGTATGAGAGAAAGGGTTAACTGCAGTTGACTTGACCCTCATTAGGTTAATAGGTTTTATAGTCAGTTAACCATATTTCTAACATAAGGGACAATTGTACCCAATGATAGTATTACTCCACGCAATGCACCCGGTCTTCGGTCAAAGATGTGTACTATTATAAATAATTTGAACTTCTTTTTTTATTTTTGTCTATTTTATGAAATAGATTTGGTTATGTTGTATCAACTCAATTGAGAGAATAAGTTAATTCTTAAAACAGTGTAGCAATTTAAAACTATTTTAATATTCTAAGCAAGGATACGTTTTGCGCCACTTTCAACAGTATGTCAGTTATATCAACGCGTTTCTTGTCCGCAGTCTGATCTGAATCGATACATTACGCAGAGTCCATAATGTTGGTTTTCTCGTGGAACGTCTCATATGTTATCTTTAGTACGATTGTGGTGAACCTAAACTATGAACCTAAACTATGAACCTAAACTATGAATCTAAAACGAATCGAGCCCCATCTCGTGAGTTGGGTGCATCTGCGTTAAGTGACATTTCAGGCATAGCTGTGCATCCGCACATTCTCAGTAGAGTCTACGTCTAAATATGAGCTTTTCCACGAGAAAACCAACACTGTGGACTATGCGTAAAGCATCGACCCGGATGAGCCTAAACATGCCGCGCAGGCTAACCGGACGAAACTGTTTGTTTCCTGTGGATTTTCACGACTCATTACTCTATACCTCTATCCCCCCCTGATACGGAATGTGTCGGCCCGGATTAGCCTGCGCGAACTGCGCAGGCTGATATTGGTCGATACATTACGCAGTGTCTATAATGTTCGTTTTCTCGTGAATCGGCTCATATTATAATGTGTTCCTGAGTGAATCTTTCACCAAAATATACCCGGAATTATTAGTTGTGAAAAGTTAAAGAAATTGAAATCAACATATCTTTCCTGGTGGCCAAGTGGTGGACAGCTATTACTTGAATACATGATCTCCCATCTTAAATGCTATATACATATGTGTATGATACATTATATGGTCAAAGGGAAGTAAATCGGATCGCCTTGCCCTACGTATATGTCTGCGTATGCGCTTCCTTTTTTTCCCTTAATATATTCTTAAGGTAGAACACGCCTCTAAAAAGATATTCGAATTTGCATCACTATAATACAGCATATGCCCAATAAGATTCTGTTCTTACTTTCTAAAACAGTTTTGAAACTACGAGACCTCAAAGTATACCACTGACGACACTTTTTAGACGTCTCTCAAATGTCCCTCGTTAAAACAACAACAGCTGATAGTTTGGTCAATTTTACGTTGATAGCTGCGAAATTATATCACGATTTGCATCTTAAGAATACCTTCACGTACATGTAATTTTCTTCCATGTGTCGTACGTTTAAAAAGAATAACGCGTCTATAACGCGACTTTTTAGGAGCGAAATGCCGTCGCGTTAGGCTAAAACAATCCGTGCTTTTCTTACATTTAAAAAGAATCTGTAAATTTAATTTTTGATTTGTTTAAATCTTTTTTATTAGAATCTTATTACAAATGGTTTGATATCAAGAAAAGTATACCTTACCGTCTTTGTTTTTTCACAATATGAATTGATCTAACCCTTACTCTAGTGCATACTGGAGCGTGAAATGCATTAAAAACGACAGAGATCACTAGACTTGAAGTTACTGAGAACCATCAAGCTAATAGAGAACTCGATCATTTACCAAGAAAACGTATTGTAGACATACAGCATTTTGTCCAACATTTTGCAAAAAGCTGTCAAAGTTGTGGAAATTATTTACATATCGTAGATTTTGTAAAGGACTTTTAGACTTTTTAACTAAGTTACAATTTCGCTGCCGGCATTGCCACGCTGTGTCTGCTATACAGACATGAAACCAATCGAAAGGAAGGAAGGGGTCCTTTACAATTAACATCAAGGCATCCTTCAGCAAGGTAAAGCTTTCTTTATTATCTTACTTTATACATTTTTAAAAAAGGATATATGTGCATATAACCATATAGCACAACACTCTTTATGAAAGATTTTCGTTGCACATGCGCTTTCCCGGGAATTAATAAGTATATGAAATCAGAAAAGAAATCGGTAATGTACAAGACGAATGTATGGAAAAGATGGAAGCAAAAATATGTCATATGGTGGATGAAAAAAAGAATTGGACGACAGTCGACGCAGAAAACTAAACATTTTACTATTCAATCTAAAGGAAGGAACAGATCAAAAAGGCGAAATAAACAAACGCACAGACGAGACTACTGTAAAAACAATTTCAAAGTCCCTAGATATTGAAAGTCTACAAATAGTTACCTCATACATGCTAGGACAAAAAAAATAAAGATAAAATTAGAGCTCTAAAAGTAATTCTAAAAGACAGAATACAGAGGAAGAATCTTCTTTAAAATGCCAGAAACATAAAAACCAAACTGGATGACCCAATAAGCATGGTTATCATAGTGAGGGACCTCACTAATGAGCAACGAAATGAACGTCGTAAAAAACGTGAAAATATGCAACATCAGCATAGTAACGTGCTAATAAATCCACTTGACCAGAACAAACCTAAACTACAAATATCATTGTCACAAAGGGAATACTCTATTAAATCGTTTATATGATCAATTTGGTCACAAAGTTATCTCCAAGGAAAATACCGTCCTTCCTAGAAATGTGTATAGAGAGGGCGAAAACCCAAATCAGAAGCGAGATTAGCTTGTGTTTTAATTGTACAAATAGATCTTCAAGATATTTTACAGATGTAAACAATATTGTCACTGCTGGATATGATACTGATGACAAACAAAACTTAAACGTATTCTACACTAACGCTGACTCGCTAAATTACGAAAAAAAAAAATAAAAAAATGAGAGATAATCGCCATTACAGAAGTATATCCCAAACACTCCTATGTCGATGTCAATCTAGAAGTGCTCTATAACATTAATGGTTACAACATGTTCTACAACGACAAAAAAAGAAGAGGAATAGTAATATACACCAACAAATACCTAAGAGCAACAAAAAGTAGAACCCGTCCTAAACTTTTAAGAATCAGTCTGGATTGAAATTCAATTAAATAAAAAAAAAAAAATTGCGGGGTCTGTCTACAGAAGCCCAAATAGTGACTCACAAAATAATGAAAATATGATCAATATGTTAAAATAACTATATTCTAACAGACACATACACGTTATAGTAATGGGAGATTTCAATATGAAACAAATAAACTGGGAACTGTGTACAACGAACATCACAAGCAATAATCGGGAAAACCTTTTCCTGGAAAGTATTAAAGATCTATTTCTTACTCAACATGTACGTCAACCAACACGATACAGAGAAGGAAATACTCCATCACTACTAGACCTAATCATAACTAATGAAAAAGACAGGATATAATCACTAACCTACAATGCAGGATTAGGAAAAAGTGACCACCTTATATTGACATTCAGTATTGTATGTGAAAAATATGTAAAAATAAACAATACAACAAGACCCAACTACAACAAAGCAAACTATGAGAGAATAAATAGCTTATTAATGAAAGAAACATGGAGTAATGAAGATGCGAGTGCTCAGATGTCATGGAACGTGTTTGAAAAACCATATCAAAGATTACAGAACAAAACATACCAAAGTATAAAAATACCACCGGACATCGGAACTCGTACATAGATCAATAAACATCCAAAGCCTTTAAATTGAAAAGAACAAAATGGATAAAATACACATATTGTAAAATTCATATAACTTATTCTAACTACAAAGTAGCACGAAACAAAGCGACCCAACAACTGAGGAAATGTAAATACAAATATGAAAAAAAATTAACGGAGAATATCAAAGATGATCAAAAAAAAATTGGAAATACATAAAAGGCAAAATTAAAACATCAACAGGTATCAACCTTATTGAAGTAAATGAAAGCAAATCAACCGACGACGGAGAGATAGCAGAAGAAATGAACAAACATTTTATATCAGTCTTCACTGAAGAATCTGAACCAATCCCTGAAAACAACGTTACCATAACCACAACAAATATAAATAAAAAACCCTTAGTCGATGCTATAAAAGAATTAAATCCGTCCAAATCACAAGGACCAGATAATAGCCATCTAAAACTTCTAATTGAATGCAAGGAAATCCTTGGAGATGAACTCATAACAATTTTCAAAAAAACTCTTGAAGAAGGGTCAGTTCCAACTCAATGGAAATTCGCCAACGTAAATCCATAAAGCGGGGACAAAACAAATGTTGAGAACTATAGACCCATCAGCGTAACCTCCATATGCTGCAGGGTAATGGAAAAAATCATAAGAAATGCCATAGTTGACCATTTAGAAAAAACAAACTCATTATCGACAGATCAACACGGATTTAGAAAAGGCAGATCATGTGTAACACAACTGTTAGAATGTATCGTGGACTGGCCAAAGGCAATAGACGACAGAAAAGAAGTTGATATAATATACCTAGACTTCAAAGCATCATTTGATATGGTACCGCACAAACGTCTATTAGCTAAAAGGCTGGAACCTAGGAATTCAAGGCAATATATACAAATGGGTAAAAAGCTTCCTAAAGGAAAGACAACAGAGAGTAATTGTCAAATCAAACTGGAGAAAAGTAACTAGCGGCGTGCCCCAAGGGAGTGTCCTGGGCCCGGTGCTCTTCTTAATATTTATAAATGACCTGCCAGATACTATTAACTGTACACTTAAAGTTTTTGCTGATGCTACTAAACTATATAAAGTAATAACAACCAATAAAGACACCAAAAACCTACAGGAAAATATATATAAGGCCTGTGCTTGGGCAACAAAATGGCAAATGAACTTCAATACCAAAAAATGCAAAATCATGCACCTAGGCCCTAGTGAAACCATAGAATATTTTACAAAATACTCCAACAACATCTATACCAAAATAACAGAGGTAGATCAAGAAAATGATCTAGGAGTCATCTTTGATAAAAGACTTAATTTTAACACCCATATAAGCAAACAGAAACTTGGGGCTAATCAGTAAAACCTTTATGTTTATGGACCAAGTTATGTTTCTCCAACTTTACAACGCCTTACAGACCTTGACTATGCCTCAGTAGTATGGTCACCCAAGTATTTGAAAGATTCAAAAGCAATAGAGAACGTGCAGAGACGCGGAACCAAATTACTGGTACAATTACAAAACAAAAACTATCAAGATAGGCTAAAGAGAATAGGACTACCTACCCTTGAATACAGAAGGAAAAGTTAAAGAGCTGATATAATACAAACCTATAAACTAATCAAAGCATCATGTATTTTTTTTCTCACTTGTTGAACAATCATCAACCAGGGGACACAATTGCAAACTATTTAAACATAGATCAAGAACTAACGATAAGAGAATATGCTATAACCAGAGAGTTGTAAATGATTGGAATGGATTATAGAAGCGCCCACGCTAAACACCTTTAAGGAAAGGTTGAATAATCACTGGATTTGTAAATCTAAATTCCAAGCTCGATGCTATACTTTTATTAATTATTTATTATTGGACGTTACCCGTTATCTATATTAAGTAAAGAAAGATCAATTATGTACTGGCTTAAGATTATGAAAAAACATGATTCCTTAATTCATAAAGCTTTTTCTAAACAAGTAGAGTAGCTGGAGCTCTAAACTAAAAATAACACTTAATAACTTAGGTTACAACTATCTTTTACAAAACTACGATACACAATTTAATTACAAAAGCATGTTAAAACAACGCATACGAGACAATTATATACAAGTATGGCATGCAAAACTAAATGAATCGAATAAATTATTTTATTATAGAATGTTTAAAACTGAATTCCAACTAGAAAACTATCTACTTATTACAACAAACGAATGTCTACAAAAGCAATTATCAAGATTTAGGCTATCCTCTCATCATCTGGAAATCGAAAAGGGGAGACATAATGGTATTATTAGAGAAGAAAGATTGTGCAAATTATGTAACTCTAAAGCTGTAGAAAGCGAATATCACTTCATATCATGCTGTCCCAAATATACTGTTTTACGTAAAAGGTTTAATCTATATCAAGCATGGCCCAGTTTAGAAAAATTTAATTATATTATGAAAACAAAGAATAAAGGGAAACTAATTAATTTAATGAAATACTTAAAGAACGCAATGAGCCTAAGAAATGAAGAATTGTCTGTTATGCAACACTAATGTACATGATATATACAATATGTTTGAATGTAGGTATTTTTTGTTCTATACATATGTTATGATTGTAAAAAACACTTTATTTTATGTTATATGTATCTTATGTTATGCAAAACTAATGTACATGACATATACAATATGTTTGAATGTAGGTATTCTTTGTTCTATACATATGTAATGTTTGTAAAAAAAACCTTTATTTTATGTTATATGTATATATGTTATATGTTATATGTTATATGTTTTTCTATGTATATATGTTTGCCATATATTTATATAATTTGTAAATGGCCAAAGGCAAAATGCTTTGCCGAAAACAGTCAATAAAGTATTGAATCTTGAATCTGAATTAAAAAAAACAAAAAACAAAACAGAATTAAGTAAAAGAACATAATGTAGGAACAAGCTTATTAAATTAATTTACTACACATTGTTACATTGAACTTAATTTAAATATTGCTAAAATGATTTTAATTTTAAATGAACAAGAATACACTTCCAAATGGATGTAAACAAATATAGAAATATGGACGATCATAGTATAATGATCAAGAAAACAACCATTAAATAAACTCAAACCGGAAGTCACAAATAAACAAATCATATTTATGGAAAAACATCTCTCAAAAGGACCTACATGTACATAAAGTACAATTTGGTCTCTATTACTATATAAACGATATATATAAACTAATGCTGAACTCAAAATAATCACAGTATTTTTTAAGCAACGTGAAATCCAATATTGCTTTCACGAAAGTTTTCACAAAAAATATCTAAGTGGTAGCAGTTCTATGCCACCATTTATGGTTATAGGAAAAAAAAATGCAGGAAACCAGCAGAACAGGAAGGGGAGGAGAATATAGGAGGCGTGGAATTATCGGTAATATTGACCGGTAATGGATTGAACAGAGTCCTTCCTAACTGGCAACACAGTTGTTTACAAATGGCGTCTAAACATATATAGACTGGAACTTTGCTGTTTTGTGCAGTGCTTCTTGTTAATTTTGAAAGCGGCAACTAAAGTGTAAGTATACAAACGCTTTAAATGTATCAACCATGTATCAACAGTTAGTAAAAATGTTTTATGAAACGAACAGCTAGTTTCTACTTAAAAATGTTTTATGAAACGAACAGCTAGTTTCTACATTGCCAATCATCCGTGAGCGGACATTATCCCCTTCACCTAGTCTCAATATATCGCCGTTACATATTGCATAGGCTGCGAACAGTCAAAATAAAAAATCGCATTCCTAGTACAGAAACCTGGACTACCCCTTCACCTAAATTGAGGAACGCGGACATTATTCCCTTCACATAATTGATGAAAGGGACATTATCCCCTTCGTATATACCCTAACAAGATTGCTGAAAGCGGATATTATCCAATTGAACAGACATTAGCACCTTCGATATAAATAAAACCCAAACCCTTTCCCTCATACGACAATTCTGCAGCAGACGACTTTGGACATATTTTGTCAAAAAATAGAAAATCTCTATACTTGAATGGATAACTTAACTGAAAGTGAAATCCATTGTGGATTAAGGAGAAATTGCTCGTTTTGATCATTTCTTCTTTTGTCACTACGATTGTCTGCTGCAGAGGTGTCAGAATACGTGTAAGAGTAAAGGAGATATTGCTAGTTTTGAGCAAAGACATATATATACATGTAAAACTGTTAACCCTTTCCCTCATACAGCATTTTTGCAGCAGAAGACTTTAAACTTATTTTGTCAAAAAATAGAAAATCTCTATAATTGAATGGATAACCTATGACTAAAAGTGGAAAACATAGTGGCAAAAGTCACTATGTTTTCAAAAAGCCATCTGCTGCAGAGGTATCAGAAAGCGTCTATATGATGGAAAGGTTAAACACACAAATTGCGGATAAAATATTTGTAATGAAAATACGATAAATGTTTAATTAAGAAAATATATAATTTGATTATTATCGCGTAATTTAAAGGAGGCTTATGTCCGTTATATGAAGGTGTTTATGTCCGTCATGTAATAAATGATGAAGGGGATAATGTCCGCCCATGAAGGGGCAAATATCCGCCATCCACACAATGACGAAGGGAATAATGTTTGCTATGTGAAAAACATGAAGGGGATAATATCTGCACATGCAGGGGATAATGAAGGGGATAATGTCCAGTTAACATGTTCGATAATGGGTTAACCTAAAATACGCCAACCTATCAATTACCCTTTATGTTCATTATAAATAGACATGTTTCAATAGTTAATTACTTGAATAAAATATAGAATATTACAAATCGTTTATTAACATTTATTTTAGCAAGTATGCTTTTAATATCCTTCAGCATTCGAAGTTTGTGAGTTTAAGCATTCAAATACTTAAAATTAACATGAGGAAGGCTTAGTGATTGATACGAAATTTCATGTTTTACCTTAGAGATTTATTGATTGGTGTGCGATCACAATATCTCACCATGTACTTCGTGCCCTAATGAGTTTTAATAAAAGAAGAAGTTGTATATAAAAAAGTGTAGGTTCAGATTAGCCAATGGACTGCTTATCAGAAGTTTCACAAGTCTTTACATTGCATTTGTGGGTTTGACAGTGAAAGCAGCCATTATTAAGACCTTACTTTTTGTCAAAATATGATCAGAATAGGTGCATTCTGGTTTTTAGGTATTCATAGTACATGACTGTAATGTAAATGCAAACAAAAATAGCAAGTTTTTACATTATATTATCAGAGTAATACAACAAAAACTCCTAACTTTTAAATATCAAACTAAAATCCACAGGACACAGATTCTGTCTTAACCCTTTCCCACCTGTAGACGCATCTGCAGCAGATGACTTTTGAGAACATTGTGACAAAAGGAATAATTGCTCAAAACGAGCAATTTCTCCTTTTACCACAGAGTTTTCAACTTTTTTCAGTACCATAAATATACCTACAATAATAGAGATTTTCCATATTTTTTAGTAGACATTTTTAAAGTTGTCTGCTGCAGATTTGTTGTATGTGGGAAAGGGATAAGTCATATAATATATCCTCCTACCTTACAGAGAGGATCACCATTTCATGCCTTCAGATGTGTCCATTGTTTGAAAGGAATGATGTTATATTTTGGGCCTTGAGTATTTTTAAAACAAATGGAATACAATGTTTTCATTCAACAGGCTGTATTACTAGTAGAATATTATATTCATTTTTTTAATCCAAAATTTAGTTTTTTGTATCCTCTAACTTTCAATATTTTAATGTTCATACATGTGATCATTTCCTGAGGTCAAATTGTGGTTCCAAAGACGGAGACTTTCACACAACAAGATAGTTTGTGTATCGTAATTGGAGTCGGCATGAATAAGTTAACATTCGTAATATATTTGAATTACCAGTAGTTGATCTTAATAATGAAAAAAAATAGCAAGCTTTTTTCTCTCATATCTTTTATTTTATTGTCTGAATTTTTTTAACAGAAAAGACAATTTTGACTTTTATTTTTGACATAATAGTCAGCATTCTAATCACTTATACATGAATCGACAAAGAAAAAAGGAATTTATCATCAATCCATATAAATTTGGTTGCATCATTAGTTATTATTAAAGTTCTCTGTAATTTGTGACTTTTAACTTTTGTTAAGACTTAATACCAATCAATTGTTTTAACATTAATTTTACCAAAGTAATTGATGCTTCAAGTCGCTGAGTATGATGGTTGTTTTTTTTTGGTTTGCAGATGTTATTTTACTGATTATTAATGATTTACTGCCCATGGTCTACCCAAGTCTTCATTGTACCCAAATTGCTAGACACGGCTCAAGTAAAGTTTTTTTTTTTTTTGAATAAATGATTTCATATATCCTGACAAAATTTTCTGTTTATTCTGAATTTGAAGAATATTCTAAATGTCAAGGTTGCTTGACATGATGTTGCATGTATTTGAAATGATAACTTTTTCAGGACTGCAGTATAGAGAGCAAGAAAAAACCAAACCATCAAGATGAAAAAAAGAGGAGGAAAAATAAAGTAAGTGTATTATGTTAAAATGAAAGAAGAGTATAATTTTACATTCCCAAATCTTTGTTTGACCCTCAAACCTTAAATTACATACTGTCCTTTTGTTGCTATAACCTTTTCCCACATGTTACTGTTGAAAACATGACTCTGGTAACACAAGTATTTATGGTTTTGATTCAGTAGATAATCAGGCGCGTAGCTGCCTATATGTGAGTACGCGGCTCAATCCACATGATTCTGACAAAAAAAAAGTTGTAGTATGCGTACTTGACTGCATGCTCATATAAAACGTTCCTTTCCGTTTCCATACTAAATTATAATAGCCCTTATAGCATATGTAGCCCCGGCTAACATTCGCCGGCCAGCAGCGGAGTGCTAGCTTGAAACAAGGCCAGCACTTCGTCGTTAGCGCGGGTAGACAACGGGACAGGTGCCTTATAGCAAATGCGGCCCCGGCTCACATTTCCCCTACCAACAGCGAGTGCTAGCTTTAAACAAGGCCAGCATTTTCAGGGATAAAGACTAACATTTTGAGCTTGGTGGCCAACTGGACCACTAACTATAGAATAATGGTGGCCCAGAGAAAAATTTGGTGGCCCAACCTTTTCAATAATACAATTACGCAAATTCATATATGATTTTTTTTTATTCATATTATATGTAGCCTATTACAACAAGCAAACATGTATTTTAATACCCCCCTTCGAAGAAGAGGGGGTATATAGGAGTCACTGTGGTGGGCTGTCTGTCTGTCTGTCTGTTGGTCGTAAGCCATATTTTGTCCGGCCTATTTCTTACAAACCACCAAGTGGAATTCAATAAAATTTTACTTGAAGCTTCTATCCCAAGAGGAGATGTGCATATCCTAAAGGGGTTACAATTGCATGTTATTTTACAGAGTTAGGGCCCTTTTACTTATTAAGTTTTGGTGTAGGTCAAGGTGCTGTTTAGGGGGTATTTATCACCTTCAGTGATAGTTCTAGTTTTATTTAAATTTATTCAATGCAAAACCAAATGAAGAAAAGTCATTCATGAAAACTGATGAACTATTGTTTTCTAGAGTATCAATCTCAATTCCTGCTTGAAATCATTTTAAATTATGTTCCTGCTAGGATCGGATGTAATGTTGACATATAAATCGTACACTGCCCTGTTTCAGTGACTGACCTAAATCGGTGACCTTGTTATTTTTCATTTTCTAGCCTAGTACTGGTTTGTTTACCCAGGGATCATGAATAAGTGAACTGTCGCCGTGATATAACTGAAATATTGTTGAAAGCGGCGTAAAACCCCAATAAATAAATAAATTAAGTGCAAGACATCCATTTCTTCCATCTCCGTTGTGAATACAAACTTGGGAAACCCAAAATATACCATCGTATTTGCGATATATGTAAATTAAAACTAATTTTAGAATTCCGAAAGCCCAAATGTATACAGTAAACGTCATCAATATTGGGGCCGTTGAATATGCATGCCCATGAGTCGATTGTAAACTTCCGCTAATATTGCAAAACTGAAAGTATATATATACTCCCAGCCACTCGGTAAATCTCGAAAAATCACTGCAATAACAGCGATGTGTCAAAGAAACAACCCTGTAAAAGATTGACAATAAGAAATGCCTTATTCGGCCCAAAATTTTCACTCGCAAAAATATGCTGGTTCCTGAAATCTCACCTTGCAATTTTAAATTTGCACTCGCGAGTTTGCAAGCTTAAATTCGAACCCTGTAAAACAACCTTTTATTTTTGGGTCCGCTAAACCAGTCGAGAAAACGCCGCATTGTAAGTTTTGTTAAATTTGACTGTGCGCAGACATTTTGAAAAAGGCGACGTAATACTTATAAGTCTGTTTGGGATATTTTCGTATCTATTTATAGATTACAGGTACCCAATTTTGTTTACGCAGTAGAATAAATCCGATAACCATCGCTCATTTATCGCCTAGAAGGGTCCTAATATTGACAATTGTATTTGGAATCTCTCGATCTTCCATGTTTTGTTCGCCAATGAAACAAGTTAAACAAAAAAGGGGCTATTTTGGATCTGGCAATGAGAAAAAAGACAATTTCTCTAACAGTTGATAAACTTCATCAGTTTTTGATGATTCCATCGACAAAAAAAATAACATGGGGTCTGGAGTATAGAAAATGCAATATTTAAGGTCGCCGGCTGGACGACGATTTTGAAATCTTAGGTGGTCCAGCCGAAGATTTAGTCGCAATGGGCGACTGGGCGACCGCTAATTTTACTCCCTGATTTTGCCGTAAACGCGGGTAGACGGCGGGACCTGCCTTGTATCATATGCGGCCCTGGCTCACATTTCCCCGGCCAGCAGCAGAGTGCTCGCTTGGAACTTGGAACAGTGCCAGCACTTCGTCGTAAGCGCGGGTGAACGGCGGGACCTGCCATATAGCAAATTCGGGCCCACCTCACATTTCCCCTACCAGAAGCCAAATGCTCGCTGGAAACAAATTAAGGCCAGCACTTTGCCGTAAGGGCGGGTAGACGGCGGGACCTGCCTTATAGCATATGCGGCCCCGCTCACATTTCCCCTACCAGCAGCTGAGAGCTCGCTTGAAACATGGCCAGCACTTCGCCATGACGGCGGGCCCTGCTTTATAGCATATGCGGTTAAGTTATCTGCTTACTGTGGAAACATGAGCATACACATCATATAGTCTTCATTTTCTGCCTACATGTAATAAGCCTAAATTTATATTGTGACATGAAATATATGTGAAGTCAGAGCTGTAGATGAGATGCATATTTCACATTTCAAAATCTTTGTTTTACACTTAAACCCTTTGTTGTGGGTACTCAATTCTTCTCAGTGCCCAGATCATAGGGTTTGGTTACGTCATATGAGAGCTACTGGTGGATGACTTGTTAACTCATCTTTATCTTATCCTCTGTTTACAAAGTAGAGGATGTCGGGGGTGTATCGCCATATCTTTCTACCTCACACTCTTTGGTTTCTTGGCTATAACTTAACAACCCTGACACATTAGAAATTCATAGTGGTTGAGGGTATATAATGACTTTGATCCAAGGACATTGATCAAAGTTGAAGGTCACCAAATGACCTGAAATTCAAATGATCGTATTCAATTGAAATCATTGTGGCAAAAGTTGAAATTTGCATATTATTAGCGATTTCTCCTTTGGTAACAATGTTGTCAAATTTGGTGTGCTGCAGAGGCGTCGAATTGCACCTTTTTTTTTATTACTTTGATATTATTCCTTCTATTTTCAATTTGTATAGTTTGATATTATAATGAGATCTTCTTCATGTGTCGCTATATCAAATTATACAATAAAAAGGTTAACTTATGATTATGAGAAACTATTGTGATTGGACTCATCTCATTCCTTTGGTGGAGTTCTGCCCTTGCAATCTCGGGCAACTCAGCCAACACATTATTTTCCCATATAGATGCAATATCTTATAATATAAGGGAGAGCGTTAAAATGTATAGAAATATACTTTTCAGGAAAAAACCAGTCCTTGATGATTCAAACAACATAGAACCACAAATGTTTGACAAAGCTCAAGAAAATATGAGGAAATTGGAAGTAGAAGATTATGGAAATCTATCTACGCTAGCAACAGATGAAGATCTGGCAACCTTTCCTGTTCGCATGCCACCTGTACCAGTAGGTGTTACTGTTACAGAAAGCTTTACTGTTACTTAACCCTTTCCCTCATACGGCAATTCTGCAGCAGACGACTTTGAACGTATTTTGTCAAAACATAGAAAATCTCCATAATTGAATAGATAACATATATGACAAAAAGTGGAAAACATTGTGGCAAAAGGAGAAATTGCACGTTTTGTGCAATTTCTTCTTTTGTCACTATGTTTTCAAAAAGCCATCTGCTGCAAAGGCGTCAGAAAGCGTCTATATGAGGGAAAGGGTTTAATGTTATTGCTACTGAATTGTTATGTGCTTTAGGTCAGAGGGAAGCCATTCATTTTCCATAATCAACCAGTATCCCTTTCCAACATACAAATGAGCTGAAAATATTATGGCAAATGTCAAAATGTTTTCAAAAGTAATCTGATGCAGAGGCATCATAAAACATCTGTATGTGGGAGAGGGTTAACCTCATACGACAATTCTGCAGCAGACTACTTTGAACATATTTTGTCAAAGAAAATCTCTATAATTGAATGAATAACCTATGACTAAAAGTTGAAAACATTGTGGCAAAAGGAGAAATTGCTCGTTTTGAGCAATTTCTTCTTTTGTCACTATGTTTTTAAAAAGCCGTCTGCTGCAGAGGCGTCAGAAAGCGTCTTTATGTGGGAGAGGGTTAAAGCATCATGATTGGTTGTGCTTCTCTCCAAACAAACCTAAAAATCCTTTTGTTGAGCTATGAGGTCAAATAAAAGGTCACTCCTAGCCAGCATCGAATTTTACTGCTGATTTCCATAAATACATGATGTTCTGAAAAACTCTTTCCCAAATACAGCAAATCTGCAGCAGTGGACTTTGAAAACATAAAGTCAAAATTATGAAAAATCTCTATAAATGAAAGTGTAATAATTGATTAAAGTTGAAAACATTGTGACAAAAAGAGAAATTGCCTCTAAGAGCAATTTCACATTTTGTCACAACATTTTCAAAAGTTGTTTACTGCAGAGGCATTAGAAAGTGCCTGTATGTGGGAAAGGGTTAAAGCAGCATGATGGGCTGTGGTTCTCTCACACAATAATTTATCTTACATCTATTGTTAAACAAGCTTTCAGCTTATATTAACCATGTTTGATATCTTCTTCTCGGTGAGCAATTTCTCCTTTTGTCACAATGTATTCAGCTATATTTTCAATAATCAGGCTCATTGTACGCAACTTCTCCTTTTTCTACATGTGTTTTCAAATGTCCTCAGCTGCATAGGCTTCAGATAGCATCTACATGTGGGAGAGTTTTATACAGTAGTATTGTGTCTTAACCCTTTCCCTGATATAGACACTTTCTGACGCCTCTGCAGCAGACGGCCTTTTGAAAACATAGTGACAAAAGAAGAAATTGCTCAAAAGGAGCAATTTCTCCTTTTGCCACTATGTTTACCACTTTTAGTCATAGGTTATCCATTCAATTATATAGATTTTCCATTTTTTGACAAAATAATTATGTTCCAAGTCATCTGCTGCAGAATTGTCGTATGAGGGGAAGGGTTAACCATAGTATATCATATATATATACACATAGACCCATTTCCACATACAACAAATCTGCAGCAGAAGATTTTAAAACCATATAGGTAACAAGCAAATTTAGTTGAAATTCTAATAATTGGAAAGAATTGAGAATGTTATCATTTTGTCACAATTCTTTAAAAAGTGGTCTGCTTCAGATGCTCGAATGCATATGTATATGGATTAACCCTTGTCTTTGCCACAGACAACACTTAGGAAGTGGACATCTTTGTTAAGATTTAACCCTTTCCCACGTATAGCAAATCTGCAGCAGACGACTTTGAAAATATCTACTAAAAAATATGGAAAATCTCTATAATTGTAGGTATAATTACTGAAAAAAGTTGAAAACATTGTGGAAAAAGGAGAAATTGCTTGTTTTGAGCAATTTTTCCTTTTGTCACGATGTTTTCAAAAGTCGTGTGCTGAAGATGCGTGAAAGGGTGAAAATATGGAAAATCTCTAAAAGAATCGAGAATTTGTTTGCTGAGCAATTTCTCTAATTGCCATTATGTTTTAAATAGTCATCTGCTACAGATGTCACAAAATGCATCTGCAAGTCCAAAAAAAATAACCTCATGTTTAAAAATCAACCTTGTGTGACTTAATTCATTTGAACCCTTTCCCAGTTGCAGATGATTTTTGATATCCCCTTTAAGAAGAGGGTGTATATAGTCCTGTGTCGGGCTGTTGGTCGGTCGGTCGATCGGAAGCCATATTTTGTCCGGCCTATTTCTTACAAACCACTTGGTGGAATTCAATACAATTTTACATGAAGCTTCTATACCAAGAGGAGATGTGCATATCCTAAAGGGGTTACAATTGCATGTTATTTTACAATAACCATATGGCGTAGGTCAAGGTGCTTTTTAGGGGGTATTTATCATCTTCAGTGATAGTTCTAGTTTTTAGCTCTACTGGCCAAATGCCAGAAGAGCTTAAGCCGTGGTGTGGTGTCCGTCGTCAGTGCGTCTGTGCATCTGTAAACAATTGCTTGTGAACGCAATACAGCCTACAATCTCAATCAAACTTAAACAGTAGTAAGATATCCATGGGAGCTCGGTTCCTTTCGCAAACCAGCCAGATTCGCCTATGCAAGACTGGATTATGGCCCTTGAAATTGTCAAAATTGTTATAATAGAGCTTTTGAACACAATAGAGGCTCCATTTACTATCTGATGTTCACCAAACTTTCACAGTAGTTAGGTATCCATGAGAGCCTGGTTCCTTTTGCAAACCAGCCAGATCCGGCCATGCAAGACTGGATTATGGCCCTTGAAATTTTCAAAATTGCTATAATACAGCTTGTGAACACAAAAGAGCCTCCATTTACCATCAGATCTTCACCATACATACATGCTCTGGATTGACCAAAGAACCATACCAGTAGAGCATAGGCCCTCATGGGCCTCTTGTGTTAAATGTTGTGGCAAAATGTGTAATCCCTCATAATGAGAAATGTCTCCATTTGCCCCATTATTTTCATCCAATAATAAAAGTTTATACTTTTGTTAATAGATATTTTCAATATTTTTTTTTATCTCTTTTACAAAGATATAAGAAGCAATTTCCCCATTTGCTATATACTTTTCATCCCATATCAATAAATAGAGATTTTCAATATTTTTGCCGATATAATTTCAAGAGCCATTTCAAGAGGGTCCGCTGCATATTTGTTAACAGATGACCTAGTTTGATGGTGTATGTAATCCTTGCCCTCTTGTAAATGCATTTTGACAAATCTGTAGCACTATGTTTTGGATCATTATGATAAAAGGAGAAATTTCTCATAATGAGCAATTTCTCCTTTTACAAAATTGTTTTCATCACTTTACAAAAAAATGTATTTTCAACTACTTGTTTAGAGATTTTTAATAATTTTGACGATACATTTCACAAGCATATCTGATGCAGATTTGTCGTATGTGAGAAAAAAGGTCACATTTTTATATCCCTAGATATATAGTTTATGCGGGCTATATAGGAGTCTCGCTTGACGGTCGGTCGGTCCGTTTGTCGGTCCGTTGGTCTGTGGACATTTCTTGTGAACACTATTTCTCAGCAACCCTTGGTCAGAATTTAATATAACTTCACAAGAATGATTGATACCAAGCCTAGTTGTGCATATTGTCGGCGTGTTGCACTGGAATTATTTTTAAATGAGTTTTGGTCCCTTGAATTTCTCATACATATGTATATTGTCGGGCACCAGCTGGGGGGTATTCATCACCTTCAGTGATATTTCTAGTTTTAAATTTCTTGGTGAAAAGATTATTGTTATGTGTCTGTAATAATTGTCCATGCTTTTCAATAATCTTATCACCAAGATATTCATCCTTTTCCCACATGTAGCCACATATTGATGCATCTGAAGCAGACAATTATTGGAAATATTGTGGCAAAGGGAGAAATTGATTGTAATAAGCAATTTTTCCTCTTGCAGCAATGTTTCCAGCTTTATTCATGCAATAAGAAATCTTCCATTTAGAGAAATGATTTTACATTTTGAATTAGATGTATTAAAAGTCATCTGCTGCAGATTTTTTGTATGTGGAAAAATAATAAACTTTGCATGAAAACAATTAACTTGAATAAACTGGGACTTGGTGATGACAAATAACAATCTTTGACTGGCAATGATAGGCATTCTTTTCACTTTCAAAACATTTTGCAGCAATTGCTGAAACCAGGACAAATGGGGCTTACACAGTCTGTCAGTGAACGAACAACGATACCACAGGTAAATATAGATATTATTTTTGTCTTTCTTTGAAGGTAGAACAAACAACCCCTGAATAGTTTGCTTATTATTATGTCTCCCCCTGTATACAGGGGAGATATATTGTTTTTGTCCTTGATGTCTGTCTGTCTGTCTGTCTGTTCGTCCCCAAAATCTTGTCCGATCCATATCTCCCAGACGGCTTGAAGGATTTTCATGAAACTTGGGTCACATGTTCACCTCATCAAGGCGACGTGCAGAACCCGCGTCTCGACAATATAGGGTCAAGGTCAAGGTCACGCTTGAAGGTCAAAGGTTTGAGGCTTTATTTCGTGTCCGCTCCATATCTCCCAGACGGCTTATGTCTCCCCCTGTATACAGGGGAGATATATTGTTTTTGTCCTTGATGTCTGTCTGTCTGTCTGCCTGTCTGTCTGTCTGTCTGTCTGTCTGTTCGTCCCCAAAATCTTGTCCGATCCATATCTCCCAGACGGCTTGAAGGATTTTCATGAAACTTGGGTCACATGTTCACCTCATCAAGGCGACGTGCAGAACCCGCGTCTCGACAATATAGGGTCAAGGTCAAGGTCACGCTTGAAGGTCAAAGGTTTTAGGCTTTATTTCGTGTCCAGTCAATATCTCCAAGACGGCTTGAAGGATTTTCATGAAAATTTGGTCACATGTTCACCTCATCAAGGCGACGTGCAGAACCCGCGTCTCGACCATACCGGTTCAAGGTCAAGGTCACGCTTGAAGCTCAAAGGTTTTAGGCTTTATTTCCTGTCCACTCAATATCTCCAAGACGGCTTGCTTATGTTTAGCAACAGTTGTTAACTGTTTTGAAGAATACTTCAGTCTTGAATGTTACAGCTGCAGTAAAAATATGTGTTTCTGTAAACCATTTGAAATCATGTCCACTTTGTACCAGGTCAAGACAAAACATTAGTAATTAAAAATTGAGTACTGTCCAACTTGGTCAAATTTTTGTTTGTCTGCTTTATAGGTTGGAATGTTTTGAGAGATTTTGACAGATATTTGAGGGGGAGACATATGTTTTTGTCAAAACAATTCTAGTTATTATTTGTCATTGTAGGTTTTTAATCCTTTCCCACATACAACAAATCTGCAGCAGATGACTTTGAAAAGTACTAGGCAAAACACATGAAAGCTCTATAAACGGAGGTATAATTACTGCAAAGAGTTGAAAACATTGTGGCAAAAGAAGAAATTGCTTGTTTTGAGCAATTTCTAATTTTATCATAATGGTCTTTTCAAATTCATCTGCTGCAGATTTGTTATATGTGGAAAAATAATAATCTTTGGATGAAAACGTTTAACTTAAATAAAGGACTTGGTCAAATAACAATCCTCGACTGGCAATGATAGGCATTACTTTCAAAACAGTTGCAGTCAGTGATGGATCCAGGAGGGAGTTCTCCGCTTATACAGACTAACAGTGAACCAACAAAGTTAAGACGACTGGTAAATATTAGCAGATATGATTTTTGTCTTTTTTTGTAGTTTGTAGGTAGATCAACCCCTGAATATTTTGCCTATAATTATTACCAGTATGTGTCATTGGAGGTTTTTAACCCTTTCCCACATACAACAAATCTGCAGTAGATGACTTGAAAAATACTAGGCAAAACACATGAAAGCTCTATAAACAGAGGTATAATTACTGAAAAGAGTTGTATACGCGGCCATAGTTAAATTTCTCATTCAAAACTTAAGAATGACATTGACCATGATTGATCCAACAACCCATGTAACTAAAGCCTGATTTGTTGTTTTGCGGGAAAGGGTTAAAAAGTAACAATAATGAAACTAGTCAACAGGAAACCAAACCATCAGGGTTGTGCAACCAGCGAGATCCAGATCCACTTGCACAAATCACACACTCTGATGCAGATCTTTTTCGGTGTTTGCTTTTGAATCTGTCCATGGGAAAAGGTACAGGCTGGCATCACTGAATAATGTTAGTTCAGATCAGCCTGCACATCATCTCTGTCTTATCAAAATCTACGCAAGATCCACTTGCACAACCACACAGTCTGATGCAGATCTTCGGTGTTTACTATTGAATCAGATCAGCCTGTACATCGTCTCAGTCTTATCAAAATCTACCCAAGTTGACAGAAGCATCTAACAAGTTTGTGTTAGAAATATTTGAACACTAGTTCTTGAATAGATTTTGTGGATGCTAGTGTTGGGACGATGATCGATTATAATCGAAAGTTGATCGGATATGCATCATGCTAGCGATAATCGATTGCAATTTACCAGAATCGATTATCAATCGGTTCACCTTTTTTGCTTTATTTATGTTTGATTAATATTCGCTTCCACAAGGGAGATTACTCTTGTGGGCTAGCATGTAAATACAACTTGAAATCGAAACAAAGTGGTTTTTTTTGGCAATAAAATGATACAACCTAGTAAAGACAAGACATTAAGCAGGTATATTTTTTATCAAACATAAATAATAAGAAGCATTGCGAGCATTAAGGCTTGTTAAATACAATACTGTATGAACCGATTATATAATCGATGTCTAATCGAATGAGGCAAAGTGATTGTAACCGATAATCGATTGTAAAAATGGAACCGATGGCCCAATACTAGTGGATGCACAGGCTGATCTGTATCGTCTCTGTTCACAAAAGTCAACTTCTATCTTTTACTATGGATATATAGCATTGTGTCTTTAACCCTTTCCCTCATACGACAATTGTGCTGCAGACGACTTTGAACGTATTTTGTCAAAACATAGAAAATCTCCATAGTTGAATGGATAACCTATGACTAAAAGTGGAAAACATTGTGTCAAAAGGAGAAATTGCACGTTTTGTGCAATTTCTTCTTTTGTCACTATGTTTTCAAATAGCCGTCTGCTGCAGAGGCGTCGGAAAGCATCTATATGAGGGAAAGGGTTAAAATATTTCGGAAAGCGATTATTATCTCAAGCAGAAGTAAAAGAACCGTCTTATCTGTTTAACCCATCCCCACATACAGACGTATTTTGACTCCTCTGCAGCAGACAATCTTTGAAAACACTGGCAAAAGAAAAACTTGCTCTAAATGAGCAACTTCTCCTTTTGCAACTATGTTTTCATTTCAATTCAATAATTAAACCCTTTCCAACATACATCAAATCTGCAGCCTAGGCAAAAATATGAAAAATGTCTTATAATATTTTGAAAAGAGTTGAAAACATTGTGACAAAAGGTATGTTCATCTGCTTCAGAATTATCGTATGTGGGTTAATTGCATAGGAGTTCTGATTATTAAATTGTATTGAAAACCATTCAGCAAAAGAAGAGATTGATCTCCATGAGCAGTTACTTCTTATCCCACATTGTTGTTAACCCTTTCCCTCATACGACAATTCTGCAGCAGACGACTTTAAACATATTTTGTCAAAAAATAGAAAATCTCTATAATTGAATGGATAAGCTATGACTAAAACTGGAAAAAATTGTGGCAAAAGGAGAAATTGCTTGTTTTGAGCAATTTCTTCTTTTGTCACTATGTTTTCAAAAAGCTGTCTGCTGCAGAGGCATCAGAAATCATCTATATGAGGGAAAGGGTTAAGAGCTGTCTGCTGCAGTTGTTTCATATTGTGTCTGCATGTTGGAAAATATTAAGTAGTGGAAAGGATAATTTGGTAAATGTAGTGCCCTTTTATATTTCAGAAAGTTTCAAGTTTGCCAGCTAGAAAACTGCCAGCTAATAATCTGGTAAGAAAAATAGATTTTCATTTCGACGGTTTTATGCAAAATGGTTGTAACTACAACTTCAACAATATGTAGTTACAACCGTTTTGCGTGAAGCCCTCATTTTATTTGTTTGAATGGTGTTTTTTGCTGTTTTCCAAAGTATACTACATGTGTATTGTATTTCAAACATGGATTGGATATTGGTTTGTTGATGTTCATCTGTCCATCCATCTTTCTGTTCATCTATATACGTATAGCGGCAGAGCTCTAGATAAGGCGCGTTTTGCATGTTCTAAAATCCTTATTCGACCCTCTAACCCTATGTTATGGGTACTCAAAAGAATCGTCTCAGTGAGACAATTCTTTGGAGTACCCACAATGTAGGGTTTGCTTTAATATTAAGAGAGAAATTGTTGTAAAAAGAGCTGAATACCCCTCCTTATCTGGACCTCTGTAAATCACTATCTATGGCATGGTGCTACTGATTTGATTAAAATTTTATTGAAATGTTAAGCACCTTATGTGTAATACCAAAACTTAAAATTACAGCAAAGTCAATTTCATACTTCTTGTGTTGTATATCTTTAAATATAACTAGCTAGGCTCCTATCAAAGTCTAGTATTTATTCAGTATAAATGTTCAGAATTTGGCCAGTCTATATTTAAGGTAAGAATATTGCCTTAACCCTTTCCCTCATACGACAATTCTGCAGCAGACGACTTTGAATATATTTTGTCAAAAAATAGAAAATCTTTATAATTGAATGGATAACCTATGACTAAAAGTGGAAAACATTGTGGCAAAAGGAGAAATTGCTGGTTTTTTGTTTTTCAAAAAGCCATCTGCTGCAGAGGCGTCAGAAAGCGTCAATATGTGGGAAAGGATTAAATGAGTTGGTCTACTTTAAAACAAAGTGACTCGAGCCTTACTAAAACTATGTAACTCCCCATCCTTACCAAACCAAACTGAAGTGTGGAGAGTAAAATCAAACGGCCTCTTTAATGAGCTGTGTTCATGAGTTTTGTGCTACACAGCAGGGTCCTTCCATCAATAAATTGACCAATCAAATTGATCAGATTATTTCAAAATTCTATTGCATAGCAAATAAACAGTTTTATAACTACAGTCCAACCTGTGTTTAAAGACCATAGACAGGGACTTGCTTAACAAAGGTGGTCTTTAGCACAGGTTTGGGACTTGCTTAACAAAGATGGTCTTTAGCACTGGTTTGGGACTTGCTTAACAAAGATGGTCTTTAGCACTGGTTTGGGACTTGCTTAACGAAGATGGTCTTTAGCACTGGTTTGGGACTTGCTTAACAAAGATGCCCAGCAAACAATTGACGTTGGATAGACGTTGTAACAACGTCAGAAACTTACGTTGGATAGACGTTGTATATTGGTTGAAAATGAAAGTTTGTTAGACGTCAGATTCCGACGTTGGAACAACGTCGAAAATACGACGTTGGAACAACGTCTGAATCACAACGTTGTATCAACGTCGTGATAACGACCAAAATCCTACGTATAAACATGCATACCACACAGGCATCAGGAATTATCCATACGGTCTTATTTCCTATATCTGGACAGTATCCCAGACTGTAATTAGTACAGGATTTACTACATTCATTATATAACAAACAGAACTAATATTTATCTCTAGATAGAGATTTTATCGCTTATTTAAGAGAGAAATTGTTTTCTCACACAAAATGGTACGAATCAGCGCGATGCCGAATCGGGTTGAATTGTGCAAGGAACTTTACGCTAAGTTTTCATTGAAACAGCCGTGTAAAGCAACAGAACATGAGTGCTATATAAATTTAAACATACATTGCATCAATATATTATTTTAAATATAAACAATAGAGCTGTAATTGAATCTTTCTCTCTCGCACACGGTTAACAAAATGGCGGTCAAAATTGGTTCAAAAGCTGCGCGCGTCGATCTATTTTTAGGAAAGTAAACATGATTTTTTTTCGGAATTATCGAAATTATATGATAAGAAGCTATCTTTATAAATATTTCTGCAAATCTTTATTCAACAAGATGAATTCAAACAAAATATTTTAAAAGAAAGGAAAAAGTCCAAAAAAATGCGACACCACGTGGAAATTACAATTTCAGAAACCAAGGGCACAAGCAAGGGAGGCAACTTGAATAAATCAAATGATCGAGTTTTAGTATTCATTTGCAGCAGTATCACGATTATTGAGCAACTTTTTGTCACATCATGTGTATAAAATGTATAAACTTGATAAAATACAACATATTACAAACTATGACCAAAACACAACGTCGGTTCGACGTCTAATTGCGACGTCGAACTGACATGATTTCGACGTCGTTACAACGTTGTATTCAAGTCGCCGACGTCACAACCTAAATCCAACGTATATCCAACGTTGATCCAATGTCATGTGTTTGCTGGGTGGTCTTTAGCACTTGTTTGGGACTCGCTTAACAAAGGTGGTCTTTAGCACAGGATTGACTAGTTCCTTTTCTTGAAATTATTGAGGTTGAGGCTCGGGATGGGGTCAGTTGGCAACTACTTGGCAATCAAATGAATTAAAGCACTTAATCTTCAACAATGTTTCCAATGTTTCCTGCTTATGACCTCTTACCCTTCCCATTCCCTCATACAGATGCCATTTGACACCTGCAGCAGACAATTTTTGAAATTGCTCATGATGGCGAAAAGAAAAAGTTTAAAGCTTTACAAATGAAAATAGTTTTTTTTAACCCTTTCCCTCATACAACAATTCTGCAGCAGACGACTTTGGACATAATTTGTCAAAAAATTAAAAATCTCTATAATTGAATGGATATCCCATGACTAAAAGTGGTAAACATTGTGGCAAGAAAAAAAATTGCTCGTTTTGAGCAATTTCTTCTTTTGTCACTATGTTTTCAAAAAACTGTCTGCTGCAAGCATCTACATGAGGGAAAGGGTTAAAAGAGTTGTAAACATATTGCTGCAAAATGAGAAATTGCTCACATATGCAAATCTGCAACTTTGAAAAATTCAAGGATAAAAAGTATAGAAAATCTCTATAAATGAAAGTATGATTACAGAAAAAAAGGTGTCAGAAAGTTTCAAGAAACCTTACAGAGTTTAAATCAAAGTACTGAAAGTACAAGTAACGAATTATTTTGAACATGTATTGTAAAATCTAATTTATGAATGCAATTGATCATGCTATTGCACAATTTAGTCTATTTTATTATTATTAATATTTTTGTCCAGAGATTTTTTTTATCAGTTGACAGTTTTAGTAAATGTAGGATTTCAACGGCGATGCGAGCGTTTAACATGCACACTAACTCTTTCACTGAGCTCTGCGTAAAGTCTGTCAAAACACCCATGGCATATTTGTGAGATTTACATTGTTTTCGTCACCAGCGGCGGATCCAGGATTTCGGCTTATATTATAACTTTGTTTCATGTGAGTGAATTAATTATTATAAATCTATAATGTTTACAGTTAAGAACATCTTGAAATTGACAAATTAACCGTTCACGCTCCGCTCCGTTCCGTTCCGTTCCGCTCCGCTCACGTTCCAATCCGCTCTCAAAGCGTTCACTCATTCATAACATTGTGATTGCTTTTTTCCGTTCCGTTCAGATTGAGCGCTTTTTTACGCTCACTCGGAACGCTTTTTTTCGATCAAAATCCGTTCAACGATTTGATTGGCTTAAATTAATTTCGTTTCGTTTATATTTTTGTTTACTTAACCCTAAATATCAACAACAAATCGTATTACGTAAATGATCATATTAATAATATTTGTTACATTCTAATTCAATCGGATACTTGAGCGTCTTATAAAACAAAAGTTTAGTATACAAATATGACTTTTAACCCTTCACCGGATATAAACGCTTTCATACACGATCTCAATATAAACGATTTTCGAAAACCCTAATCGATTTCAATATAAACGGTTTTCGACGACCCTAATCGATTCTAATCGATTTCAATGTAAACGCTTTTCGACACCTTTGGAGTTTGAATGCTTCAAAAGTATATTTATCGTGTGAATAGGTCCTCCAAAAGTGTATCACAATACAATTTGTTTATTTACAAAGGGATCTCATACTTTAAATCATAGTGTTACTATATAAAGTTAAGTAAAAAGCGTCCAAACATGTATAGTGTTTAAAAATTCAGTACCCAGGTTGAATGAAATGCGTCGGGAAATGATAAGCTTGAAAATACCTTGTTCCTATGAAAAATATCCATATGATAATATCCGTTTCCATTTGTAATTGTAAATTTTAATTATTTCACAAGGGTTTTCTAAAATTACCATTATGCACCATATACAGATTGAGTCGCGACACATAAAAATAGGCAATCAGTTTTGTTCCAAATCTTATAACAGCTGGTATCAATTTATTTAATTGTAATGCCGGCGTTTGATCAAAACTGTTCTCAAAAGACTTCGATAATTGTTATGAGACGATTTACGAACAGTGATGATCCTAATCAGTCTTAACAGAAGAGCATATTGATCTGAATATTCCCAACTATCGGAAGGCGGGTTTTCATTTGACACGGTATTATTATGTGTAAACCACGTGCAACCCAGATCAAATGGAAAATTACTGACGCATGCAGTAAACATGACCTTGACAACAGGGCTTCATTTCTCCCTTTCTTCATATTAAATAAATCTGGAGCAGATGACATTTAAAACGAGAAAAAATTGCTCACAATGTTATGATCCCATGCAAACACAATGAAGCAACCCTATAAATCTATTCTTCTGCTGTAGAAATTGTCTATACGTGAGAAAGGGTTAAATAGTTTGAATTTTTTGTCAAGATGTTTTTAATTTCGTCGGCATAATTGTTGAAAGAGGAAAGGGTTTACTCACACGTGCAAAGTCGGTTCTTTGTTTGACCGATCACATTTCCGGTGTATACCAGTTTTGACAATCAAGTAAGCTACTGGGAAATACCTCTTTCACAGATGTAGATTCATATTGACGCAACTAAAGCTGACGAGTAAACATTGCAGCAAAAGGAGAAAGCCTAAATGCATTAAATTTAATAGATAACTTTTGCCACAATGATTTGAATTAATTCAGTAATTATACTTTCCTTTTTTATAGATTTTCTTTATTTTTGTCTCGACATTTTCACAATCGTTTGCTGTGATTTGTTGTAATGGGGAAAGGGAGGAACAGCTGACATAAGCGGTTATTGTTTTCATCTACACAATACCGGCGGGTCTTTGATTGATTGATCTAGTAAATCAGAAGGGCAATAAAATGGGTCATTTACGGGTGCAGTTATGACACTTCCGCAAAACTGAAGCTGTATTTTTTTTTTTGGCTTTACCCCGTCTGACATTCAATCAGATATTTCTGATCTGGAAGTTGTTTCCGATGATTGTTCTTCTTCCGACAACAATCTTTTCTCTATAGGAGCTTGGAATAATGAGTTTCAACAACCAAGGGTAAGTAAACAAAGAACTAAATCGTCCTTGAGAATACGGGAAAATACGCAAACATGTGTTTACATTCGACTTTTTTTGGGTTAACAATTTTCTATTGCCGATCTATTTCTTCAAAAAGGAAATAGTTATAAATGAAAACGTAAGGACATTAGACATTCAAAATATTTATATAGGATGTTTTAACATTTATTCTCGTGAAATCGACTTTGAATCATGACAGGAAGATGTGTGATTTCTCCATTAAGTTTTACTAATTTTACTCCTGTATGTCACAGAGTTGACTTTTGAAAACTTCGTAGAAATTAAGACATATTTCCTTTACGGAGTATCTGGTTTTAAAAAATTAAACTTGAAATTGCTGTTGTTATATTCTGGAGTAATTTCACTTGTTTTTTTCCGCAATAACAATATTTGAAAAGGTAGACATGAGCAAAATACATTCATCATTTTCAAGAAAAAATAAAAAATAAAATTGCCCTGCTTTCGTCTCCTGTTTTGCTTCAGTTCTTTTCATGCTGAAATAGTGTATTTTACACCAATGTAAAGGTAATTTAATTTCCCACAATGTTTATACTGACATATAAAAGGTAGTTACAATATTTTATACAGATAGTTGGGTTTAATTAGGACAGGTGTCAAATTCTTATGATTTACCCAATACCCTGTATGGAAATAGTGTACAGGCTTTTATCAGTAGTTTATTGACTATTGGTTTATCAAATAGATGCCTATATATGGAGATAATATAGGTAAATGGGCAGTTGGGCTATCCAGTAAAGGGTTAATAAAATAATTTCGTAAAATAATTATCGGATAGTTGTTGCAACCGTTCAACGAGCGAATGATTGGATTTTTGCAATCATTATGATTGTTTCGTTCAGAGCGCAAAATTCCGCTCCGCTCATAAAGCGTTCCAACTTCGTTCCAATCACGCTCACGATCCAATCACGTTCCGCTCAGATTGTTAATTTCATGATGTTCTTAACTGTAACAAATCGCATAAAATAAGAATTAAAAAAATAAAAAAAGATTAGTTCCTATTGGGACTCGAACTCGCGTCCATAAGTAGTCTATGATTAGTAGTTCTACACGCTCTCCATTACACTATGGTACTTTGATACAACATATGAGCGTTACTTTCGTATATATATTAAGCTAACTGAATGCGCGCGTATGTAAACCATGATCTATAATTAGAAAGCCACTTTGATCATCGTTATCATGTTGGAAAAAGGAGAAACAACGGCGATGCGAGCGTTTAAAATGCACACTGACTATTTCACTGAGCTCTGCGTAGTGGCATATTTGTGAGATAAACATTGTTCTATACAGCGTGGGGTCGACTTCTAGTGAATGGGCATACGACTAAAATTCATACTCGTGCCTTATACGTACCTGCCGACAAATGAAATATATATGCGCGTACTGTTAATTTGATATTTTCTAGAAAATTGATTATCTATGATGATTCGATAGTATAATTATGACTTCACTGTATTGAAATAACACGTAGAAGTCATTTTAATATCGAAAAAGTACTAGGACTATTTAGGTGCAGCGAATGTGTATTCTAAGCGGAAGTGTAGTTTAACCGTGACTTCCGGAAAAAAACACGATCGCGTTAACTGTATTATTTTTTGAGAAAAAATAATTCGTTAAAAATGTTAGTAATGGCTTTCCCACCTTGGCGCTCAGGATTGTGGGGTAAGCATTACGACGGGGTCACTGGTGTCAAGGTAAATGGACCAATGTGAGACGCTGCCTTATTGAAATACTGTTAACCCTTTCCCTCATACGACATTTCTGCAGCAGACGACTTTGAACATAATTTTGTCCAAAAATAGAAAATCTCTATAATTGAATGGATAACCTATGACAATAAGTGGAAAACATTGTGGCAAAAGGAGAAATTGCACGTTTTGTGCAATTTCTTCTTTTGTCACTATGTTTTCAAAAAGTCGTCTGCTGCAGAGGCGTCAGAAAGCGTCTATATGAGAGAAAGGGTTAAAAGCATCGTAAGACAAAATAATAATAATGATAATATTAAACTTTATTGCATAAAACATACATACATGTTTAAAGCAACATACACACAAAGACATGAATTTCGTAAAGGAAGAAAGATAACTAACAAATTTTGGAAGAGCAAATTAAGTAGTGATAATTGTAAGTGAATAAATTTTAGGTTCGTATTAAGTTTGCCTCATATTTATAAATCTACTTAACCCTTTCCCTCATATAGACGCTTTCTGACGCCTCTGTAGCAGACGGCTCTTTGAAAACACTGTGACAAAAGAAGAAATTGCTCAAAACGAGCAATTTCTCCTTTTGCCACAATGTTTTCCCCTTTTAGTCATAGGTTATCCATTCAGTTATAGAGATTTTCTTTTTTTTGACAAAATATTTTTAAAGTCGTCTGCTGCAGAATTAATCCTTTTATAATTGTTTTGCAAATGCAAACAAACAAATTAAGAAACATTATCAGGTCACTATTTCTCTACAAAAGTCAAAACTAAAATTATGTCGAGTCAAAGCAAGGTTACTAAGTCATATCTTAGAAAAAATATTTTTAATACTCTAGATTATATATTTTTCATTTATTCTTCAAGAAGTTGGTCTTTATCAAATCTATGTCACATTTAAAACTTGTCACTTTGTGTTCAAAACACAAAGTCACAGGGTAAAATCTTAGAAAAGGCATTGTGAACCGAAGGTGCTACATATTTTATCTAACTTTCATGATATGATGGCTGAGCAAGGCTATGTAAAAGCTTGTTAGCTTTTTTGTTAAACCCGGTAGCTTTGTCTGTAGCAATGGGGGCTTTCAATCCAGGGGTTGTGAGTACAAACCCCAGCCCAGCCAATATTCTTTCTGAAGTTAGACAAAAGTCATTGTGACAAGTGTTATTCGTCTTCCACCAATGGGCTAACAGTCTCTGAGGAAAAGCAGCCAGTTGCTTGGAAAGTCTGTTGTGTGGAGTACTGTGGTGAGAAAGACTGCAAACACATGAGAAGATGAACAGGTTTTTAGCTCGACATTTGAAAAAACAAGCTATAATGTCATGACCCTGGCATCGTCCGGTCAAGGTTTTTTGTTCAGCTCAGCTTCTTTTCTGTGGCGGCGGTGTGGTCGTCAGGTTAAGGTTTTTTGTTCAGCTCAGCTTTTTTTCTGTTTTCTATCTATCAATCAAGCGTCTGTGCCATAGGCGGTGCTCTTGTTTTATATAGCACAACATTTATTTTGCAGAATACACTGAAATCAACCAAGGTTGCCAATGTGACAGTGAGTTTTCATTCTATATTTTCTTAAATGTTTACCCATATATTTTGCATTAACTTGAAAAGTATTTGAGGAAATGTTTTGTTACTTAACCCTTTCCCACCTGCAGACGCATTCTAACGCATCTGCAGCAGACGGCTTTTTGCCACAATGTTTTCCACTTTTTGTCATAGGTAATCCATTCAGTTATGGAGATTTTCTATGTTTTGACAAAATATGTTCAAAGTCGTCTGCTGCAGATTTGTCGTATGAGGGAAAGGGTTAAGGAAAACTATTTAACCTTTTTGACTGTCGGAACCAATTTTATGAAGCCCGTGACACCAGTAAAAAAACCCATCTGACCAGGCTCTATACTGTTGGCTGCTAAACTCAACATTTGTATATATTGATATTCCTGAAATTGGCTGTGGACTCTTCCAAATTTGAATGCAAAGCTTGACAAGTCCATTTTAACAATTCAACATTGAAAGCTTTAATTCTGAAACATGGTTGAAAAGATATGAAAAGATAATGAGGAATTTCTTTTTTTCTTCATATAGTAATCTGCTGCACAAAAGGTCTCTGAAACAGGGAAAAGCTAATAAACAGCTTGTGTTTTATGATTATTTATTGACAAATATTTATTACAGATGAATAATACATGATTGAAAAATTTCATTTAAACCTATCCCAACTACACCAAATCTGCAGCAGACAACTTGGAACATATCTTGTCAAACATTCAAAAAAATGTCTGTAAATGAAAGTATAATAATTGAATAAGAGTTGAAAACTTTGTTGCAAAAGAGAACTAGTTGACATGGTTTTACAACACAATGAGTTCAAACAACTGAATTGTGTATGCATTAACCCTTTCTAACATACTGCAAATCCTAAATCGACAACTTTGAAGACATCTTGGCAAAAGAACGTAAGATAACTCTATAAACAAAAGTAAAATTGAGCAATAGTCCAGGAAATTGATTAATTGATTGTTTGGTGTTTTACGCCACTTTCAATATGTGTTATATCACGTGTTTCCTAGATAAGTCACCAGTACTACTTGACCATTTATTCCGACACCAGCCATTCAGTTGTAATGCTAACTCCCAACCATGCTAAATTGCAAAGGAGGCGGCCATTACTACCATTTTTTAAGACTTTGTAATGACCTGGCCGGGGATCGAACCCGCACCCAAGGCGGACACTCAACCACTACACAACGAAGATTCGTACTCTAGGGAAACTAACCTTACTATAGTTATTTCACCTGCGAACAGAGACCTGCCTACACATTTATGTTATATGATCTGGTTAGAATCTGTTTTTCAGAAGTTACCTCAAACCTTCTATATCTTATTGGCAAAAAGTGCAGAACAAGATAAGAATGCACAGTTGGGCTTGCTTTATCTACACTGGTTGCAAAAATCCTAAAGGTTGGTTTTCGCGCTATTGATTAGAATTGAAAATAATTTAACAAAAAGAAAAAAATGCTATTCATGAGCAATTTCTCCTTTTAACACAATATTCGAAAGTGTCAAAATGTGCCTGCATGTAGGAAATGATTATGTATTTAATTTTTTACAGGCGGCGCCCAATGTACCAATGATTAGATCCTTATCAAGAGCGAATCTGTTTGATGAATTTGGGTATAAAGATTACTTTGATATTACAAAGATACCTGTAAGTACAATGTATAATTGTTCATACCTAATATTACCTTCATACAACAATTGTAATCCTTTCCTAAATACAACAAATCTGCAGTAGACTTCAAAATAATCTAGGCTCAAACCTTTACCACATATAGACGCTTTCTGACGCCTCTGCAGCAGACGACACTGAAAACATTGTGACAAAAGAAGATATTGCTCAAAACAAGCAATTTCTCCTTTTGTCACAATTTTTTCAGGGAAAGTTACCCTCATTTATAGGGATTTTCTATATTTTTGTCCACATGTTTCCAAACTCTTCTGCTGTAGATTTTTTGTATGTGGTAAAGGGTTAAAAAGGAAAAAATCTCTACACCTTCAAGTATAATCATAGAAAAGAGATGAAAGCAATATTACCAAACAGAGAAATGGCTCATGATGAGCAATTTCTCCTTTCGCTATGTTTTCAGAATTCGTTGACTGAAGATGTATCTTATATTGTTTGAACTGGAAAAACTCACTGGTTGTTCTTTTCCAACTATGTTTTCAAAACTCATCTGCTGCCAAGAGACGTCTGCTACGTTGGCATCAAAAGTTATCTGTATCTTGGAAAAAATTATTAAGCCTTTCCCTCATATAGACGCTTTCTGACGCCTCTATAGCAAACTGAACACTCTGCATTCCTAAACCAAGAATATAATTTTATAGAAAATCTTTGACCTACTCAAGACCAAAAATATGGAACCAGATTCCTCTTCATGTCGGGAATTGTGAAAATTTAAAGAAATTTAAAAAAACATATCTTTCATAGTGACATCTGTGAATTAAATCAATTCTCTCCCATAATGTTGCTGGAATCTTGAATGTTTTACTTGAGTATATCAATATTTGTGTTATAAGTCACTGGGCAGGAGCCCGCAACTTATATTTTTAATAGCATTTCGGAAATGACATGGGAGGACGAATTATTATTAGATTTTTTTTTTTTTTAAATGTATTGAACATATTACAATTGCTGTTTGTTTAAAAACACTAAGTTATGACACATCTAAAATGAAATAAATATTCCGATGTATCAAGTATATGCAGTTTCTTTATTTTGACTCGCATTTATGTTTTTTTATTTTATTTACGAAGACAAAACAGTCCCTATTAGACTTGCAGAAGACTGTTATTTGTCAATATCCAGAAATAAATCATGTCAAATTCTCCTTTTAATAGCAATTTTAACTTACTTAATGTTATTTTCATGTTCAAAGAGATGTCTTGATTTGTGAAGAATGCATTTATTAATGTTTATCCATGTATATCTAAAATATGAACTGTTTCTAAGCTAAAACTGTTGATCACGTGACTAGCGAATACCAACGGCGTAGATCAATCCTCTTTGCAGAGAGCCTTTCTTTACACTCACTTACGAACGACAACTCTGCGAAGAAGAATGGGGTCTTTCGTACAAAATTATTTCGTCCTTGACAATTTCAAATGTGTCATTAGATTCCCTACAGGCATTTTGCTTGCGATCTGCATATTGTTATGCATTATTGACACAATGGCGCTCTTCATAATATAATTTTAAAAAATTAGTAGTTTGTTATTTTCATTATAAAAAAGGAAGGAAAGAATTACAATAAATTAACATGTTGTAGGGTTCAGTTTATGTTTGAAATTAAGTTTGAAATTATACAACAATTTCAATGAAATTTAACTGTTTAGCTGATATTATATTTCAAGGGTGGTCTAATTTATAAATATTGGACTACATTTTAACATTTGTCAAAGTATGATATAATTTGGATGCCAAGCTAATATCATTTTGAGAAAAAGAGAAAACTCATGTCTTCAGCGATATTACCCTTTTCTCATTGTTTTAGAAGTAGATTGCTGCAAAGCAAAGGTGTTCAATATTGACTTTAATAGGGTAAAGGTAAAATGCTGCAAAGGTGTCCAATATTGACTTTAATGGGGGAAAGGTAAAATGACGTGCTATTGCATGCAAATCCTAAAGTCTGTTTTGTGGTTTTATTGATAAATAATAAAATTCAAATATTCTGACAAACATCTTGAAATGTGTATGTAGAATTCACAAATCTTATAATTATTTTTTAATGAAAGCACTGTATACATACTAAGACTAATGATTGGCAAGATTACTCATTTCCATTACTGTTTATGATCAATAATTAATTGGCTGTGTGTATGGTCAACCTACCTTAGAGTGGAGATTGATCATTATATTTCAATGAAGGACATTCGACAAAAAGATGCAAGTTGTGATAAATTTTCACTTGACTCAACCCTGATGTTCCAATATGCCCCTCAGTTGATAACTGTTTTTTCAACTACTATAATGTAAGTGTTATGCATAACTGCAGTACGGATTTCCGGCGACATTGATGCGTTGCATCAACTTTCTCTTGTATTTATATATGTTAATATTTGTAATTGTTCTAAGCAGAGGTCCACAGGGAAGACTGGGCATACCCAACTGTGCAGTCTCTATAAATGAGCCATCTCGCGAGAAAACCAACATTATGGCCTCTGCATAATGTATCGACCCAGACCAGCCTGCGCAGTCTGCGTATATTGATCTGGGCCAACACATTCCGTCACAGGGAGATAGAGATATAAAATAATGATTCCTGAAACAGAAAATCCACAGCAGGCGAAAAGTGTCTATTCGGGTAAGCCTGCGCAGAATGCTTAGGCTGATCCGGGTCGTCAATACTTTATGCAGTCCACAATGTCTGTTTTCACACAGGACGGCTCAAATAAAGTCTTTACTATTATTATAAGTTTTAGAATTCACATGATATGTGGACTACTTTTCAACGATATATATTAATCATGTTCATGAGATGTGGAAAGCCCCTGATAAAGAAAGTTTGATAAAATACTATTATCTAAATACGTTTCTTTTGTTTAACCCTTTCCCTCATATAAACACTTTCTGATGCCTCTGCAGCCGACAGCTTTTTTCAACTTTATTTAATGATTAAAGCCTTTTTGATGGAGATTTTTCAAATTTTTGCAAATATGTTTTCAGTGTCGTCTGCTGCAGATTTGCTGTATGCCAGAAAGGGTTAAGCAAGTTAAAATGAATGTTATTGAAACAAATGTTTAAGGCTGCAAAATAAATAGAATAATACATAATTGACTTCTGATATGAACTTGAGCAGACTCGGCTTAGAGACGTGGTAATTATCTTGCCAAAGGCTCGACAATAATTTGTTCTCCCATCCTCGTTAGATAAAGTTCATATCAGAAGTCAAGGACGCAATATTCTCTATGTTTCTTGATCATACATCTAAACAAATAATTGTTTTGAATATTTTACGTTTTGACTCAATAAATCTTGTTCTTACATAGATAAATATTGCTATCTTACACAGGAATTAAAAACAAAGATGACTAACAATCCACAATTGCCGTTGTCTCTAAATTTCTATGGTGTAGAGCAGCTGACCGACACGGTTTTTTACATGCTGGGCAAGGAGCAAAGTACCTATGACAATGTGTCTTCTGTTGACTTGACCGGCTGTCTCCGTTTGACTGACCATGGCATCATGTGGATGGCCAATATATTTCCGAATTTAGCTAAGGTATTGTTATATGTATATTGTTAACCTTTTCCCTCATATAGACGCTTTCTGACGCCTCTGCAGCAGACGGTTTTTTGAAAACATAGTGACAACAGAAGAAATTGCTCAAAACGAGCAATTTCTCCTTTTGCCACAATGTTTTCTACTTTTAGTCATAGGTATCCATTAAATTATAGAGATTTTCTATTTTTAGCTCACCTATTCACGAAGTGCAAGGTGAGCTATTGTGATTACATTTTGTTGTGCGTCCGTCCGTCGTGCGTCGTCAACATTTAAGCTTGTTAACACTCTACAGGCTACATTTTGCATCCAATCTTCATGAAAGTTTATCAGAACGTTCATTTCCATAAAATCTTGGACAAGTTTGAAACTGGGCCATATGAGGTCAAAAACTAGGTCACTAGGTTGAATTGAAGGGAAATCTTGTTAACACTCTTGAGGCCACATTTTCAACTTGAGCATGTTGAAACTTTATCAGAATGTTTGTCTTGATGATATGTAGGTCAAGTTTGAACATGGGTCACGTTGGGTCAAAAAGTAGGTCACTAGGTCAAATTGAAGGAAAATCTTGTTAACACTCCAGAGGCCGCAATTTTTGTTTCAGCAGTTTGAAATTTTGTCAAAATGTTTGTCTTAAAAAATATCTAGGTCAAGTTTGAATATGGGTTATGCCGGGTCAAAAACTAGGTCACTAGATCAAATTGAAGGAAAATCTTGTTGACACTTTTGATGCCGCATTCTTTGCTTCAGCAGCTTGAAATTTGGTCAGAATGTTTGTCTTAAAGATATCTAGGTCAAGTTCAAATATGGGTCATATTGGGTCAGAAAGTAGGTCACTAGGCCAAATTGAGGGAAAATCTTGTTAACTCTGTAGAAGCCGCATGTTTTGCTTCAGCGGCTTGAAATTCAGAATGCTGAGCTGAATGATATGTAGGCCAATTTCGAATGTGGGTCATGCCGGGTCAGAAACTAGGTCACTAGGCCAAATTGAAGGAAAATCTTGTTTGCACTTTGGATGCCGCATTTTTTGCTTCAGCAGCTTGAAATTTTGTCATAATGTTTGTCTTAATGATATCTAGGTCAAGTTCAAAATAAATATGGGTCATATTGGATAAGAAACTAGGTCAATAAAGGAAAATATTGTTCAAACTCCGGAGGCCGCATTTTTACTTGAGCAAGTTGAAACTTTGTCAGAATGTTGTCTTGATGATATCTAGTCCATGTTGGAATATGGGTCATATCAGGTAAAAAAATATAGATCACTAGGCCAAATGAAGGAAAATATTGTTAACACTGTGGAGGTTGCATTCAGAATAATTGTCTTGATGTGTTTTGCATTGCAGTACATTGTATAATTAAGGTTAGCGATCCAGGGCCATCATGGCCCTCTTGTTTGACAAAATATGTTCAAAGTCGTCTGCTGCAGAATTGTCGTATGGGGGAAAGGGTTAAACCCTTTCCCACATACAGATGCTTTCGGACGCCTCTGCAGTATATGACTTTTGAAAACTTTATTTCACAAGGAGAAATTGCTCAAAATGAGCAATATCTCCTTGCACAATGTTTTCTACTTTATTCAATAATTTATTGTATGTGGGAGAGAGTTAACAGTTTCCTACCTTAAACTAGCTGCAGCAGACAACTTTGAAAACATATTGGCAAAATCTCTGTAATTGAAAGTATAATTTTTGGCAAGAGTCACAATCTTTCCAAATGATGCTACAGATTCCTCAAAATGCGGAACAAGGGAAACATATGTGAGGAAGGTTTATTGGAATATGTAACAGAAAGTAAAATTGCATTTTCTAGTCAAAAAAATTCAAATGTGATTTTATCAATTGCCAGGACGATATGATATGAGCATATCCAAGGGGAAAGGTACAAGTTTGCCTTTGTGAACAGTGCAGATCCAGATAAGTCTGTGCATCTTAAATGTATGATCACAATCTCCATTCTCCGCTTATCACTTTTATAAGCTTGAAAGAAGCTTCTGTCAACGTGTATATATTTTCATAAGACAGAGTAGAAATCAGAGGCTCATAATGATCAATTTCTTGTTTTGCCACAATGTTTTCAACACCATTTAATATTTTTACTTTCATTTATAGAAATTGTCCCTTTTTTTATGCCCCCGGAATCACCGAATCGGTGAGCATTTAGTTTTTGGCCTGTCTGTCTGTCTGTCTCTTTGTCTGTCTGTCGAAAAACTTTAACCTTGACCACTACTTTTGAACCATAACAGGTACGGCTACCATATTTCACATGTGTATTCCTTGTGACATGACCTTTCTGTCAGTACCAAAATGTTTGACCTTGCGACCTTGACCTTTGACCTAGATGTTGCCATTCGGGGGCATCAGTGTTTCACAAGCACATCTTGTTTCATTAATGTTTTCAAAGTTGTCCGATGCAAATTTGTTGTATGTGGGAAAGGGTTCATGTTAATACAGATAACACATCATGTAAATGGCTAATTGATATATGTTCTCAGTGTTTTGATTCTGAGCCACAATAGCTGAGTTGGTAACGAAGTTTTCCACCAATTGTCTAAATAGTCTATATTGGAAGGTAGCCAGTTACATTGAAAGAATATTGTATGGAGAAATGGTGAGAGAAAAGCCAGAAAACACACATCAGGTGAACTGATTCCCAGGATATAACTGAAACATTGCAGAAATTCCTATTAATCAATCAATCCTATGCAAAATTTTGTGATTTTACAGGTTGACCTTAGCGGGTGTTATCAAGTAACAGAGGCTGGTCTCCACTTTATGGCAAATAAATGTGCCAAGCTACAGAACATTTCACTGAAAGGAACCAGTGTGACAATTTTGCCGGCAGTAATCGGCGCCCGGTATATCGAAATTGACATGGCAGGTTTTCCGTGTATATCTCCAGACCTGGATGTTTTGAAAAAAACTGGAATGGAATTGATGATTGGTATGGTTTAGTTAGTTAAGATAGATTTGGAATCATGTGCTATCTTTTAGTTTAAAAGAAGACATTGGTGCAGAGGTAGACTGTCAGCCTTTTGTACCAAAGGTCCAGGGTTTGAGTCCTGTGATGAGCGGGTTCTGACAACACCAGAGCTGGTTAAGTGTCCAGGAAGCAGACATCAAGCATGATTGATTTAACTCTTTCTAACATACAGTAAATCTACAGCAGATGACTTTGAACATTTCTACTAAAAAATATGGCAAATCCCTATAATTGTAGGTATAATTACTAAAAAATGTTGAAAACCTTAATTGTGGCAAAAGAAGAAATTGCTGGTCTTGAGCAATTTCTACTTTCGTCAAAAGTTGTCTGCTGCACAGGCATTAGAAAGCGTCTGTATGTGGAAAAGGGTAAACAAGATTGATAGTGACTAGCATCATTCATCTTGCACCAATGGGCTAAATTGTGTATATGGGAAGTTAGCTGTATTGTAGTTACATTGGCAGAATGTTGTGTGGAGAACGGGAAACACATGTTGGGTGAATTGACTGCTGTAGTATAACTGAAATACCATTGAATATGACGTTAACACTTTCGCACATACAACAAATCCGCAACTTCGAAAACATCTTTGCAAAAATTGGAAAACCTCTTTAATTGAAAGTATAATAAATAAATACATTTAAAAAAATTGTGGCAAACTGAGAAATTGCTTTTCATATGCATTTTGTCTCTTGCCACTATGTTTTAAAAATTTATCTGCTGCAGGCGCCTAAACTCAAAATGCAAAGGGTTAAACCAAACTAAATTGTTTAATCTATAATATCAGGAAGAACGTATGCGAAACCAGTAAATGAGGATCTGGTGAAGATGGTTGTCATTCAAAGGCCATCTACGGAGAGGAAGAGCCTCGTAAAATACCTTCAATCAGAAAAATCGACAGCATTTCAACCTCTCCATGTAGCTAACAACGTCTCCTTCGGATCCAGATTTAAAGTTAATGCCATCGAATGTGATGAGGTAAGAGACATTATACAGTTTATACCCTTTCCCACATACAACAAATCTGCAGCAGACGACTAGGTAAACATATTGAAAATGTCTATAAATGGAATCATAATTTAACTGCATAGTAGTTAACATTGAAAAACATGACCACCAGTGGTAGGAGCATGATATGTTTATATTAAAACCTTTAACAATCTTCTTGTCTAAAACTACTGGCCAGGTTTGAAAATAATTGTTACAAATGTTCCTTAGGTGACCCGCTACCTACCAAAATTATTAGAACCATTTCAATCTTTGAAAAGCATGGCTCCTAAGGGACAGAGCTTGTTTTCCTTATATGTACATGTAGGTTTATATGGTGAACACTTTTAAAATCATCTTGTGCAAATGCGCTGGCCCAATATGAAAATATTTTGGCACAAATGTTCCCTGGGTGACCCTTTCCTAGATTGTTCAAGTTTTTGCAATCCATTGAAAATACAGCTGGCAAGTGATGGGGCTTGTTAAACTTATTTTGTATAAAAAGTTTTAAAAAGCTTTCAAAATCTTCTGGTCTAAAAGTATTTGAATATAATTTGGCACAAACCTGCTTTGGGTGACCCTCTTTAAAGATTGTTGAATGTATTCGGACCTGTTTATAAACATGGCCTACAGGGGCCTGGGCTTGTTTTCCTTAACCCTTTCCCTCATACGACAGTTCTGCAGCAGACGACTTTGAACATATTTATACCCCCGATAAACGAAGTTTAGAGGGGGTATATTGGAGTCACCCTGTGGTTGGTCGGTCGGTCGGTTGGTCCGTTGCGATTTTCCTTGTCCGGAGCATAACTTTAAAACTAATTGTTGGAATTTGATAAAACTTCATAGGATGATACAACACATCGAGAGGAAGTGCGGTGTACAGGAACCATAACTCTATTTTACCTAAATACAGAGTTATTGCCCTTTGTTACTTTTTCTTGTCCGGAGAATTACTTAATAACTAACAGATGGAATCTAATAAAACTACATACAATGGTAGAGCATAATGAGAGGAAGTGCAGTGTACAAGAACCATAACTCTAATTTACATAATAACAGAGTTATTGCCTTTGTTACTTTTTCTTATTCGTAGAGTCTTGTCCGGAGCATAACTTTAAAACTAATTCTTGGAATTTGATAAAACTTCATAGGATGATACAACACATTGAGAGGAAGTGCGGTGTACAGGAACCATAATTCTATTTTATCTAAATACAGAGTTATTGCCCTTTGTTACTTTTTCTTGTCCGGAGAATTACTTAATAACTAACAGATGGAATCTAATAAAACTGCATACAATGGTAGAGCATAATCAGAGGAAGTGCAGTGTACAAGAACCATAACTCTAATTTACATAATTACAGAGTTATTGCCCTTTGTTACTTTTTCTTATTCGTAGAGTCTTGTCCGGAGCATAACTTTAAAACTAATTCTTGGAATTTAATAAAACTTCATAGGATGATACAACACATCGAGTTGAAGTGCGGTGTACAGGAACCATAACTCTATTTTATCTAAATACAGAGTTATTACCCTTTGTTACTTTTTCTTGTCTGGAGAATTACTTGATAACTAACAGATGGAATCTAATAAAACTGCATACAATGGTAGAGCATAATCAGAGGAAGTGCAGTGTACAAAAACCATAACTCTAATTTACATAATTACAGAGTTATTGCCCTTTGTTACTTTTTCTTATTTGTAGAGTCTTGTCCGGAGCATAACTTTAAAACTAATTGTTGGAATTTAATAAAACATCATAGGATGATACAACACATTGATAGGAAGTGTGGTGTACATAAACCATAACTCTATTTTACCTAAATACAGAGTTATTGCCCTTTGTTACTTTTTCTTGTCCAGAGAATTTCTTAATAACTAACAGATGGAATCTAATAAAACTGCATACAATGTTAGAGCATAATGAGAGGAAGTGCAGTGTACAAGAACCATAACTCTTATTTACATAATTACAGAGTTATTACCCTTTATTATCCAAAAATGAACAAAACAAGAATAACCCAATCCATAACATTGTCCTTTTAAGGTGGGGTTTCTAAATATTTCACAACCTTTCCTATCAGGGCGGCGTTCAGGGGTATTAATCACATTCAGTGATAGTTCTAGTTTGTTAAAACATAGAAAATCTCCATAATTGAATGTTTAACCTCTGACAAAAAGTGGAAAACATTGTGGCTAAAGGAGAAATTGCACGTTTTGTGTAATTTCTTCTTTTGTCACTATGTTTTCAAAAAGCCATCTGCGTCAGAAAGCGTCTATATGAGGGAAAGGGTTAAGTGTATATAAAGGGACAACTTTAAAGGTCTTCTAGTCAAGGAATGAGCTCAAATTGAAAATAATGTGGCACAAATGTTCCTTTTGTGACTTTTCTATCAAGATTGTTCAAATTATTCTAACCAGGGCATAATGCTCATTATCCGTATATGTATAGAGTAAGAACATTGCAAACTATTTTAAGTTCTATTAACCTTATCCCACATATAGAGGCTTTTGAAAATATTGTGACGAAAGGTGAAATTGCTCATCAACATGATCAATTTCTCCTTTTCACTTTCACTTTGGTTGTAGTTATTGATTATAGGCAGTTAAATTGGGTTCTATTGGGAAGTCCTAACGTTCACGAGGAGAGAAATTAATATAAGTATTTAAAACTTGTTTTCCAATCCATATTTGATTCCACTTGTATGTTCATGTACCTTTATGTTTATATTGTATCAAATATTATCAAAATATTGTTTAAACTAACATTTACCAATATATCTGTTCTAGTTTTTATATCCTTCTCAATCAATATTTTCATTCTTGAATTATTTTCAGGTCTTACTTTAACTTTTAGTTATTGATTAATGGTAGATGTGTTCTATTGAAAACTCCTCTAACGTTTATCAATATATCTGTTCCAATTTTTATATCCCTCTCATTGAAGAGGTTGTTCTAAATATTTTCATTTTTGAATTATTTTCAGGTCCTATCCAACCTGTTTATCACCAAGAGAACACTGTTTGTATTCCCTATATACAGCGATTCAAATACAAGCGCAGCAGCAAAGAAGATCTTTAGTTATGTGTCTTTTATATGTAGCAGAGTAGGTATTTCTCTCTAATATTTATATAATTATGAAGCAATAGATTAAACCCTTTTCTACTTGCAGAAATCATTTTTAGCTCGACTTTTGAAAAAATGAGAGCTATTGTCATGACCCTGGCATCGTCCTCTGCTTCAGAAAACTTTAGAGCAAAATGGTAGTAAAGCCTTGGCGCTCAGGGTTGCAGGGTTACATGTAGCATTACGACTGACTGACTTGTGTCAGGATAAAAGGTCCAGTAGTACTGGTTGAAAGCGACATAAATCACCAAAACAATCAATCAGAAAACTTTTGAAAATATTGTGACAAAAGGAAAATTTTCATAATGAGCAACTTCTCCATTTGCCACATTGTTTTCAAAAGTCAATAATTATACTTTTTTTTTTCAAGATAGTTTCAATATTTTTGCCAACCAGTTTTCACAAATTTCGGTTGCAGATTTGTTGTATATGGGAGCATGTTAAGTCCTTCTTTCTATCATTATCTAGGTATCTGGTGCAGCTTTCCTTATAATTGGGATGTCAAACAGTGGAAAAGAAGCCCCTGCTGATGCAGTGACTAAAGAAGTCAAATCATTTGTAGATAAAAGCTGCAGCTTTTATAAAAGAAAATCAGAAGGGGATATCAAATCCATGCTTAAAGGGTATAATGAGGATAGTTGATGTAGGCTGATACATCCTGATAAACATGACTGAACCTTTTCCCACTTACAGACACATTTTAATGCACCTGCAGCAGATGACTGGGAAACCTTGTTGCAAAGGGAGAAATTACTCGTAATGAGCAATTTCTACTTTTGCAACAATGTTTTGAACACAGTTTGATGATTAAATTATCATTTATGGAGAGTTAACATGTACATGTATGAACGCGTTAATGTTTCCAGAGTCGTCTGTTGCAGATTTGTTGTATGTGGGAAAGGGTAGAGACACTCTTGTAGCAAACATTTAAATAAACTTGCTTGAAAAGTAGGAATTGCTCATAGTGAACAATTTCTCACTTTCCCATGTTGGTTAAATATCTGTGTTCGAGTTATACTTCCAATTTTACCAGATATTACATTTTTCCTCCAATGTTGTCATAGCAAACAATGCGTAATATCTGCTATTATACTGTATTTTTTCCTCAAGTGTTGTCATGGCCAGCAATACCATAATATCTTCTATTATACTGTATTTTTTCCTCCAATGTTGTCATAGCCAGCAACACATAATATCTTCTATTATACTGTATTTTTTCCTCAAGTGTTGTCATAGCAAGCAACACATAATATCTTCTATTATACTGTATTTTTTCCTTCAGTGTTGTCAAAGCCAGCAACACATTATATCTTCTATTATACTGGGTTTTTTCCTCCAATGTATGCTTTTCCTCCCATTTGCAGATGAATGATAACAATATGATGACAAAAGGAGAAATTGCTCATGATGAGCAATTTCTCCATCTGCCACACTTTTCATTTCTATTCGATAATTGTACTTTCATTTGCAGAATATTTCCATTTTTCATTAATCCAGAAAATTTCAATGTCTTCTACTTCAGATGTGTCATATTTGGGAAAGTAATTATTTATTTTTTCGAACACTCTTTTTCAAGGAAAGAATAGATATTGCACCACCTATCAAGGCTGTGTGTCATGCAAGAGGAAAACAAAATTAACTTCTTAATTTATTTTTTCAGAGACATTGGTAAAAGTCTTGAAGATCAAGACAACTTCAAGAGAACCGTTGCGTTAGGTGAAAGGCTGCAAGATGTCCATATAGATGGTGTCAATATTGATATGGCAAAAAGTTTTTCCGTAAGTAGTAGATACTTTATCACATGACAATGCTTGTATCCGATATAATATACCCATTAAATATTTCTTAATATGTAACATGCGTAATATAACATGACCAAATCATTATTTTTGTATTCATCCGCAAAGCACAAATGTCACGATAGATGGACTAGGTAAAGGGACCTCTATCGGTCATGAAAATATTTTTTTTGTGATAAAATAACAGTTTATTAAGTATTACATGTTGGGACTATTTTCTGACTGAAAACCAGATCTTGTTTTTTGTTTTTCATCATGTGATAAAAAAGAATCTAACATTTGTTGTCATTTCATAAAGTTTATTAAACTCGTCCAAGAAATGTGTTATTAAGCTCACAAAGGCTTGCTAAATACCACATAGTTCGTTTCAATTTTTTCTCCCTGCCATTTCAACAACAATTCAGTTACATTACAGTGACAGAACACTTATTTCATGATCCCTTGGTGAAGTACTCAGTATTAGGCTGGAAAAGGTGCCTTAACAAAGAGCACTCAGCAAGGACTTCTGCGAGCAGGAATTAAATGCCTCATGAATCTAAAATCCCCCACTGTGGATTCCTGATTGCCAGGGTAAAATTGCTCAAACGATGTTTAACTTATGTTCTGTCAAGCCATAAAAGCTCAGGCGGTTATGGCAAGGGCTATCAATCAGAGGTCTTGAATCTGTATCCTAGCTTGACCATTCATTCTTTCTGATGATTGACAAAAGTTAATGGGATTAGCACCACATGTCATGCGCCAAAAAGACTTAATTCTCAAAAGTCTTATGTTTTGGAAGGTAGAAAGCTGCCCTTAAATTCCAATTTTGCCTGGAATTAACCTTTACCCACATACAACAGATCCATAGCAGACGACTTTGAAAACATCTACTATAGATATGGAAAATCTCTTGAAATGATGGTATAATTACTGAAAAAAAGTTGAAAACATTTTGGCAAAGGAGAAATTGCTTGTTTTGAGCAATTTCTTCTTTTGTCACAATTTTTCAAAAGTCATCTGCTGCAGGTCCGTCAAAAGGTGGGAAAGGGTTAAGGTTTGAGAAAATCAGAAAATGCACTGGCAGTCATAATATAACTGAATATTGTTGAAATCTGTGCTAAACCAAAACCATTAATCTATTTTTATCAGGCTGGTAGTGATACAGGTAAGACGTTCATGACTGCACTACAGAAGGTTTGTGAGTCTTGTCCGGAAGTCCAGGATCTTGCAGGTCCCATGTTTAAATATGTTTGTACAGGCATGGAAAAAAGTTTGGAGGGTGGAGCGGCTTCCTTGGAAAACTTGAAATCATCCAGAGTGGCCCTCATGGAGCTAATGGCAGTCATGGTATGTAAATAGTTGGCTCTTTAGCTCACTTGTATAAAAAAAGGTCTTCTTGTTCAACAGCACTGGCCCAAGTTTCCTTGGGTGACCCTCTATCAAGATTGTTCACATTTTTTGGATCCATGAAAATAATATTAGAATCTTTTGTGTTGAAAACATTGAAAGAAAATAATGTCAGTTCAGAATAATTTGCAGTATGATGTTGATACATTGTTGAAGAGTTTAAAACCTAAACACTCAACAAGAAATATTTCTCCTTCAAGTTTTAAGCTTAATATAAAAACCATACTCCTTTTTCAACATTGTTTCCCTAGGTTTTCGAATGTTCTCTATATCAGGAAAAGAGCTTATATCAGAAATAATCGATTTCTTGGCAAAGATATTGAAAATATTTATAAATGAAAGTTTAATTATTGAATAGATTTAAAAACATTTTTAAAAAAAGGAGAAATTGCATTATGAGTAAATAATTATATGTTTTTAAAAGCCATCTGCTGTATTACTTTAACCCTTTCCCATCAAATCTGCAGCAGACAAAAACCTGAAAAATCTCCATAAAAGATAGCTTAATTGTTAAATAAAGTTGAAAACATTGTGGCCAAAGGGGAAATTGCTCATCATGAGCAATTTCACCTTTGACCACAATGTTTTCAAAAGTCATCTGCTGCTATTGCTTCAAAATGGGTCTGCAGGTTGGAAAGGGTTAAAATAGTGAGATTAAATCTTTCTATTATTATCCAGGGGCGGGCCATTTGTCCAAAGATTCTACAGGATGTTGATATTGTGTGCTCTATCAATTGGCTGGCCAAACTAGTCAATGTTGCACTCCTGCCTCCAGAGAACTCAAAACCCACTGGAAACATGGTGAATCTGAAGCATCAAACTCCGTACTGGGACTTTGAAGAGCTGAAAAATGCCCTGACTAAAGCATCTCTCGATAATGTATGACTATTTTCTCTTCTACTGTGTAGCTTGCCTATAAGGCATTTGGAGACATAAGGATCACTTCTTCATGAGCAATTTCTCCTTTTGCTACAATGTTTTCAAAAGCAGTCTGCTGCAGATTCATCAACATGGGGCTGTAAGTAAAACAAGTGTTTACTGAGCATAACTTTGTTTTTAAGCTCGCCCGAGCAGAAAGTGCTCAAGGTGAGTTATTGTGATCGCCCTTTGTCCGTAGTTGTCATCATCTTCTCCTCTGTAACCAGTGGGTCAATTGGGATGAAACTTCACAGAAAGCAACTCATCTTCCTTACAATAATTCCTCCAACGTTTTTTTATCAAAGCAGAATTCTGATTATCAAATAATATTGTAGAAATGTTCCTAGGGTGACCCTCTATCTGATTCGAAAAACATGGCTGTTTTGCCTTATATGGCTATAGTGAAAACTTTAAAAATCTTCTTCTCCAAAAGTATTTGGCCAATTTCAAATAATATTGTAAAAATGTTTCTTGGGTGACCCTCTTTCAGATTCCTTCAAGCCATAGTGATTGGTTGAAAAACATGGCCACCAGTGGGCAGGGGCTGTTTTGCCTTATTTGGCTATATATATAGTGAACACTTTAAAAATAGTCTTCTTTGAAAAAATCTGGCCGCTATCCAAACCATTTTGTTGAAATGTTCCTTGTGTGACCTTTTAACTGATCCCTTCTAGCCGTGTTGATTGGAGGAAAAATTTGATCACCCGGAGTTGGGTTGTTTTCCCTTTATGGTCATATTGAAAACTTTAAAAAATCTTCTTCTCTGAAAGTATTTGGCCAACTTCCAAATAATTTTGTTGAATTGTTCCTATGGTGACCCCCCCTACAAGGTTAGTTAAAGGCAATTTGGTTGGTAAAAAAATAAGTTATTGTGGTAGTCATGACAAATCAAATTATATAATTCAGGTGAGAGATCCAGGGCCATCATGGCCCTCTTGTTTGCTGACATATTCACTTCAAACTTGCATCAATGATGCATAGTAAGTAGAATGCAAGGAACATAACTCTACTCTAGCATCCCTATTATATCAGTTATCCCCATTTGCCATCTTTTCTTGTTTGGCCATTTTCCATCATCATCATGTATCAACATCAAATTTGGTATGCAGTTAGTTAGCTTGTGACCTTCAGGTGTACTACACACTTGAAACATAACGTAACCCTTTCCCTCATATAGATGCTTTCTGACGCCTCTGAAGCAGATGGCTTTTTGAAAACATAGTGACAAAATAAGAAATTGCTCATTCAATTATAGACTGAAAGTGGAAAACATTGTGGCAAAAGAAGAAATTGCTTGTTTTTGAGCAATTTCTTCTTTTGTCACTATCTTTTCAAAAAGCATGTCTATTTTTAAGCTGGTACCCTGTTGATATCTCCCTTTGGTCTAAAAGATATCAAGTAGCACCAAATATACTTGGCAGAAACTGTAATTGATGCTTTCAAACTTCAGTCAATCAGACATGCATTATCACCTATATGTATGTGTAGATCAGAATTCTAGGTAAGGTGTAATTATTTACTTTATGTTTTTAAACCCATATCAGATCCTTAACCCTTTCCCACATACAACAAAAATGCAGCACACAAATCAGAAAACATTTTGTCAAATTTATGGAAACCCTCTTTAATTGAAATTATAATAATGAAAAAGAGTTGAAATTAACGTGGTAAAAGGAGAATATGCTAATAATGAGCAATCATTTCTCCCATTTGCCACAATGATTTCAAAGGTTGTCAGCTGCAGAGGTATCAGAAAGTGTCTGTATGTAAGAATGCGTTAAATTTATTTTAACCCTTTCTCTCATATAGACGCTTTCTGACGCCTCTGCAGTAGACGGATTTTTGAAGACATAGTGACAAAAGAAGAAATTGCTCAAAACGAGCAATTTCCTCCTTTTGCCACAATGTTTTCCACTTTTAGTAATAGGTTATCAATTCAATTAAAGAGATTTTCTATTTTTTGACAAATTATGTACAAAGTCGTCTGCTGCGGAAATGTTGTATGAGGGAAAGCTTCTTTCATTGCTTAACCCCCCACCCCCCCGCCCCCCCCGCCCCCCCCCCCCCCTTTCCCACTTTGATAGGTTTGCAGCAGACGCATATTGAAATTATTGTGCCAAAGAAAAAAATTTCTCCTTCTGCAACAATGTTTTCAACTTTATTCAATAATTATATTTACATGTATGTGGATTCGCCATAGTTTTACTTAGATGTTTTTAAAGTCATCTGCTGCAGAATCTTTTTATGTGTGTGGATTCGCCATAGTTTTACTTAGATGTTTTTAAAGTCATCTGCTGCAGAATCTTTCTATGTGGGAAAGTATTGATACAAGATATTGTTTGGGAAAGAAAACTTTTCACCTTGATATCTGGGCTCCTGCAAGTTATTGATATTTTTACCCCCGGTAGCTCAGTCGGTAGCGAGCAGCCAATCAAGGGCTTGTGAGTTCGAAACCCCAGCTCGGCCAACCTTCTTTCCGACGTTGGACAAAAGTCACTGTGACAAGCCTCATTCGTCTTTCACCAATTGTCTATAACAGTCTATGTAGAAAAGCAGACAGTTGCTATGTAAGTATGTTGTGTGGGGTACTGGTGTGAGAAAACCAGGAAACATGAGTAGGTGAACTAGCCACCGTGATGTGACTGAAAAATTTTTGAAAACGGCGTGTGAATAGATTGAAAATGCTGTGGTAAATGGAGAAATTACTAGTTATACCCCCAGATACATAGTATATGGGGGCTATAGAGGAGTCACGCTTGTCTGTCGGTTTGTCGGTCCGTTGGTCTGTGGACATTTCTTGTAAACACTATTTCTCAGCAACCCTTGGTCAGAATTCAATATAACTTCACAAGAATGATTGATACCAAGCATAGTTGTGCATATTGTCGGTGTGCTTCACTGGAATTATTTTTAAATGAGTTATGGCCCCTTGAATTTCTCATACATATGTATATTGTCAGGCACCAGCTGGGGGTATATATTCATCACCTTCAGTGATATTTCTAGTTTTGAGCAATTTCTCCTTTTGTCCAAGTGTTTTCAGAGGCATCAGAAATCATCTAAAGGGTTAACAGTATGAAACCCGATGAGAACTTATACCTGTTTCAGTTTGTGTTTTGTTTTTTGGTGTGTATGTGTATATATTGTGATTAACATGATTTTTCTATGTTCTCAGGTTGACAATGGCATTTCATTGCTGAACAAACTTGGACTAGGCATCACAGGTGCAGGTTTCACATCATTTTCTAACTTAACCACAGAATCCTTTGTGCCAATGGTAAGTCTTTCATCTATTCTTGTTTTGTCCTTTTTATCAGATAATGTTGTTTATAGCTTTCCCCACCTGCAGATGCATTTTGATGCAGAAGACTTGTGAAGACTTTGAGGAGAAAGGATTAGCAATTTCTCCATTAACCCCAATGTTTTCAACATTATTTTCCATAATTTAGCCTTTATATTTTCTCAATCATATGATGCTGAGTTATTGCATGTGGGAAAAGGTTCATCTAAGTCTATATCAGACAAAGTTTGAAACGTTAAGAGAAATGATAGTTTAGTTTGATGTGAATGTGTCTCTATGAATATTAAGATAGTGATGTTAAAGAATGAGGAGGAAAACATAATGCAGAAAAACTGTTGGGAGTGAAATAAAATATTTTCCTGAAACAGATCACTTTTATTGCTTCCATAATATTTTCTAGTTTCTCAAAATTATATTTGGATTTTCTCCTACCGCAGACAGAGGTCTATTTTTTTGGAGTCATCCATTCATCCTCCATTCCATCTGTTTTCCTCCTGTCTGTTTATCTGTCCATTTGCCCTACCATCTGTTATCTCTGTCCATTTGTCCTTCTGCCATTCCACCTGTTTATATGTCCATTCTTCCTTCTGCCCTTCCACATGTTTGTATGTCAATTATTATACCCCCGGTTCCGAAGGAAAGGGGGGGTATACTGTTTTACCCATGTCCGTCCTTCCGTCTGTAACACTTTCGTTTCCGGGCTATTTCTCTGCAACCGCTTTTTGGAATTTGATGAAACTTCATAGGAAGGATCACCACCAAGTGTAGATGCGCATATCGTGTTTGCGTTCCGGTTGGATTATTTTTCACGGAGTTATGGCCCTTTACCCCTATGTATGACTAAATTCATTTCCGGGCTATTTCTCTGCAACCGCTTTTTGGAATTTTATGAAACTTTATAGGAAGGATCACCACCAAGTGTAGATGCGCATATCGTGTTTGCGTTCCGGTTGGATTATTTTTCACGGAGTTATGGCCCTTTACCCCACCATCAGGCTATGTATGACTAAATTCATTTCCGGGCTATTTCTCTGCAACCGCTTTTTGGAATTTTATGAAACTTCATAGGAAGGATCACCACCAAGTGTAGATGCGCATATCGTATTTGCATTCCAGTTGGATGATTTTTCACGGAGTTATGGCCCTTTACCCCACCATCAGGCTATGTATGACTAAATTCATTTCCGGGCTATTTCTCAATATATTCACAAGCAATCATTGTCACAATATTAAGACTGTGGACTCCTTCAAATTATCATAACACACCAACACTTCCTCACTCATTCTAACCTTTCATACTCTTCAATACTTTTACCCCAATGGTGCAATTCAACTTTTGATCTGTCTTTCAAAACATGAGCGGGGGTATCACTAGTGAGCAGTAGCTCACATATTTCTTGTTCCTTCTGCTCTCCCACCCGTTTATATGTCCATTCATCCTTCTGCTCTCCAATCTGTTATCCCTGTCAATTCTTCTTTCAATTCTATCTCTTATCTGTCCATTCTACCTTCTGCCCTACTATCTGTTATCTCTGTCCATTCTTCCTTCTGCCATTCCGTCTGTCTATCTCTCCATTCTTCCTTCTGCACCTCCATATGCTCTTGATTAGAAATTTATGATAAAATAACATGCTACAGGGTGGGGTTATCTTTCTAATCGCCTGATTGGAAGGCTCAATGATATTTTCTGAATAATTTTCACTGTTTGTACGTTTCCTTTTTAAGAACATTCACAAATGTGTAGAAAAAAGGAATGTAATTTATGATTTTGATTACTTCGCTCCCGATTTTCTTAACACTTTCCCTCATACGGCAATTCTGCAGCAGACGACTTTGAACGTATTTTGTCAAAAAATGGAAAATCTCCATAATTGAAATGACAAAAAGTGGAAAACATTGTGCAATTTCTTCTTTTGTCACTATGTTTTCAAAAAGCCGTCTGCTGCAGAGGCGTCAGAAAGCGTCTATATGAGGGAAAGGGTTAAATGCCTCACGTTTGTTTAATATTTCATCAACTTCAATAAGTTTAGTATTACATGTATTAATTTACTCAACAACACACGATTTTGGAAACATCTTTGCAAATAGATATATATATTGAAATCAATGATAGTATAATAATAAATCAAATATAGATGGTTGAAAACACTGTAGCAAAAGAAGAAATAGCTCATTTTGAGACATTTACCACAATGTTTTAAAAAGACGTCTACTGCACATGTGCAAATATGCGTCCATATATGGAAGAAGCGAATCAAGTATATTTCGTTTAAAAACTGTTTTGCTCCACCGTCGTCCTTTTTTTTGCTGAAATTTGCAGTAATTTTTGTACTTGTCAATCCAATGAATTGTCTAGTGTTACTCTACATTATGTGTGTGATCTTGGTTTTGAAAGGTATAAACAATCTCATATCGGATACCTTTTTAATCAATAAGCAATTGATACTTCCAGGACCAGTTTTTCCCAGAATACCCTGATTTTCAAAAGAAGAAGGACTTGTTTTATACAGCTGGGTACCAGATAGAGTTTAGCACACCTGTTCCCAGATTGTTGATGCAGAGGTTGATACAGATTTGTTCCATTATAAGAAAGCCCGCCCTTATCTGGGAGGAGGGTTTCATTCTACAGGAAGCTTGTGTGGAAACCATGTTTCACCTCATGGACCAGGATAAAGGAGGTGGGTAGGAGATAGGACCCAGATTAAAATGTAATATTCTGGTCTTTGTGGAAACCATATTTCACATCATGGACCAGGATAAAGGAGGTGGGTAGAAGTCAGGACCCAGAATAAAATGTAGTATTCTGGTCTTTGTGGAAACCATGTTTCACCTCATGGACCAGGATAAAGGAGGTGGGTAGGAGATAGGACCCAGATTAAAATGTAGTATTCTGGTCTTTGTGGAAACCATGTTTCACCTCATGGACCAGGATAAAGGAGCTGGGTAGGAGTCAGGACCCAGATTAAAATGTGGTATTCTGGTCTTTGCTCCCGCAATATCTCTCTTATTTCTGTTATAACTCTTTCTCACATCAAATATGCAAACAGATGTGTTAAAAAATGTCTGGGCAAAGCTATTGGAAAAAACCTATAAATGGTAGTGTGATTATTTAATTGAGTTGACAACTTCGTGGCAAAGTGAAAAATTACCCACTTTTAGCAATTTTTAGCTCGACTATTCGAAGAATATGAGAGCTATACTACTCACCCTGGCGTCGGCGTCGGCGTCGGCGTCCACGTCACACTTTGGTTAAGGTTTTGCATGCAAGTTCTAAAATACTACATGTATTGCATTGAAACTTTCTACAACCCTACCAAACTATCACACCAATGTAGATTATCAAGTTAGATAACTCTGTCCTGCATTTTATGCAAGTTATGGCCCTTTTTTACTTAGAAATTCTGGTTAAAGTTTTGCGTGCAACTAAAGTAAGAGTCCATATCTCAGTATTTACTTGATGCATTGCATTGAAACTGTCTACAACCCTACCCAACTATCCCACCTATGTAGATTATCAAGTAAGATAACTCTATCCTGCACTTTATGCAAGTTATGGCCCTTTTTTTACTTAGAAATTCTGGTTAAAGTTTTGCGTGCAACTAAATTAAGAGTCCATATCTCAGTATTTACTTGATGCATTGCATTGAAACTTTTTACAACTCTACCCAACTATCACACCTATGTAGATTATTAAGTAAGATAACTCTATCCTGCACTTTATGCAAGTTATGGCCCTTTATTTACTTAGAAATTCTTGTTAAAGTTTTGCGTGCAACTAAATTAAGAGTCCATATCTCAGTATATACTTGATGCATTGCATTGAACCTTTATACAACCCTACCCAACTATCACACCTATGTAGATTATCAAGTTAGATAACTCTATCCTGCATTTTATGCAAGTTATGGCCCTTTTTTTACTTAGAAATTCTGGTTAAAGTTTTGCGTGCAACTAAATTAAGAGTCCATATCTCAGTATTTACTTGATGCATTGCATTGAAACTTTCTACAACCCTACCCAACTATTACACCTGTGTATATTATCAAGTATGATAACTCTATTCTGCATTTTATGCAAGTTATGGTCCTTTTTTTTCTTAGAAATTCTGGTTAAAGTTTTGCGTGCAACTAAATTAAGAGTCCACATCTCAGTAAATACTTGATGCATTGCATTGAAACTTTCTACAACCCTACCCAACTATCACACTTGTGTAGATTATCAAGTATGATAACTCTATCCTGCATTTTATGCAAGTTATGGCCTTTTTGGACTTAGAAATTCTGGTTAAAGTTTTGCATGCAACTACATAAAGAGACCATCTCTTAGTAAACTACTTGATGTATTGCATTGAAACTTTATACAGCCCTTACCAACCATCACATCTATGTAAACAATCAAGTATGATTACTCTATCCAGCATTTTATGCAAGTTATGGACCTTTTTGGACTTAGAAATTCTGGTTAAAGTTTTGCAACTACATTTAGAGTGTAATCTCAGTTACAACTTGAAAAATTGCATTGAAACTTTATACAACCTTTCCCAATTGCACAACTATAAACACAACCAATTAAGATAACTCTATCCTGTATATGGTGCAAATTGTTGCCGTTTTTTTACTTAGAAATTATGGTTAAAGGTTTGCGTTAAACTACATTAAGAGTCAATATCTTAGTAACTACTTGATGCATTCCATTGAAAGGTTATACAACCCTTTCTAACCATCACACCTATGAAAATAATCATGTTAAATAACACTATCCAGCATATAATGCAAATTATCACCCACTATGAAATTGTGGTTAATGTTTTGCATGCAACTACATTAGAGTCCATTATCTCAGTAACTTAAATAAGCGGTGGAATAGTCGAGCGCGCTGTCCTCCGACAGCTCTTGTTCTTTTTCTTTTATCGCAATGTTTTCAAAAGTCTGCTGCTGCAGATGCCTGAAGATTTGTCTGCAAGTGGTAAAGGGTTAAACCCTATATTGTGGGACTCACTGTGACGGTTATATTGATTACTCAAAACAAAGGGTTTGGAGGACCAACAGGCATTTAACCCCTTATCCACATACAGCAAACTTGCAGCAGATTACTTTGAAAACATATCCACAACAATATGGAAAATCTCTATATAACTCTTTGCATGCTAAATTATTTTCGTCTGCTACATTGTCTCCTGCAACAATTTGAAAAGAATACTTATTTTCCCCAAGTGTATACTGAAATTGAATCGGAGTGACAAACAGTTTGGATCTCAGATCAGTCCGATCTGGATCCAAACTATTTGCAAATGCTCCATTTGTCACAATGTTTTCAAAAGTCTTCTCCTGCAGAGGCGTCAGAAAGCATTTGTATGTTTAACACTTTTACGCATATAGACACATCTGTGCAGCATTTTTGTATGGGGGAAAGGGTCAAAATAGGGATAATGTCTGTCGAGAGCTCTAGATGAGGGATGTTTTGCATGTGCTTAACCCTTTCCCTCATATGACAATTCTACAGCAGACGACTTTGAACATATTTTGTCAAAAAATGGAAAATCTCTTAAATTGAATGGATAACCTTTGACTAAAATTGACAAACATTGTGGCAAAAGGAGTAATTGATCGTTTTGAGAAATTTCTTCTTTTGTCACTATGTTTTCAAAAGCTGTCTGCTGCAGAGGCGTCAGAAAGCGTCTATATGGGGGAAAGGTTAATTCCTGATATGAACCTTTAATCCTGTGTTAACCGTTTCCACACATATGAAAAATTTGCAGTCGTCTAAATCACCCTAAATAAAGATACACTTATTGAAAAGAGTTGTAAAACATTGTTTTGAGCAATTTTTTTTTTGTCACAAAGTTCTCAAAAGTCGTCTGCTGCAAAGGTATCAGAAAGTGTCAATATGTGGGAAAGGAGTAAATAATAATTGTCTCAATCAGACAACTCTTAAACCCTTTCCCACATACAAATCGGACGCTGGATGATTCTTCCTACAAGATGGTCCATAGTGATAATAAAACGTGAATCCAATCGCAGGAAGGGAGGATACATTTATTCATAGAAAGTCGCTTTTCAGCAGATGGAAAAGTACGGGTATTCTATGACGCCGCGACGGAAATGATGTCAAATGTCAAGATGACGTCTCCTCAACACAATTTGATCTCTTAGACACAAGAATGGACTGCACTTCAATTTCGGTTGTGTTTTTAGCTCACCTGAGCTTTGCTCAAGGTGAGTTATTGTGATCGCCTTTTGTCCGGCGTCCGTCGTGCGTCGTCCGTCGTCCGTCAACTTCTTCTCCTCAGTAACCAGTGGGTCAATTGGGATGAAACTTCACAGAAAGCATCCTCTCAATGACCTCACCAGATTTCCTTCAAATTTTTGGGATCCATGCAGAATTCTGGTTTCCATGGCAACGAAATGAAAAAAACTTCAAAAATTTTCTTCTCCCAAACTGGTTGGCAGATTTTCAAATAATTTTGTAGAAATGTTCCTTGGATGACCCTCTATCAGATTCCTTCAAGCCATGTTGATTGGTAGAAAACATGGCCGCCAGGGGGGGGGGGGCGGGGCTATTTTTAGCTCACCTGAGCTTTGCGAGTTCCACAAGGATCCATTCTAGGACCACTATTATTTCTATTATTTATTAATGACTTGCCGTTGTATGTACAAGAAAATGATTCTAATGTAGATATGTATGCAGACGATACCACTATATATGATATAAATTTATCGAAAACAGTAGTTGAAAGAAATTTGCAAAGAGCTTTAAATAATGTTAGTAACTGGTGCTTAGATAATGGTATGGTTTTAAATGCTGCTAAAACAAAAGTCCTATTAATTACTACGCCACAAAAACGTTCTCAATTGGTAAATAAAAAATTATCATTACACTATAAAGAAGTTAATTTAGAGCTAACAGCAGGGGATAAAATTCTTGGAGTTCATATTAATGAAAATCTTAAATGGGACAATCACATTACCTTCGTTCGGAAAAAGATTTCCACAAATTTATGGCTCTTATCAAGAATAAAATTGTTTCTGCCATTACATTATAGGATTCTGTTTTATAAGGCATATATACAACCACATTTAGATTTCTGTAATATTATTTGGGGAAGTACAAACAAATCAAACATTCAAATTCTTATTCGATTACAGCGGCGGGCATGTCATATTATCCTAGGTGAGCAATACACTAACCTAAATGAAGCTTTATTGAGTATTAATGTACTTAGTATTGAACATAGAATTTTACTTCAAAAGGCAAAATTTATGTATAGGGTATTTCAAAATGCCACTCCGTCTTACATTCAAAACATGTTTCAGTACAATAATAATAATCACAGAAATTTAAGGTCATCAAACCATTTAAATGTTTTAATACCGAAACCAAATAAAGAATTATTTAAAGGAAGCATGTCTTACTCTGGGGCTAAAGTATGGAATAGTATTCCAGATTATATTAGACTCTGTCCTACAATAAACAGTTTTACTTCTAATTTTATCAAGTGGATAAAGTCGGGATAATTTTCATACTCGTACTTCTAATTTTAAATAAAGTTTAAAAGATTAATCATTTTAACTATAAAAAACATGAAAAAATTGGTGTTTAAATAATTTCAAAACCACTGCCTCTGCTTGATCTCTAATGCTAAATGTTCTATATTTGAATGTGTCGTGTATTGCTATTTTATATCTTAATTACAGGGAAAATGCTTTAACTTTTACCATCATTGAACTGATATATTTTGATTTCTATTATTATATGATATTATTTTGTTAAATCACTGATTATATTGTTAATATGTTTGTATGTATGTATAAATATGTGTTTTGTTCAGAGGGCCCCAAGGAAGATTAGCTAATGTTAATTGGGTCACCCTCTTAAAATAAAGACTTTCATTCATTCATTCATTCTCCTCCAAAATTGTCAGGCCGATTTTCCAATAATTTTGTAGAAATGTTCAGATTCCTTCAAGCCATGTTGATTGGTCAATTTATATGGCCAAAGTGAAAACTTTAAAAATCTTCTCCTCGAAAAGTGTTAGGCTGATTTTGGGCTATTTTGCCTTTTATGTCTATAGTGAAAACTTAAAAAATCTTCTCCTCCAAAAGTGTCAGTCTGATTTTCAAATAATTTTGTAGAAATGTTCATTTGGTGACCCTCTATCAGATTCCTTCAAGCCATGTTGATTGGTCAAAAAACATGGCCGCCAGGGGCGTGACTATTTTGCCTTATATGCCGATTTTCAAATAATTATTTAGAAATGTTCCTTGGGTGACCCTCTATCAGATTCCTTCAAGCCAGGTTGATTAGTAAAGCAAGGAGAAGTGTTTTAGAAGGAAATGGTTCAACCCTGGAACAGGAAAGAGACTTGGTTGTTGTGATTTATCAGATGGGGGCCTAGCCCACCCTTTACCTTCATCTGTTTCAGATGTTAGGCCATCTGTGTCTGAGATGGGTGTCTGTGATTTATCAGATGGGGGTCTAGCCCACCCACTTAAACCATCTGTGTCTGTAAAGGGTGTCCATGATTTATCAGATGGGGATCTAGCCCACCCACTAAAACCATCTGTGTCTGAAACTTTCTGGAAATATTCTCTGGATAGTGCAAAACATTGCTCTCTCATAGTTGTTCTAAAATGTGCTCATATAATTCTTCTTAAAGTATTTTCAAGAATTCTCAAAGTGTTTTTAGCTCACCTGAGCTTTGCTCAAGGTGAGTTATTGTGATCGCCTTTTGTCCGTCGTCCGTCGTGCGTCGTGCGTCAACTTCGTCACCTCAGTAACCAGTGGGTCAATTTGGATGAAACTTCACAGAAAGCATCCTCTCAATGACCTCACCAGAATTCCTTCAAATTTTTGGGATCCATGCAAAATTCTGGTTTCCATGGCAACGAAACTGAAAAAACTTCAAAATTCTTCTTCTCCCAAACTGGTTGGCAGATTTTCAAATAATTTTGTAGAAATGTTCCATAGATGACCCTCTATCAGATTCCTTCAAGCTATGTTGATTGGTCGAAAAACATGGGCGCCAGGGGGGGGCGGGGCTATTTTGCCTTATATGGCTATAGTGAATACTTAAAAAATCTTCTCCTCCGAAAGTGTCAGGCCGATTTTCAAATAATTTTGTAGAAATGTTCCTTGGGTGACCCTCTATCAGATTCCTTCAAGCCATGTTGATTGTACGAAAAACATGGCCGCCAGGGGGGGGGCGGGGCTATTTTGACTTATATGGCTATAGTGCAAACTTAAAAAATCTTCTCCTCCAAAAGTGTCAGGCCGATTTTCAAATAATTTTGTAGAAATGTTCTTAGGGTGACCCTCTATCAGATTCCTTCAAGCCATGTTGATTAGTCGAAAAACATGGCCGCCAGGGGGCGGGGCTATTTTGCCTTATATGGCCAAAGTGAAAACTTAAAACTTTTCTCCTCCGAAAGTGTCAGGCTGATTTTCAAATAATTTTGTAGAAATGTTCCTTGGATGACCCTATATCAGATTCCTATAAGCCAATTTGATTGGTCGAAAAACATGGCCGCCAGGGGGGGGCGGGGCTATTTTGCCTTATATGGCTATAGTGAAAACTTAAAAAATCTTCTTCTCCGAAAGTTTCAGGCCGATTTTCAAATAATTTTGTAGAAATGTTCCTTGGATGACCCACTTTTAGATTCCTTCAAGCCATGTTGATTGGTCAAAAAACATAGTGAAAACTTAAAAAATCTTCTCCTCCAAAAGTGTCTGGCCGATTTTCAAATAATTTTGTAGAAATGTTCCTAGCGTGACCCTCTATCAGATTCCTTCAAGCCATGTTGATTGGTCGGAAACTATGGCTGCCAGGGGGCGGGGCTTATATAGCTAAAGTGAAGAAAAAAAAATCAGGTGAGCGATTCCAGGGCCATCATGGCCCTCTTGTTCCTTATATGGCTATAGTGAAATCTTAAAAAATCTTCTCCTCCGAAAGTGTCCGGCCGATTTTCAAATAATTTTGTAGAAATGTTCCATGGATGACCCTCTATCAGATTCCTTCAAGCCAATTTGATTGGTCGAAAAACATGGCCGCCAGGGGGGGGCGGGGCTTTTTTGCCTTATATGGCTATAGTGAAAACTTAAAAAATCTTCTTCTCCGAAAGTGTCAGGCCGATTTTCAAATAATTTTGTTAAAATGTTCCTTAAGGGACCCACTTTCAGATTCCTTCAAGCCATGATGATTGATCGAAAAACATGGCCGCCATGGGGGGCGGGGCTATTTTGCCTTATATGGCTATTGTGAAAACTTAAAAAATCTTCTTCTCCGAAAGTGTCAGGCCGATTTTCAAATAATTTTGTAGAAATGTTCCTAGGGTGACCCTCTATCAGATTCCTTCAAGCCAAGTTGATTGGTCGGAAACTTTGGCCGCCAGGGGGCTGGCTTATATAGCTAAAGTAAATAAAAAAAAAAATCAGGTGAGCGATTCCAGGGCCATCATGGCCCTCTTGTTTTAAATCTTGATCAAGACTAAGTGGTGGAAAATTTGATGATTAAAGAGTAATGATATAAAGTGTTTCATAGATATATTATATATGTTTTGTATTTGTAGATGGCTGCACTCTTACACTGGTATCACACACTGTAAAAAGCAACAAGAGCTCTTTGACAGATCTAGATATTGAACAAGTTGTATGGAATACTCTAAACACGTATAAAATTGTGCTGAAATTCGTACTCAAGGAGAGCTGTTTGCCGTACAATCGCAAATTCATTGGACAAAAATCAACATCCAAAGGTAGTTTTTTAATCTTTTCCCACATACAGACGCTTTCTGAATCCTCATAATCGGATGACATTGGAGAACAGTCTGGCAAATGAAGAAATTGCTCACAATGAGCAATTTCCCCTTTTTCAACTTTTTTCAATGATTATACTTTCATTTAAAAAGATTTTCCATCACTTTGTCTCGATGTTTTCATGGTCGTATCCCGCAGAACTGTTGTACATGTATGTGGGAAAGGGTAAATTAATTGAAATTTCCTTAAATCAATTTTTAAAAACATTTCTTAGAACAGGGTAATTTATAAAATGACCATTTTTAATTAGGAGGAGTGTCTTTGTTTGTTAGTTCATTTTCCTGAAGGTAACCAGTAACAAGTTCTATTGATTTTTATGTTTACTTTGACCTTGACCTTGGTTTGTTGATTTTCAAGGTCAAATATCCGACAATCCGGCCTTACCTTCTTCAGCGGTTTCTTGTTTCAAAGTTTAAACAATAATTTTTCAAAGCTTTCAAAGTCGTCTGCTACAGATTTGTTGTATGTGGGAGAGTTAACTAATGCAAGACAGACTTTTATTTATGTTGCAATGGGGAACAGTGTTTCACAAGCACTTTTCTAGTTGTGTTGTCTGTTTCAGTAGGCATTGTGGAGTTGATATCCGGTCATATGCTGCGGAATCCAGAGGAGAGCTCATTTAATATGCTTCTTTGTAGCAAATGTGGTTCCAACCCAAAAGCCTTATCTTTACCCTGGGTAAGTAGAAAGATTCACAAAATACATCATGGCCCTCTTTACATCCCTTGCCAAATAAGAATATCGAAAGAAAATTCAGTTTTATAGGGTTAACCCTTTCCCCCATACAACAATTCTTCGGCAGACGACTTTGAACATATTTTGTCAAAAAATAGAAAATCTCTATAATCGAATGGAAAACCTATGATTAAAAGTGGAAAACATTGTGGCGAAAGGAGAAATTGCTTGTTTTGAGCAATTTCTTCTTTTGTCACTATGTTTTCAAAAAGCTGTCTGCTGCAGAGGCGTCAGAGAGCATCTATATGAGGGAAATGGTTAAAGATTCATTTGGAAATTTAGTTTGCCATTTCATCTGTCTGTCTATACTTCTTTAACGCTTTCCCAGATTTAGACACCTCTGCAGCAGAGGACATTGGATAAGTTTGGGGAAAAAGGAGAATTTACTCATATTGAAAAATGTGTCCTTTTGCTATAATGTTTTCAACTCTTTTTAATGATAAAACTTGTTTAATCATTAAAGATATTCATTTTGTTTGCATAGATGTTTTTAAAGTCGTCTGCTGCATATTTTTCAAATGTTGTAAAGGGGTGACAATAATTGTAATTTGGCTGCAACTTTGCTCATATATAGTGTATAGATAGTGTACGTAATGTTTAAATTCACATGAGCATGAAGTGCTGAAATTGAAATTTACCCATCACTCATCCTCTGTCTTCAGTCCTCTGTCATCCACCTGTAAAAACGTATACATTTATTTAAAACCGTTTTTACCATTGAATCAACTCTATTTGACCCTTTCCAGCATATTGACAGATTCTAACGACTATGAAGTAGACAACTTTTGAAATCATTGTGGCAAAAGGAGAAATTGCTCATAATAAGCAATTCTCCTTTATCAAAATGATTTCAACTTTATTCAATAATTATACTTTCAATGACTCTTCATCAAAATAGCTAAAAGTGAAGACTATCCTTCATAGTGTCAAAAGAAGAAATTGCACAGATTCAATTAAAGAGATTTTCCACTTTTTGACAAAATGTGTTTAAAGTCGTCTGCTGCAGAATTGTTGTATGAGGGAAAGGGTTAACGTTTACTCATTTTTAAATAGCTTCTTATGCATGCAATAATCCATTCCAGCTATTTAACCCTTTCCCACCTGCAGACGTATTTTGACGCAATAGCAGCAGACAACTTTTGAAAACATTTTGGCCAAAGGTGAAATTGCTCATGATGATCAATTTCCCTTTTGGCCACAATGTTTTCAACTTTATTTAACAATTAAGCTATCTTTTTTGGGGATTTTTCAGGGTTTTTCTCACCATTTTTTCAAAGTCGTCTGCTGCAGATTTGCTGTATGAGGGAAAGGGTTAGATAAACATTGTTATCTTTGAATATTAAAGGTGCTGCACAAATCACTGATGTTGAGCTGCTTGAACGTGTCGATGTTTGAAATACACACAGACAAGGATCAAACGGAGGAGGGCATTGAAGAACTGAAAAAGAAAAGATTTGCCGGAAATGTACTAATTATCAGACCTGATGAACGTGCAATTTTGATGTCCGGCATTAGCGTGGGTCAACAGAGTGGTTTCAAGGCATTCATTACTAAGGCCTCTGAGAATAAATTTGTGATTGGTTTAGGGTAGGTTTTAACTTGTTTGTCTTATAGTCATCTTCTTAACCCTTTCCCACATCCAACAAATCTTCAGCAGACGAGTTTTAATGTTTGCAAAAGTGGTCTGCTAAAGATATGTCTATGTGTCGGAAAAAGGTTAAAAAAAATAAATCAGAACAAAGTGTTATTTTTCATCAACCGGATAATGATTTTCATACATACATGTAGCTGAGAAAAAATAATGAACATCTAATAGAGAATTTTTTATATAAGAATAGAGTTGAAAACAACTTATATGACTCAAAGGCAAACAGTGCAAAGACAGATCAGTCTGTTTGGATGTGCTGCCCGATCTGAATCTACACTAGTCGCAAATGCCTTAGTGTTGGTTTTAACAGAGGCAGTTCATTAATACATTGACATATTTTTGTAATCTGAAAATGGGAAAGGTAGACACATTTTGAAGCTTCTGCAGCAGACGACTTTTGAAAATGTAATTGCAAAAGGAGAAAATGCTCAAACTTAACAATTCAATCATATTGTAAAAAGAAGAAATTGCTCAAATTTAACATTTGGCACTTTCACCACAAGTGTTTCAAGTTGGTCTGTTTGCATGAACATCCAAAGTTTTCAGTATAAAATATCTGCAACACAAATTCTGAAAAAACATTCAATAAACGAATGTGTATTTATTGAATAACGACAATAAAATAATTTAGCTGAGGATCAAAAGAGCCAAAGGAGACATGCTTCTAAGTTGATTTAACTTCACTCATTCAGCCATTTTTCCTTCTAGTTATTGAATAATCATGAACACATAACTACAAAAGTCCTTTATGGGAAAGGGTTAACCCTTTCCTTCATATAGACGCTTTCTGATGCCTCTGCAGCAGATGGCTTTTTGAAAACATAGTGGCAAAAGAAGAAATTGCTCAAAACGATTAATTTCTCCTTTTGCCACAATGTTTTCCACTTTTAGTCATAGACTATCCATTCAATTATAGAGATTTTCTACTTTTTGACAAAATATGTTCAAAGTCGTCTGCTGCAGAACTGTCGTATGAGGGAAAGGGTTAGGGAAAACAAACCATAGCATTCATTAAATATGTAGAGAAAGTACCTGCCTGTGCATCCATGCTGAAGGATCCAAATGGGTCAGCTTTACAGAGGTTTCTGGAAACTTAGGACTCAAAGGCAAACAGTGCCAAGCCAGGTCAGTCTGCAAGGATGTGCTGCCTGATCTGGATATAGACTGGTCGTAAATGCCTTAATGACGACTGACTGGCTGGTGTTAGTATAAATGGACCAGTAGTACTGGTAACTTATCCAAGAAACGCTGTGATATACATGTATAACTCAAAAATTATTGAAAGTGGCATAAAACACAATACAAACATGTTTTTGTAATATTTGCAGGTTTCAGTATAGCAAGAAAACAAGGTGAGTGACCTGTTCTTATCCCTTTCCCACACAGCAAGTCTGTAGTAAACAACTTAGAAAACATCTATGCAAAAATAGGAAAAATCTATAAATGAAAGGATAGTTTTTAACCCCTTCCCACATACAACAAATCTACAGCAGTTGACTTTGAAAAAATAGTGACACAAATCTGAAAAATCTCCTTAATGGATAGCTTAATTGTTTAATAAAGTTGAAAACATTGTGATCAAAGGAGGAATAGCTCATCATGAGCGATTTGATCTTTGGCAACACTGTTTTTAAAAGTCGTCTGCTGCTATTGCATCAAAAGGTGGAAAAGGGTTCATTAATAAAGTTGAAAGCTTTGTTGTAAAAGTGGAAATAACCCATGATGAGCAATTTTTCCCTTTTCCATGTGGTTTTCAAAAGTCATCTGCTGCAGAGGTGTCAGAAAATGCTGTATATGGGAAAGGGTTTAGTCTATATTACATGTATTTTATTCAGATTTTATAGCGGCACTAGCTGAAAGCAATTAAAGTTGACTTCATCGAAATTAGTCTTTCTTTTATGCTTGCCAATAAATTATAGAAATTTCTCAGTGAATTATAACCCTATAATCTGATTATCTCATGGGTGAGATTATGACTTTTGCAGTGAGATTATGACTTTTCAATTGACGGAACTTTTTTTATTTATGAAAAAACTAATTCTCAAAACAAGTAACAACTTGACTTAACAATACAATAACGATGATCTGTGCATCTTAATCAGTAATAACGATTCATTTGAGAACCAACATCATAGGGTTTAAGAGTTGTTTAAGGAATTTGAATATGAAGGTGGGTTCTGTGATGATTTGTTATGGTCTGTCATTACTTTAAACGAATTTGAATTTTCCAACAGAAAATTTGCAGGAGAGATCACATTCAATCTGTCTGATGGCTCTGTTAAAAGTGGACCAATTCCCGAAACTCTTGGAAATTGCAAACCAGAATCTTTGCCAGGAGTTGGAGATGTCATCGGCTTCGAACTGAAGTCCAACTCTTCACAAAATGCCGAATTATGCATTTCAAGGTATTTTTTTATTTTTTCTAAATGTTTTCTGCATACAGTAAATCTTTGGCACACATCTTTAACCCTTTCCCTCATATGACAATTCTGCAGCAGATGACTTTGAACATATTTTGACAAAAAAATGGAATATCTCAATAATTGAATGGATATATATAACCTATGACAAAAAGTGGAAAACATTGTGGCAAAATGAGAAATTGCACGTTCTGTGCAATTTCTTCTTTTGTCACTATGTTTTCAGAAAGCCATCTGCTGCAGAGGCATCAGAAAGCGTCTATATGAGGTAAAGGGTTAAAGCCATCCAAGCAGAAATTCAGACAATATGTGAAAAATCTCAATACACACAAGTATAATTATTGAAAAGAGTTGAAAACATTGTGGCAAAAGGTTTTGCTAAGCATGATTCATTTCTCCTTTTGACACAATGTTTTCAATAGATGTCTGATTCAGATGTGCCAAAATGAGGCTGCATGTGGGAAAGGGTCACTACTAAAGAAGTTGTTTCTCCTTTTCCTGCAGTATTTTCATCTCGTTATTAAAATATATATATTTCCAATGTTGCAGATTTTTTAATTTTTTTCCACAGCTGTTTTCAAAGCAAACGAGGTTAAAAAAAAGCATAGGTAAAGCATGTTTTAAGGTTGTTGTTTTCTATGACCCAAAATTGAGAATCAAGGGTTATGAGCCTTGGTGCGGGAGGTCGCCGGTTTGATCACCGGCCGGGTCATACCAAAGACTTTAAAAATGGTAGTAATGGCTGCCCTCGTTGGCGATTAGGGTTTGGGGTTAGCATTACAGCTGGTGTCAGTATTAATTTTACAGGCCGATTTTCAAATAATTTATAGAAATGTTCTTTGGGTGACTCTTTATCAGATTCCTTCAATCAATTGATTGGTCGAAAAACATGGCCGCCAGGGGGGGGCGGGACTATTTTTCCTTATATGGCTATAGTGAAAATCTTCTCCTCCGAAAATGTTTGGCCAATTTTCAAATAAATTTGTAGAAATGTTCCTTGGGAGACCCTCTTTCAGATTCCTTCAACCCATGTTGATTGGTGGATAAACATGGCCGCCAGAGTGTGGGGCTATTTTGCTTTATATGGCTATAGTGAAGACTTAAAAACTCTTCTCCTCCGAAAGTGTCAGGTCGATTTTCAAATAATTTTGTAGAAATGTTCCTAGGGTGACCTTCTATCAAATTCCTTCAAGCCATGTTGATTGGTCGAAAACTATGGCCACCAGGGGATTGGGCTATTTTGCACTATATGGCTATAGTGAAAACTTAAAAAAATATTTTTCTCCGAAAGTGTCGGGCTGATTTTCAAATAATTTTGTAGAAATGTTCCTCGGGTGACCCTCTATCAGATCCCTTCAAGCCATGTTGATTGGTAAAAATACATTTGGAGATTTAATTTTTGCCTGATGGCCGTGGAGCGATACTGGCCCTCTTGGGCCTCTTGTTTCTTTTGCCACAATGTTTTCATCTCTATTCAATTATTATACTTTTATTTGTAAAGATTTTTCATACTTCGATGAAATGTTTATGTTCTGTGGTAAACGCTTAACCACAATGATATTGAATGATATTGTTGGTGATAATAGTGTTGGTCAAGATCAACCTATAAATTCATGAAGTTTGATCTTCACTATTCACAAATTAGTCTTACTCTTTACATATTTCTTTTATAAAAGTCGGGTGCAATAGATGAAAAGAAATGGCGTGTTTTTGGAAAAATGTAAATTTGTTTTATTTTGTGACTGTATCTCTGAAACTATTTTATTTCAGAAATTCAGAGAAGATTGTGTCTGTCACAGTACCAAACAGAACGTTTATGCCGTTCATCAAATCAGAAGGGGTCGTTGTAAGTGCGATGATGTATCCTGTCTATGAGCATGTGAGTTATTTTCACAATTATCCAAGCAGAAAATATCATGTCATGTAAACGTTTAGGCCCCTTTCACTCATGCAACAAATCTGCAGTAGACGACTTTGAAAATATACCCGAAAAAAATTGGAAACTCCCTTTAAATATAAGTAAAATAAATTAATATAGTTTAAAACATGGTGTCAAAAGGAGAAATTGCTCATCTTGAGCAATTTCTTCTTTTGTCGCTTTGTTTTCAAAAAGCCGTCTGCTGCAGAGATGTCAGAAAGTGTCTATATTTGGGAAAGGGTTAACAGATTTGTTTCTTGGTTCTGTTGAGCACCAGCAACAACATATAGTGTTTAAAGCGACTGAAATCCAGATGGCACGAAAAAATTGAATTCGCCCTAAATGTTATTCTTTATGTTATCCAAGTGAAACCAGGGTAGAAAATGTATCGTTTTTTATCAATAAAGTGAACTTGAGTCGTTTTCAATTGTCCCGATGAAGGGGTTTCCTATTTAAAAATACTTACCCCGTTACTGACAGGGTAGAATTTGCGATGGAAAAAATATCGAAAACAAGAAAATCTCACCGATTATAGGGGTATGTAATATGTCGGTTATCATATTGTAATGCTCCAAATACAAAAATAACAGTTATTTTTCTTAAAATTGGAAATTTTATTTTTTTTCGACAGTTGGGCATCTGGAGTTCAGTCGCTTTAAGGTTTTAATGAGGATCATTGAATATGAAACATATCTGCAGCAGATGACTTTCAAAAAACATTGTGGCTACAGAAGAAATTGCTCATTATGATCAATATCTACTTTTGCCACAATTTACAAAATGTATTCAAGTCTTTTTCAATAATTACATTTTCATTCATCGAGATTTTCCATACTTTATAGCAGACATTTTCAAAATCTTCTGCTGAAGATTGGTTGTATAAGGTGAAGGGTTAACAAGATCTCTGTTAACCCTTTCCCACCTGCAGACACATTATGACATTGTGGCCAAAGGTGAGTAATTTCTCCTTTGGCAAACAATATTTTCAACCTTATTTAACGGTTGAGCTATCTTTTAATCAGATTTTTTAGGTGTTTAGCTCGACTATTCGAAGAATATGAGAGCTATACTACTCACCCTGGCTTCGGCGTCCACGTCACACCTTGGTTAAGGTTTTGCATGCAAATTTATACTTAAATACTTCATGTATTGCATTGAAACTTTCTACAACCCAACCCAACTATCACACCTATGTAGATTATCAAGTTGGATAACTCTATCCTGCATATTATGCAAGTTATGGCCCTTTTTTTACTTAGAAATTCTGGTTAAAGTTGTGCATGCAACTAAATCAAGAGTCCATATCTCAGTATTTACTTGATGCATAACAATGAAACTTTCTACAATGCTTCCCAACTACCACACCTATGGAAATGATCAAGTTGGATAACTCTTTCCTGCATTTAATGCAAATTATGACATTTCTTTACTTAGAAACTCTGGTTATAGTTTTGCGTGCAACTAAATTAAGAGTCCATATCTCAGTATTTACTTGATGAATTGCTTTGAAACTTTATACAACCCTACCCAACTATCACACCTTTGTAGATTATCAAGTTAGATAACTCTATCCTGCATTTTATGCAAGAAATGGCCCTTTTTTAACTTAAATATTCTGGTTAAAGTTTTGCGTGCAACTAAATTAAGAGTCCATATCTCAGTATTTAGTTGATGCATAACATTGAAACTTTCTACAATGCTTCCCAACTACCACACCTATGGAACTGATCAAGTTGGATAACTCTATCCTGCATTTAATGCAAATTATGTCCTTTTTTTACTTAGAAATTCTCTTTAAGGTTTTTTGTGCAATTAAATTAAGAGTCCATATCTCAGAATTCTTTTGATGCATTGCATTGAAACGTTATATATCCCTACCCAACTATCACACCTATGTAGATTATCAAGTTAGATCACTCTATCCTGCATTTTATGCAAGTTATTGCCCTCTTTTTACTTAGAAATTCTCGTTATAATTTTGTGTGCAACTACATTAAGAGACCATACCATAGTAACTACTTGAAGCACTGCATTGAAACTTTATACAACCCTTCCCAACCATCACACCTATGAAAACAATCAAATACTATAACTCTATCCAGCATATAATGCAAATTATGGCTCTTTTTGACTTAGAACTTATGGTTGAAATTTTGCATGCAACCACATTAAGAGTCAATATCTCAGCAACTTCTTGAACTTTATACAACCCTTCCCAATTGCACGACTATGTACACAACCAATTAAGATAACTCTATCTTGCATATGATGCAAATTGTTGCCCTTTTTTTACTTAGAAATTATGGTTAAAGTTTTGTGTGCAAATACACTAAGAGTCCATATCTTAGTAACTACTTGATGCATTCCATTGAACCGTTATATGACCCTTCCCAACCATCACACCTATGAAAATAATCAAGTTAGATAACTCTATCCTGCATATAATGAATATTATCACCCTTTAAGCAATTCTGGTTATTGTTTTGCATGCAACTACATTAGAGTCCATATCTCAGTAACTATTAACCGTTCGACAGCTCTTGTTATTACTATGTTTTCAAAGTCGTCTGCTGCAGAATTGTTGTATGTTGGAAAGGGTTAAGGTTATCTCGCAGGCTTCATTCAGTTCTTGACAGAACATGCTTCTGATCAAAGACCCATAACCCTTTCCCAACATACAATACATGTGGAGCAGACCACTTTGAAAGCATATTTCAAAACAATGAAAGATCTCTATAGCTGAATGTATATTTATTGTATAGAGTTGAAAACATAATGGCAAGTGTAGTAATTGCCCATTAAAGCAATTCCTGTTTTTGCCACAATGTTTTCAAAACTTATCTGCTCCTGAAATGTCTGTTTGTAGGAAAGCGATAAATAATCAAAGAATAGCATATTATTGATGGCATCAGTGTTCATTTGACAAAGGAATTGCTTCTTGGTCGTCTCTCCATCTGTCTGTCTGTTAATAACTCTTGTTAGTTATTACTGTATTGTTTTAACCCTTTTCTTATATAGTCACATAAGCAGCAGACGATTTTTGAAAACATTGTACCACAATGTTTTCAAACTTTGTTCAATAATTTATATTATATTTATATTTCTGCCAAGATATTTTCAGAGTAGTTAGCTGCATATTTGTTGTATGTGGGAATACTTTTAAAACCCTTTCCCTCATACAACAATTCTGCAGCAGACGACTTTGAACATATTTCTCTATAATGAATGGATAGTCTATGACCAAAGGTGGAAAACAATGCGGCAAAAGGAGAAATTGCTCGTTTTGAGCAATTTCTTCTTTTGTCACTATGTTTTCAAAAAGCTGTCTGTTGCAGTGACTTCTTCAGAAAGTGTCTATATGAGGAAAAGGGTTAAAGCCAAATTTATATTGTTTTATGGCAGATTGATAATGTCTATGAGATAAAGGAGGGTATGAGACTGGAAGCTTTGGACCGACTTAATCCAAGTCTAGTATGTGCCGCAACCATTGGTAAATATTCTTTAATCTGATTACTTCTTGTCTAACCGTTTCCCAATCTCATTAAAACTAGACTTTAGGTTTACTGTAGTAGCCATTGCTCATACAGATCTCATGACTGCCTGATACAGTCGTCTCAGATTGACCTTATTGTCAGCTAATCAAATTGTTCCCTTCAAAATTGTATCTTAAGGTATCAACAGGGGAGATATAAGCTATATTCATAAAGGAGATAGAAAAGTGGTGTTTTTCAATTGTTCCGATTGTATAGAAAACAAGCTGACGGCTAAATTAACTCATTCCAAAGTAAAGACACTTTCGGACACTTCTAAAGCAAACTAGTTTGGAAAAAATTATTGAGCAATTTCTCCATTTGCCACAATGTTTTCAACTATTTCCATTAATTATACTTTCATTTAAAGAGATGTTTCATATTTTTGTTGGTGTATTATAAAGTCGTCTCCTGCAGATTTGTTGTTTGTGGGGAAAGGGTTGAAAGCTGATGACTCTTAAAATATTGTATCAGGTAAACAATGGAGGTATTACTTTTAGCTTGACTATTCGGAGAATATGAGAGCTATTGTCTTCGCCCTAGTACAATTGTTGGCGTCGACGTCACACCTTGGTTAAAGGTTTTGCATGCAAGTACATATATTTCAAGATAGTTCACCTAATACTAGATGTTTTGCATTGAAACTTTCTACAACACCTACCAGGTATGTAAACAATTAGATAACTTTATCCTGCATATAATGAAAATTATGGTCCTCGTTTTACTTAGAAATTCTGGTTAAAGTTAAAGTACGGTTTTTTCCCCATGCATTGTTGCATGATTTCAAACATTTAGACAAATACTGTTTTTGCCCCCATGCACTGTGGCATGATTTCAAACATTGAGACAAATATTGTTTTTGATCCCATGCATTGTTGCATGATTTCAAACAATTCGACAAATACTGTTTTTGCCCCATGCATTGTTGCATGATTTCAAACATTTAGACAAATATTGTTTTTGCCCCATGCATTGTTGCATGATTTCAAATGTTTAGACAAATACTGTTTTTGCGCCCATGCACTGTGGCATGATTTCAAACATTGAGACAAATACGGTTTTTGACCCCATGCATTTTGCATATTTCAAGACAGTACATTTTGCTTTTTCCATGCACAATGAAGCTGGTTTGAGACATACTATTTTAGAATATTTGCACTCCTAAATTATAATTTAATATTTACCCAATTTCAGTTAAAATCAAGCCCGACGGAAATGTCGTGATTCATTTTGATGGCTGGGGAAACACATATGACTATGAGGCGACACCAGATTCAATAGACCTTCATCCGATTGGCTGGTTTAGTCATACAGGAAAAACAATCAAATCACATCGACCTCAGTTACAGGCGCCTCACAGTGAGTATTCATGTACTATTCTGGAGTAACCTGCCCCTACCATTGTAACACAATGAGGGTAGATGTATAGAGGTATACACTTGAGATATTAGATCCATTGAGGGTATAACTATATACAGGATATCATGTGTATACGGCGCCAGCCCTGTAGTATATAAATGTATGTTTTTGTGGAAGCGGGAGAGAGACATGCTGAGATAGAGAGAGAGAGAGAGAGAGAGCGAGGAGAGGCATGGAGTCTGGAGAGAGTCGTGGGACTCTCTCTCTCGGGTTAACCTTCGAATTATATCTTCACAATAAAGCTTACGAAAAGTACCACTATACAATTTCATTTATTTACCTGTGTTTTCCTCATGGACAATATGATGTAGCTTGCCAGAGTGCTACACCATTACCTTATAGAGTCAGGCATAGAGGAATAATGACAGCACCCTTTAGACATGTTGTACAACCATTGTGTGGACCAATAATGACAGCACCCTTTAGACATGTTGTACAACCATTGTGTGGACCAATAATGACAGCACCCTTTAGACATGTTGTACAACCATTGTGTGGACCAATAATGACAGCACCCTTTAGACATGTTGTACAACCATTGTGTGGACCAACCGGTTTAACCTTTCAAACTCCAAATTGTTTTTACATCAAGTTGTATTGGTCCACTGATAATCAATTGTATTTTTACTGATTATCCCATCGCAACAAAGTGATTGAGGAGATATAGGGATCTGCCTTTATGTATGTACATAAATGTCCCACCACCTTATTTTTAGCTTAACTATTAGAAGAATATGGAGAGCTATTACAGTCACATGTGCGTTGGCATCGGTGTCGGCGTAGGCATTGCAACTTTGGTTAAAGTTTTGCAAGCAAGGCTTTTTCTCACAAACCTCAGATGCTATTACTTCACACTCTTATTGGACATAATCAAATGACCTTGCATGACAGGTCCAAAAACTCTTATATCAGATTTTGACACAATTATGCCCCTTTTTGGACATAGAAATTTTGGTTAAAGTTTTGCATGCAAGGCTTTTTCTCACAAACCACATATGCTCTTGCTTTGAAACTTCCCACACTTATTGGACATCATCAAATAATCTTGCAGGACAAGTCCCAAAACTTAATATCAGATTTTTACACAATTATGCCCCTTTTTTGACAATCAAGCGACTTTCTCTTTAACCAATGTTTACTATAGTATCAATTGGCCTAATAGTCAAGCATGCTGCCTTATTGACAGCTCTTCAGCCTCTTGTTTATCTGATTGTTATGAAAATAAACACATGTTTACAAACATCACCTCTTGTATGAGTTAGTGTTTCACCGCACTATGTCAAAGGTAAAGGTCACAGTGACAAATATCACAACCATTATGTGCATATATGCCAGATGACCTTGGTCTGAACTGTTTGCCAATTAGTCTGTCAAAGAAATTTCTGACAAATAGTATACATTTTTATAAAAACTGACAGGTGTATTTTTTTAAACTGAATTTCACAATACGGAAAAATTTGACTTTTTTTTTTGTGGTTGGATTTCAGTGATTGATATTTCTGTATGAGGTTTCATCAGTCTTGAAGATATTGTGATTTCACAATGTACACTATTTGTACCTGAAGGAAAGATACTTTTCTCTTCTGTTCTGTTCAATAAGACAACTGTCAGACTAATCATTCAGTTCTTATGCTGGTGTGATGATCCACTAATCAGAGAAACTTAGCCCTTTCCCACATATAGATGCCTTCTGACGCCTCTGCAGCAGACGACTTTTGAAAACATTGTGGCAAAAGGAGAAATTGCTCAAAACGAGCAATTTCTCCATTTGTCACAAAGTTTTCAACTTTTTGCTGATTTGTTGTATGTGGGAACGCGTTAAGCTTTATATAAACTCTTACTGACGTTTAACCAAAGGCCATTTTACACATTACTGTCACTGTGTTATCTAGAGTTCAGGTTTTTGACACATGTTTTTTAAACTTTGTCCAGAAAATCTGAGCTAAGTGACTTAAAACTCCCAAAAGTTTAAGTGTCATCTGAAATATCAATAACTAAATTTATCTTGTAAAAAGACACCAGAACATTTTTTTAGCTTGTCTGTTTTTTGGGGAAAGAAATGACAAGCTTTTGTCATCACTTAATTGTTGTCCTTGTGGGTTAACTTTTGCATTTGAGTCACTAACATAGAAACTAGCAAAGCTTTCACACTTAAACTTTGAATAATTGTTCACTTTAGAATATACATGTACAATAGACTAATGGAAGAGTGTTAAAAGTTACATGGCCCTGTCATGTATTTTGGCCGGATTATTACCCTTTCTTAACTTAGAAAATTTGAAACTCACTAATTAATGACAAACAATATTTTTGTAAAAGTGACTGTGAACATGATGCAACCAAACTAAGTGTATAGGAAGTATTTTGAAGATCTTTAATTGGATTGTGTTTTGGGGCTTTTTGGGGTCAAGGTCACTGTTAGTAAAAATAGGAAAATGGTAATATATTAAATATCTTTAGTTAAAGTTGAAATTATGTAACCAAATATTGTTTGTAGTAAGTATTAAAGAATATATTTAATGGGATTGGGTTTTGGGGCTCCTAGGGTCAAGGTCATTGTTACTAAAAATAGAAAACTGATATGTTAATATTTTTAGTTACAGTTGACATAATGTAACCAAATTATTAAGTGTGTAATACATTTTAATCCAAGGAGATTTCAACATTCATCTAAATAAGTTTGTTTTTTCTTATTACAATAAATTTATCCCTTTCCCACATACAACAAATCTGCAGCAGATGACTCTGAAAATGTTGGGACAAAATATGAAACGGCTCGATAAATGAATGTATAGTTGTTGGAATAAAGTTAAAAACATTGTGGCAGAGGGAGAAATTGCTTGTTTTGTGCAATTTCTTCTTTTGCTACAATGTTTTCGTAGGCTGTCTGCTGCAAAGATGCCAGATTGCGTCCTCTTTGGGAGCAGGTTAAAACACAAGTTTATTATTGCAGATTACCACAGAAGAGACTTTGACTGGAAGAGATACTTAGTAGAGGAAATCAATGAACCTCCTGTTCCTTATTCCTGGTTTACAGACGTATGTATACATCAGTGACCCTTTGAGTCATACAGACAACTTTTGTTTCCATTGCACCAGACGACTTATGGAAATATCATGAGAAAAGAAGCAGCATTCTGCATAAGGTTGAGAATTTGAGCAGTTGGCCAACAGATAATGCAAGATGGCTCTATTATTCTTTTACCAAGGAGTGATGGGCCTAATTAAATATCATTTTAAGAGCAGATTTCTGTAATGATGATATGGCCCTCATTAAATCAATATTGCCTCGGTGATGTGTCCACCTCTGATGCCGGTGTTCTTGGGTTTCGATAAATGGCTTTTGCTCCTTGACCTTTAGGATTCTGGGGTTAACATTACAACAGACTTGCTGCTGGCAGCTTTAATAGACGAGTAGTACTGGTTACTTACCTGGGATACACCCTGATGTAACTTGTAAAATTGCTGAAGTAGCAAATCAAGTTTGCTTGTTTAAATTATGGTTAATGCCACTTTCAACAATTTTTCAAGGATGTCACAGGTGCATCCTGGGTAAATTTGAAGTAATTCCAGTATTATTTATCCAGAGACTGATGTATCAGTCTAAATGTTATCCAACTAGCATTAAAGTTCATCAGAACATTTGTCTCCTTTTTTCATAGTTGATTTTCAGACATCTGCAGCAGCAGACTTTTGATAATATTGTCCTAAAAGAAGACATTGCTCAGAATAAGCAATACTTCCTTTTGCCAAAAAGGTTTCATCTGAATTCAATAATTACACTTCATAGAGATTTTCCATATTTTTACCCATATCTTTCAAAGTCGTCTCCTGCAGATTTGCTGTATTAGGGAAAGAGTTCAACTTTTCCTAAACAATTTTTCAGGAGCAAACCATGGGTACACCACCCGATGAAGTGATGGAAATCATGTCCAATTTCAACATAGCCCAGAAAGATTCATCGTTCACAATGCCTTGTGCAGCACTTAAAAATAGACCTAAAGGTAATGTCAACATGTGTACAGAAGTCTTCTGCTGCAGAGGCTTCCAATGTTGTATGTGTCAGAGAAAGAGTTAATAATGACTATTGATATATTATATATTGATCTTTTATACATGTATTGAATATTGATATATTATACATTGATCTTTTATACATGTATTGAATATTAATATATTATACATTGATATTTTATACATGTATTGAATATTGATATATTATATGTTGATCTTTTATACATGTATTGAATATTGATGTATGATATATTGATCTTTTATACATGTATTGAATATTGATATATTATATTGCCTCACCCTCGAATGTGGAGTGAGACATAGCAGCCACTTTTTCTATTCTCTATTAAACAACAACCCCTGGTCAAATTTTTCTGAAATTTTGTCAGATGTTTGTCATGGGACATCATTTAACGACAACATTACAAAGGTCAAGGTTATCGTTAGCCAGAACATAACCTTGGTTAACATTGATAGTAGAGGTCACATTATTCACCCAATCTTCATGATTTTTTTTCCGAATATTAGTCTCTACCAAATCATGGTTATGGTCAAAACTGTGTCATAGAGGGTGTGCAGGGCTTGGCCTTGATTAGGTAACTTAGCCTTGATTGGGTTAGGTACCTTAGCCTTGGTTAGGTAATTTAACCTTGATTAGGTAACTTAACCTTGGTTAGGTAACTTAAGTTGATTAGGTAACTTAACCTTGATTAGGTAACTTAGCCTTGATTGGGTTAGGTAACTTAACCTTGATTAGGTAACTTAACCTTGATTAGGTAACTTAACCTTGATTAGGTAACCTAATCTTGATTAGGCAACTTAACCAATTAGGTAACTTAATCTTGATTAACATTCACCATAGAGGCCTTATTTTTTATCCAATCTTCATGAAAGTTTATCATAACATTTGTCTCAAGCAAAACTTGATCAAATTTTAGAATCACCTTGTGGAAGTTAATTTGTTCATCCAATCTTCATGAAAATTAATCAGAACATTTGTTGCCATCAAATCTCAGTTTAGTTCTAAACTGGGTCAGTGGGGTCATAAACTAGGTCACTAGGTCAGATTTTAGAATTTATTATGACATATTGAAAAGAATGCATTGATCTTCACTTACTTTTTGTGTTTCATCTCCTCTTTTTTATTTGCATATTGATACCATGCAATATGCGTTTTTCCAAGAAGGGTGAAACACCCACAGCCAAAGTTCTTTTTTTTCTATTGATTCAACTATCCATTCATTATATATTGACTTTTGATCTAGTATACATTGACTAAAGATCTATCATATATCTACTCATAATGTGTTATATATTGACTATTGCTATATATTGATTATTATCACATCGGGAAGAGGTCATCAAGTGTATTTAACCATTCCGCTCAAACATACTTATCCCAACAACATCAATGCTCTAGCAACTTCATTTATTTTCTAATTTTTATGAAACTTTGCACACATGTTCAATATCATTGACTCTTGTTAGAGATTGTCTTTCACAGACCCAGGTGGTATGTCAAGGTCACAGTGACTTTTATACGTCTGTACACATTGGCAATATCGCTCTAGTGACTATATTTCTTGTCCAATTGTTATGAAACTAAACATGCATCTTTATCATTATAAGTCTTTACAAAATAACTTCATCACACAAGCAATTTATTTTTCTTATCTGATTGTTATGAAACTATTAACCTATATGTTCACAAGCATGGCATTTTGTACAAGTTCAAGGTCACATTGACTATAAATTGTTTGTACAGAACAATGTCATTGCTCTAGTACTTTAGTACTTTCATTTCTGGACAGAATTTCTTCATACTTCACTCACAGGTTCAGTGTAAAGAGAGCTTGAAAAGGTTTAACCCTTTCCCACATACAACAATATTGCAGCAGACAACTTTGAACGTAATTTGTCAAAAATTAGAAAATCTCCATATTTAAATGGATAACCTATGACAAAAAGTGGAAAACATTGTGGCAAAAGGAGAAATTGCACGTTTTGTGCAATTTCTTCTTTTGTCACATTATTTTTCAAAAAGCTTTGCTGCAGAGGTGTCAGAAAGCGTCTATATGATGAAAGGGTTAACCCAGCTAAATCAAAGTTCAAGATCACAGTGACTATAATAAGTCTGTATGAAACAACTTCATTACTCTAGCACTTTATTTGGGGACAGAATTCCTCCATACTTCATTCGCCGGTTTATTGTCATATGAGCTTGGACAGGTTCCCGTTTTACTGACCTTGATCAAAGGTTAAGGTCACTGTGACTAATATACATCGGTACAAGACGACATTTTGAGAGGATTTGTTACGTCTGCCATGCTCTTGATCTTTTATATATTTATGATTGATCATTTATTTATTGAATATTTCAGTGTATGAGTACACCGTAATGAAGAGATGTGTGATGAGCCCACAACTGTTCACTTTCTTTACAAACCATAATAAATTTTTCTGCCTCCTGCCGTCCGGATTGACCCTACAGACACTGCGGAACCCCAGTCTGATGTCAATAATGGACTTTTCGAAGCAGAATGTTCACATACTTTGTCCAGGCTTGAGTAAGTTGGTTGGAAACTTTTCACATTTTTGTTTCTCCTAATTTAAGCAGTTGCCTTATAAAATATTTTAAATGAACTACGTCACGATTTGGTAAAAGTTTTTTTTTTTTTTTTAAATTCTCAATAATGATATTGTCCCAATTTTCATATTCAATTCTAATTGGTCCAGTTTCATATGGGTTAATAACCATTTGGAAACTATAAATAGTCTGTACTTTGTTTATATTCATCACCAGACAAGTATAATGCACACAACCAAGCAAGAAACATTTATGTCTGGGTTCGAAATTTTAGACACTTGGCAACATCACATTACTATTGTATGCAACCCGGTTAGCTCATTTCAGAAATTGGTCGCCTTGATAGTGGAGGCTTAATGCATTTTTTTCCCCGGTCACTCAAGACTCATGTGATTTGGCAAGTGCTCTTGAGCTCCAGGGAATTCCATGCTATTTTTAAACTGGGATATTCTGTCATATTTTAGAGTTTTTGTGTCACCCTGCGTAGCATGGTAGGCACTTAGGGATTACTTTTTTTTTTGTCCGGCGTCTGTCTGTCTGTCTGTCTGTCACATTTTTTCGTCACACTTTCAATGAGCAGGTGCAGGTGACACACATGCTCCGCGGAGCTATCAATTATTAATACTATTTCTATCAATGTTATAGATAAAAACCCTTTAATAGATTTAAAGGAAGCATTTATTTTCTAAGGAAAAGGACATACATTTCTCCAATTTATGTTCTAGGGGAAATTTTGTGATGGCATGTAGTTGCTGTGTTCTCTGTTTGTTGGTCCTTTTACCTTTTATCTATGTATTTGCTATTTATGTATTTGTTATTTATGTATTTGTTATTTATGTATTTGTTATTTATGTATTTGCTATTTATGTAATTGTTATTTACAAATGTATCTATCCATATGTCCCTCAAGCTTTGACTTATTGCACTGTGCGATCAAAACAGGGTTATATGATATTTACATTTAAACTAGACCTTAACCCTTTCCCCCATACATCAATTCTGCAGCAGACGACTTTGAACATATTTTGTCAAAAAATAGAAAATCTCTATAATTGAAGGGATAACCTATGACTAAAAGTGGAAAACATTGTGTCAAAAGGAGAAATTGCTCGTTTTGAGCAATTTCTTCTTTTGTCACTAGGTTTTCAAAAAGCTGTCTGCTACAGAGGCGTCAGAAAGCGTCTATATGAGGGAAAGGGTTAAATTGACATTTTTTTTAAAGAAAATACATTTTAAAATGAAATCCATATTTCTAATGTTTAAAGTATTACTTCTATTCATTCCTGTACTGGTCCTCGTCTTTAATAATTTCCTATCCATGTGGAATAATTTTGAACCAGCAAATCAAGTAAATTTTGTTCTAAGAATGTTTTGCTCCACCATGCTGCCTCTATTTAGTGCATTTTGCAGCAATGTTTGTACTTAGTTGGCTACAGATAATCACCTTGGGCTGGTGGCGTAATTATGTGTTTCTTCGACCTGTATTTTACTTTATTGATTTGTAAACAGATATGGAATTTCAATTTTACCTTTCAGAAATGGAACTACTTCACTTTGTAGACTCTGCAGGCACACACTTTACTGAAGAGAAGTCTATTGAAGAATTGGCTGTGTATTTACAATTCTGCTACATTGGGCTCCTGTTACAAAGTGTATGTAATTCTGACATCTTTTATACCCTACTTTGAGAGAGGGTTGGGGTGATTAACCCTTTCCCACATATAGACGCTTTCTGACGCCTCTGCAGCAGACGGCGGTTTGTGCAATTTCTCCTTTTGCCACAATGTTTTTCACTTTTAGTCATAGGTTATCCATTCAATTATAGAGATTTTCTATTTTTAGCTCACCTGAGCTTTGCTCAAGGTGAGTTATTGTGATCGCCTTTTGTCCGGCGTCCGTCGTGCGTCGTGCGTCAACTTTTTCTCCTCAGTAACCAGTGGGTCAATTGGGATGAAACTTCACAGAAAGCATCCTCTCAATGACCTCACCAGATTTCCTTCAAATTTTTGGGATCCATGCAGAATTCTGGTTTCCATGGCAACGAAATGAAAAAAACTTCAAAATTCTACTTCTCCCAAACTGGTTGGCAGATTTTCAAATAATTTTGTAGAAATGTTCCTTGGATGACCCTCTATAAGATTCCTTCAAGCCATGTTGATTGGTCAAAAAACATGGCCGCCAGGGGGGGGCGGGGCTATTTTGCCTTATATGGCTATAGTGAAAGCTTAAAAAATCTTCTTCTCCGAAAGTGTCTGGCCGATTAATAAATAATTTTGTAGAAATGTTCCTTGGATGACCCTCTATCAGATTCCTTCAAGCCATGTTGATTGGTCAAAAAACATAGCCGCCAGGGGGGCGGGGCTATTTTGCCTTATATGGCTATAGTGAAAACTTAAAAAATCTTCTCCTCCGAAAGTGTCAGACCGATTTTCAAATAATTTTGTAGAAATGTTCCTTGGATGACCCTCTATCAGATTCCTTCAAGCCATGTTGATTGGTTGAAAAACATGGCCGCCAGGGGGGGGCGGGGCTATTTTGCCTTATATAGCTATAGTGAAAACTTAAAAAATCTTCTTCTCCGAAAGTGTCAGGCCGATTTTCAAATAATTTTGTAGAAATGTGCCTTAAGTGACCCACTTTCAGATTCCTTCAAGCCATGTTGATTGGTAAAAAAACATGGCCACCAGGGGGGCAGGGCTATTTTGCCTTATATGGCTATAGTGAAAACTTAAAAAATCTTCTTCTCCGAAAGTGTCAGCCCGATTTTCAAATAATTTTGTAGAAATGTTCCTAGGGTGACCCTCCATCAGATTCCTTCAAGCCAAGTTGATTGGTCAAAAACTATGGCCGCCAGGGGGCGGGGCTTATATAGTTAAATTGAAAAAAAAAAATCAGGTGAGCGATTCCAGGGCCATCATGGCCCTCTTGTTTGACAAAATATGTTCAAAGTCGTCTGCTGCAGAATTGTCGTATGAGGGAAAGGGTTAACCCTTTCCCACATTTCAAAAAATTGGCAGCAGATGACTTTGATAAGATGTAAGCACAAATGTGGAAAAATCCTTTAAATGAAAGTATAATTATTAAATAGAGTTGAAAACATTGTGGCAAAATGGGAAATTGCTTGTCTTGAGCAATTTCTTATTTTGTCACATTGTTAGCTCGACTTTTGAAAAAACGAGAGCTATTGTCATGACCCTGGAGTCGTCTGCGGCGGCGTGGTCGTCCGGTAAGTTTTTTTGTTGGCGGCAGCGGCGTGGTCGTCCGGTTAAGGTATTTTGTTGGCGGCGGCGTGGTCGTCCGGTTAAAGGTTTTTTGTTCAGCTCAGCTTTTTTTCTGTTTTCTCCCTATCAGTCGAGCGTCTGTGCCGTACGCGTTGCTCTTGTTTTTAATAGTTGTCTGCTTTAGAGGCATCAGAAAGCGTCTATATATGTGAAAAGGTTAAGGGTTTTTCTTTGTCCATCCAAGATGTTTATGTTATACAGATTTCCTATAAATAAAAATAGATCCAGGCCAACACATTCAGTTTCAGCGAGAAAGAGTTATAGAGTAATGATTCCTGAAACAGAAAATCCACAGGAGGCAAAAAGTGTATGTCCGGGTTTGCCTGTGGGCATGCTTAGGCTGATCCGGGTCGATGCTTAACACAGAGTCCACAATGTTGGTTTTCTTGTGCGATGGCCCCTATATATTTCCTACATTATACAATAATGCTGCAGCAGACAACATCTTTGAAAACATCTAGGGAAAAAGATTGAAAATTTCGAAAAAAAGAATATTATTATTGAATTTAGTTCAAATCATTGTGGCAAAGGAAGAAAATGCTTATTATTTGCCACAATTATTTGTAAATTTGATTGAAGCAGATGTGTTAAATTCCATATACAAGTATTTGATTTATTAATCCTTTCCCACATACAACATATCTGCAGCAGATAACTTTGAAAGCATTAAGTAAAAAATATGGCTAATCTCTATAAATGAAAGAACACTTTTTAAATAGATTTGAAAACATTGTGTCAAAATGAGGAACTGTTTTCAATAGTCCTCTACTGCCGAGGCGTCTAGTTAACATACTTGTTAGTTATGGACTATGTTAAGTATATTGTATCCCTTTCCCTCATATAGACTCTTTCTGACACCTCTGCAGCAGACAGCTTTTTGAAAACATAGTGACAAAAGAAGAAATTGCTCAAATCGAGCAATTTCTTCTTTTGCCACAATGTTTTCCACTTTTAGTCATAGGTTATCCATTCAATTATAGAGATTTTCTATTTCGGCTGCAGAATTGTCGTATGAGGAAAAGGGTTAACGTAATCAGTCCCTGTCACACTGATGATTATTTTAATCAATATTTTATTTTTAAATACACATTATACTGTTATCAATTCGAAATAATTTTAACAAGCGAATTAAGTTATTTTGTCCTCAAACAGTTTTGCTTATCTACGTTTCCTTTATTCAATGTTCTTACTAGTAGAACTATAACCTTATAAAAAAAGTTTTGTGCAGATTCCATCAGAGTGAATGTTTTGTATCAATTGTTTAGTGAATTATTAACTGTATTTACAGGAAACCATGCCTTCAAACTGTACACAGCTGGTTCACGGACTGGAAAATCTGACAGATAAGGTAATTTTTGTCATCTTTTCTGATAAAAAATAAGGTATTCATGTTAACTTATAGAAAAGGGATAATGTCTATTAGAATCGGTTAAAGTTATCTGATAGGAAATAGATACCGGTAGTTGTATGTGATATAAAATAAGGTAATGTTGTCTGATAGAAAGTCAGGTAATGCTGTCTGAACGGAATAAGGGAGTGCTGTCAGATAGGTCTAAGATAATGTTGTCTGATAGGAATAAGGTAATGTTGTCTAATACAACTAAGGTAATGCTGTCTGATAGGAATAAGATAATGCTGTCTGATAGGAATAAGATGGTGCTTTTGTGTATGAATAAGGTAATGTTGTCTGATAGGAATAAGGTAATGCTGTCTGATAGGAATAAGATGGTGCTGTTGTGTATGAATAAGGTAATGTTGTCTGATAGGAATAAGATGGTGCTGTTGTGTATGAATAAGGTAATGTTGTCTGATAGATATAAGGTAATGCTGTCTGATAGGAATAAGATGGTGCTGTTGTGTATGAATAAGGTAATGCTGTCTGATAGGAATAAGATAATGATGTCTGATAGGAATAAGATGGTGCTGTTGTGTATGAATAAGGTAATGCTGTCTGATAGGAATAAGGTAATGCTGTCTGATAGGAATAAGGTTGTGCTGTCATATATGAATAACGGAATGTTGTCTGATAGGAATAAGGTAATGTTGTCTTATATGAATAAAGTTGTGCTGTCTGATAGGAATATGGTAATGCTGTTTTATATGTATAAGGTAATGTTGTCTGATACAACTAAGGTAATATTGTCTGATATGAATAAGCTTGTGCTGTCTGATAGGAATAAGGTAATGCTGTCTGATATGAATAAGCTTGTGCTGTCTGATAGGAATAAGCTTGTGCTGTCGTATATGAATAAGGTAATATTGTCTGATATGAATATGGTAATGCTGCCGTATATGAATAAGGTAATGTTGTCTGATAGGAATATGGTAATGTTGTCTGATAGGAATAAGGTAATGTTGTCAGATAGGACTAAGGTAATGGTGTCTGATAGGACTAAGGTAATGTTGTCTGATAGGACTAAGGTAAATATTGTCTGATAGGAATAAGGTAATGTTGTCTAATAGGACTAAGGTAATGTTGTCTAATAGGAATAAGGTAATGTTGTCTTATAGGAATAAGGTAAATATTGTCTGATAGGAATAAGGTAATGTTGTCTGATAAAACTAAGGTAATGCTGTCTGATCGGAATATGGTAATGCTGTCTAATCGGAATATGGTAATGCTGTCTGATCGGAATACGGTTATGATGTCTGATAAGAATATGGTAATGCTGTCTGATAAGAATATGGTAATGCTGTCTGATAGGAATATGGTAATGCTGTCTGATAGGAATATGGTAATGCTGTCTGATAAGAATATGGTAATGCTGTCTGATAGGAATATGGTAATGCTGTCTGATAAGAATATGGTAATGCTATCTGATAAGAATATGGTAATGCTGTCTGATAGGAAAATGGTAATGCTGTCTGATAAGAATATGGTAATGCTGTCTGATAAGAATATGGTAATGCTGTCTGATAAGAATATGGTAATGCTGTCTGATAGGAATATGGTAATGCTGTCTGATATGAATAAGGTAATGTTGTCTAATAAGACTAAGGTAATAATGTCTAATAGGACTAAAGTAATGTTGTCTGATACAACTATGGTAATGCTGTCTGATATGAACACGGTTGTGCTGTCATAGTAATGCTGTTGTATATGAATATGGTAATGTTGTATGATATTACTAAGGTAACGTTGTCTAATAGGACTAAGGTAATGTTGTCTGATATTACTAAGGTAATGTTGTCTGATATGAACACGGTTGTGCTGTTTGATATGAATAAGGTTGTGTTGTTGTATATTACTAAGGTAATGTTGTATTATGATAGGACTAAAGGTAATGTTGTCTGATATTACTAAGGTAATGTTGTCTGATATTACTAAGGTAATGTTGTATGATATTACTAAGGTAATGTTGTATGATATTACTAAGGTAATGTTGTATGATATTACTAAGGAAATGTTGTCTGATTTTACTAAGGTAATGTCTGATATTACTAAGGTAATGTTGTCTGATATTACTAAGGTAATGTTGTCTGATATAACTAAGGTAATGTTGTCTGATATTACTAAGGTAATGTTGTATGATATTACTAAGGTAATGTTGTCTGATATTACTAAGGTAATGTTGTCTGATATTACTAAGGTAATGTTGTCTGATATTACTAAGGTAATGTTGTATGATATTACTAAGGTAATGTTGTCTGATATTACTAAGGTAATGTTGTATGATATTACTAAGGTAATGTTGTCTGATATTACTAAGGTAATGTTGTATGATATTACTAAGGTAATGTTGTATGATATTACTAAGGTAATGTTGTCTGATATTACTAAGGTAATGTTGTCTGATATTACTAAGGTGATGTTGTATGATATTACTAAGGTAATGTTGTATGATATTACTAAGGTGATGGTGTCTGATATTACTAAGTAGATGTTGTCTGATATTACTAAGGTGATGTTGTATGATATTACTAAGGTAATGTTGTCTGATATTACTAAGGTAATGTTGTCTGATATTACTAAGGTAATGTTGTATGATATTACTAAGGTAATGTTGTCTGATATTACTAAGGTAATGTTGTATGATATTACTAAGGTAATGTTGTCTGATATTACTAAGGTAATGTTGTCTGATATTACTAAGGTAATGTTGTATGATATTACTAAGGTAATGTTGTATGATATTACTAAGGTAATGTTGTCTGATATTACTAAGGTAATGTTGTCTGATATTACTAAGGTGATGTTGTATGATATTACTAAGGTAATGTTGTATGATATTGCTAAGGTGATGTTGTCTGATATTACTAAGTAGATGTTGTCTGATATTACTAAGGTGATGTTGTATGATATTACTAAGGTAATGTTGTATGATATTACTAAGGTAATGTTGTCTGATATTACTAAGGTAATGTTGTATGATATTACTACGGTAATGTTGTCTGATATTACTAAGGTAATGGTGTCTGATATTACTAAGGTAATGTTGTATGATATTACTACGGTAATGTTGTCTGATATTACTAAGGTAATGTTGTCTGATATTACTACGGTAATGTTGTATGATATTACTAAGGTATTGTTGTATGATATTACTAAGGTAATGTTGTATGATGATACTAAGGTAATGTTGTCTAATAGGACTAAGGTAATGTTGTTTTATAGATATAGGATCTGACATGAGTTGTCATTTCATATAAAGTTTTATTCAACAAGTTCAAGATTTTTTGTTATTAAGCGAGCCTCTGGCGAGCTTAATAACAAATATCTTGGACGAGTTGAATAAAACTGTTTATGAAATGACAACGAATGTCAGATTCTTTTTATCACATGACGAAACACGCCAAGAAAATCGAGTTTTCCAAAGCTATTTTAATTTCGTCAGTAAACCGTATAACAATGCCACATATAATTATGCCGAGGTCATAATCAGCTTATTTTATTAAAAGTGATAATAAATAACACTCATGAGATATTATATATATCATATAAAGTGACTTATGAGGTGTATTTCGATAAAAAATGTACTTAACGTTTCCAATATTTCTAGATGAAATTTACGGGTTTTGGCGCCAAAGTGACTAACGTATGAGGTCAAAACGCTGACGTGACGTCATTTTCCTAGTATTAGGTCATGTTATATTACCCATGTTGTATATAAAAAAATATGTAATGGTTATATTACATTGGATACAAGCATTGTCATGTGATAAGAATAAGGTAATGCTGTCTGATAAGACTAAGGTAATGTAGTGTGATACTACCTAATATTAAATGATAGGAAAATATGGATATACAGTCAAAACTCTGCAGCAGACGACTTTGAAAATCTCTATAAAAAAATGTTTTCAACTTTTTTAAGTAATTATACCTATAATTATAGAGATTTTCCATACTTTTGAGTAGCAATTTTCAAAGTCGTCTGCTGCAGAATTGCTGTATTTTGGAAAGGGTAAATATTTATACAGATAGGGAAAGGGTTAAATAAACATATCTTTATAAACATTGTATTTTTGCACATAGGTCAGGGTCAAGTTAACCCTTTATCACAAGCATATGTAATTTTTAGGTATCTGCAGCAGACCATTTTTGAAAACATTGTGACAAAATGAGCAATGTCACATTTTGCCACAATGTTTTCAACTCTATTTAATGGCAATATAATAATTTTCTAGAGATTTTCTGTATGTTTTGCCTTGATATATGTATGCTGCAGATTTGTTGTATGTATGAATGGGTTAATACTCTTTAGAATAAGAGATATTAATGTGGGTAATACTGTTAATTAACATTACAGGAGGATGGTAACACAATGATGTTAAAGATGTGTTTTCTGTACCAGACGATACTTGAGTTCTTGTCACACAGACAGACGAACAAGGAGGTCAAGTCTCCAAGGGTAGGTCACTCTGATACTTAGCAGACATGCAGATGAGGTTGTGAATCTAATCCATTCACTCATTCTAGAATTATCTCCCCTTGACCTTTAACTCATTCATACTATCAATGTAATATTGGGGGGTATTAATTCAGCTATAGTGACAGTTCACAATTTTATTGTATTACATTGTGAGTTATTTGATAAAAGGCAGTTCTGGGATGTTTTTAGATTCACCTGACCTTTGTTTGGTTTGTGTGTTTTAGCCTACAGGTTTTGAGCAAAAACAACAAAATCAACAAATGAAATAACAGTTTTTAGGCTACCCAGGAAAGAGGCAACCTTGGCATTGTGGTTAGCGCCAGGTATGTGGAACCTGCTGCACAGGTTTGGTCCAAAGTCACTGCAGTCATGGCGGAGTGACCTTGGTCAAGTTAAATTTCCTAGCCTAGTACTTGCTTGTTTACCCAGGTTTCATGAATAAATAAACTGTTGCTATGATATAACAGAAATATTGTTGAAAACAACGTAGCACCCAAATAAAACAAAACACACACAAGTTGGTTCATCTGTGGCCGATTCTTATTTGCATGATATTTAATAACTAGATAACAGAGCTCTAGATAAGGGGCCTTTGTGCATGTTCTAAAATGCTTATACAGCCCTCTAACCCTATGTTATGGTTCAGAGGACTAAATAAGAGGGAGTGAACAGGTCTTTTCCCCACACTCTTACTGAGACGATTCTTTTAAGTAGCCACAACATAGGGTTTGAATGTCAAATAAGGATTTTAGAACATGGAAAATGCCCCTTATCTAGAGCTCTGCATGCTGAGTATATGCGACCTAAAACAAGCAGTTGATATGATATCAATCGTAGCGCTTTATTGCACTGCTTTTCCCCACAATATTTATCTTATTACTCAACAAAATCCTATGTTGTGTGTACTCAAAAAAATCGTCTCACTGAGACGATTATTTTGAGTACCCACAACATAGGGTTTGAATGTCAAATAAGGATTTTAGAACATGGAAAATGCCCCTTATCTAGAGCTCTGATGGGTACCTCAAAGAATCTTCTCAATGAGACTGATCTTTTAACCCTTTCCCTCATACGACAATTCTGCAGCAGACGACTTTGAACATATTTTGTCAAAAAATAGAAAATCTCTATAGTTGAATGGATAACCTCTGACTAAAAGTGGAAAACATTGTGGCAAAAGGAGAAATTGCTCATTTTGAGCAATTTCTTCTTTTGTCACTATGTTTTCAAAAAGCTGTCTGCTGCAGAGGCGTCAGAAAGCGTCTATATGAGGGAAAGGGTTAAGTACACATATATAGGGTTTGGTTGGATAATAAGAGAGGTATTATGGAGAAAGTAGCTGTATACCCTTCATTATCTGAATCTCTGTACAGTTATTCTAACACACAGGCCAATGGAATGTTTAGAGAAATGTTACAACTAGCACTTGTACCAGCATTAACTGTGTTCAGTAAAGCTGAATGCCTGGAAATCTTTGTTTATTCCTTTCCCACATATAGACACATTTTTATGCCTTTACAGCAGATGATTTTTGAAAACATTGTGGCAATAGGAGAAATATTTTTCTCTTTTTGCCAGTTTTTCATTTAGATTAAATAATCATACTTTCACTTATAGAGATTTTTCATATATTTTCCTAAGACATGTTCAAAATTTTCTGCTTCATATATGTTGTATGCGGGAAAGGGTTAAGAGAAAATTTATCTTGTATTCATTACAGGTGGCTATTGAAGTGTTTAACAAAACATTGAAATCCAAAGAATTTTCAAGCAATGTTTTCTCGGGAACAGACGCTAATGTCAAATGCCGTGGCCACTCCATGTCTCTGGCGATAAACAAGGATCTACAAGAAATTCCCATGGACGATTTCAGACAGTCTGGTCTATTCATGACAAAACTTGATTTCAGCAACAACTATCTAGAAAAACTCCCAGATGACTTCTTCACAAGTTTCAAGGCTTTAGAAATGTTAAATGTTTCCAACAACAAACTGATACAACTACCAGATGGGATAAAACTATTGAAAGACCTGTCACAACTTGATGTTTCCGCAAACAGCCTCAAGACATTGCCGGCAGAGTTGGCTGAACTTGCTGACTCATTGATATACCTTGATATATCAAACAACCCATTCAATGTGTTACCACCATGTATTAGTAAACTAGTCAATCTTGAAGACTTGCTTGCTGAGAATATAGGAGTTATCAATGATCTGTCGGGGATTTTAAACCTGACCAAACTTGTGACATTAAATGTTGGTAAAAACAAGTTTTCTGGGGTACCAGCTGGAATGGAACGGCTTCCCTTGACAAGTTTGGACCTGAGTGGTGTTCCATGGTTCCCTGTGTCCATGTTCCAGTCCTATCATGCTTTCATACAGACCCTCAACACTAATCATGTGACTGCGGCAATGACTGAAGAAGTAAGTTTATCCTTGAACAAATCTGCAGCAGACGACTTTGAAAACATATGGGCAAATACGTGGAAACTCTCTTTAAATGATAGTATTATTATTATTGAATAAAGTTGAAAACATTATGGTAAAAGGGCAAATTGCTTGTGATGAGCAATTTCCCCTTTTGCCACAACGTTTTTAAAAGTCATCTCCTTCAAAAGTGGCAAGATGTGGGAATGAGTAAACAATCATTAGTTTATGACTTTTTGCCAAATTACTGATGTGCTATTGACATTGCTTTGGCGGTGTTGACCACCATGTCCATGTGGTGTAGTTTTGTAGCTAGGATCACTGTTTTTCTAAACTTTAAACCCTTTCACATGCAAAATATGGAAGCTCTCTTTAAATGAACTTTCTAATTAATGAATAGAGTTGAAAACACTTTTACAAAAGATGAAATTGCTCAACAAGAGCAAAAAGGTGAAACTTGTTATCTGACGCCCCTGAAGCAGACGACTTTTAAAACTTTGCGACAAAAGAAGAAATTGCTCAAAATGAGCGATTTCTCCTTTTGACACAATGTTTTCAACTCTATTCAATAAGTATGTCTTCATTCAGGTAGATTTTCCATATTATTTTTGAGATGTTAACAAAGTCATCTTATTTAGATTTTATATGAACGTGTATTATTGAATAGAGTTGAAAAGATATCATCAAGAGGGTGGTTTTTTTTTTACACTATTTATTCATAATTGGTATGCTGCAGATGCTTAAAAAAGAAGCGGTTAAGTTAGGAACGTTTTTTAAAATTATCAGGTGAATTTCTAATGAAATGGCCAAAACTTTCGAAGAGAAAACATCTGGCTACAGTTAAGAATATCTTGAAATTGACAAATTTACCGTTCACGCTCTTAAAGTGTTCCAACTTCGTTCCAATCAAGCTCACAATCCAATCACATTCCACTCAGATTGTCAATTTCATGATGTTTTTAACTGTTAAGAACATCATGAAATTGACAAAATTACCATTCATGCTCCGGTCCGTTCAGTTCTGCTCCACTCACGTTCCAGTTCGCTCTTAAAGTGTTCAGTTGTTCAAATCATTGTGATTGCTTTTTCCATTCCGATTAAATTGATTGCTTGTTTAAGCTCACTGGGAATGCTTTTTTTTTTCGATCAAAAGTAGTTTCGTGAAATAATCATCAAGTTAATTGTTGCAACCGCTCAATGAGCGAAGCATTCTTGTGATTGGATTTTTTCATTCATTATGATTGTTTCATTCAGAGCGCAAAATTCCGTTCAGATCTTATAGCATTCCAACTTCATTCCAATCACAGTCACGATCCAATCACGTTCCGCTCAGATTGTCAATTTCATGATGTTCTTAACTGTATCGAGATACCCATGGCACATTGTCTGCGTTGTCGTCACAAACCTTAATATTACCTCATAACCTAAAAACAGTTACACATATTCAAATGAAATTTCGACAACATGTTCCTAGAAACAATACACATTACTGCCAAGTCACATAACTCTGGCTTTAATAATTATTTAGTTATGCCCAATTTTGAAATTAGAAATCTATATAAAAAGTTTAGCCTTGCCTATAAATCAAAAAACATTCAACATTTTCAAATGAAACTTGGTACACATGTTCCTAGGAACAATACACATATCTGTACCAAGTTATGTATCTCTGGCTTTAATAATTATTCAGTAATGCCCCATAATTATTCATTTATGTCAACTTAGAAAAAACAGACAAGCGTTGGTGTTCGCCCTGCGGCACTCTTGTTTTTACATTATGGCGATTTTTCCTGACTGAGTAGTCTTAGTTTATTTTGCGTTTATGTCCTTTTTCTTTTTTACTAAGCCATGTCAGTTACAACTTAAACAATTAGAAAACTTATCTATAGTCTTAAAATGCCTTTGTTATGCAAGAGCCATTTAACATTGATTTTTCATGAATCATAGATAGACCTTACCTTACTAAATGGTTGTTGAGGTTTTGGGTTTATGTCAACATTTTGCTTTAACCCTTTCCCACAAACAGACACTTTCTGAAGCCTCTGCAGCAGACGACTTTTGAAAACCATTGTGATGAAAGAAGAAGTGGTTAGCATTGGGGATTTGTAACTTGATCCCATCTTGCAGCGATCATTGTGACATGCCCTTTGGCAATGTGCTTTTCCTAGTCTAGTACTGTTTAGTTTACCAAGAGTTCATGGATAAGTGAACTGGTGCTTTGATGTAACTGTAATAATGTTGAAAATGGAGTAAAACCAATAAATGAATATATTGGATTGTACATAAGATGAAAGATCACCTTTTTTGGGTTGGGATTTTGTGACAGGTTTGAGTTTTTGTTGCAGGAAAAGGCTGCTCTGTTTAAAGCTGCAGATGCTGACCTTTCTAGCAACTTAACGCCTGATGAAGTGATCAGCATGAACATCAATATCTTGTTCCCAAGCTACCCCAGATTTGGTGAGGGAAATCTGAAACATCAGTCATGTAAGTCTGTTTTAATATTGGCAACTCTCTGCAAAAACCAACTATTGGGATTTTATGACAATGGTAATGTAAAAAATACAATTAGGTTGCTTTAACTCTTTCACACCTGTAGACACTGTAACATATTTAATTTACTTTTTAATTATTATGGACTGTCAATGAACATAAGATTATTTTTACAATTAGTAATATTTAAAAAATATTCAGTAACAAGTCAACCCTTTTGCTCTGATATATTGAAAAACACTCAACTACAGTTGAAGAAATAAATTGATTTTTAGCTTGACTTTTCGAAGAAAAGGCTAGCTATACTACTCGCGTCGGCGTTGGTGTCACACCTTGGTTAAGGTTTTTGTACCAAACCTTTACAGATATTGCTTTGAAACTTACAACACTTATTCACCATCATTATCTCCATCAACAGACAAGAGTACATAACTCTGTCAAGGTTTTTGTATGAATTATTACCCTTTTTCGACTTAGAATTTTGGTTAAGTTTTTTGTACCAATTTACTTATTTTCAAAACCATTACAGATATGGCTTCGAAACTTACAACACTTTTTCACCATCATTACTTCTATCAACAGACAAGAGTACATAACTCAGTCAAGATTTTTGTAAGAATTATGGCCCTTTTTTTACTTTGAATTTTGGTTAAGTTTTTTGTACCAATTTTACTTTTTTTCAAATCACTACAGATATTGCTTTGAAGCTTACAACACTTTTTCACCATCATTACCTCCAGCAACAGACAAGAGTACATATTTCTGTAAGAATTATGGCCATTTTTCGCCTTAGAATTTTGGTTAAGTTTTTCATACCACCCCACTTTTTTTCAAAACCATTAGTGATTTAGCTTATAAACTTACAATACTTATTTATCATCATTACCTCCATCAACAGACAAAGGTACATAACTCTGTCAAGTTTTGTTTAAGAATTATGGCCCTTTTTAGATTTATAATTTTAGTTAAGTTATTCATACCATATCAAATTTTTTCAAAACAATTAGAGATATTGCTTAAACACTTACAAAAATCTTTTTACGTTTTATTGGCAAGCACAAAAAAGTCGAGCATGCTGTCCTCCAATAGCTCTTGTTATGAAAACTTCTAGGCTTAAATATAAAAAATATATATGAAAGATTTTTTTTCCAATTGAATAGAGTTGAACACATTGTGACAAAAGGAGAAATTGCTCATTATAAGCAATTTCTCAGGAGTTGTGAGTTTGAACCCAAGCTCGGCCAGCATTCTTTCCAACGTTTGACAAAAGTCACTTAGACTAGCGTCATTTGTCTTCCACCAATGGTCTAACAGTCTATGTGGAAAAGCAACCAGTTGCTTGGAAAGAATGTCGAGTGGAGTACTAGTGTGAGAAAGCGAGGAAAGACATGAGTAGGTGAACTGGCCGCCGTGATATGACCGAAAGATTGTTGAAAAAACAGCGTTAAATCCCAATCAATCAACCCTTTGCCAGTATTTTTTCGAAAGTCATCGTCTGCTACAGTTGTTTCAAAATGCATTTGCAAGTGCAAAAGGGTTATAAAACTTTCCCGAATACAGTAAATCAGCAGCAGACGACTTTGAAATTAACAAATCAAAAATGTACAAAATCTCTATTGATGATGCTCTTTAAGAGCAATTTCTTCTTTTGCCACAATGATTTTAAAAGTTGTCTGCTGCAGAGGCTTCGGAAAGGGTCTATAAGTAAAAGTTAAAGACACGTGAAATATTTTTTCACAACAAATTGTTATTCAGTATGTACAATTTATCCTTTCTTTCCCTACAATATTTCAATTGTTGTCTAGGGCATAAGGGGTCACAACTCATAATTTATATAATGTTCAATGGGAAAAGATTGACCAGTGATACATGTACTGTACCTATGATAAGAGGTTATGAGCTTCTTGTTTCATAAGCCAAGCCTCGGTAGCGACGAGGGCTGTCAATCCAGGGGTTGTGAGTTGGCATCCAAGCTTGGCCAACATTTTTTTACTGACGTTCGACAAAAGTCACTATTACATGCGTCATTCGTCTTTCACCAATGGGCTTTTTAAAAGTCTATGTGGAAAAGCAGCCAGTTGCTTGGAAAGTATGTGATGTGGTGTAGTGGTGTGGGAAACCAGGAAACACATGAGTAGTTGAACTGGTTGCCATGATATGACTGATTTTTTTTTTTGAAAACGGCTTTAAACCCTAATCAATCGATCAATCAATCTTGTTTCATATAAAAATTTACAATTCAGCTGGAGGCATACCACCTTGTATTCTACAAATGAAGCAATTGAAGAAACTCATATTACGTTACCATGGAATTGAACAAGTCCCAGACGATGTAAAAAATCTTACAGAGCTTACAGAGCTTGATTTGAGCTTCAATCCTAAGCTTAAAAGTCTGTCTGCTGAACTGGGAGGTATTGCTTTAAAACGTAAGACATTTTCTCCTATATAATGTATATATTTCTTTGTCACTTTAACAATTATCACATACAGACATTTTCAGATGCCTCAGCAGCAGACGACTTTTGATTGCTCATTATTTGCTACAAAGATTTCAACTCTATTCCATTACCATAATATCATGTATAGAGATTTTCTATATTTTGGACTTGATGTATTGAAAGCTGACTGCTGCAGACTTATTGTATGTAGGAACGGGTTAAGCATTTTCAACATGCAACAAATCTACAGCGGGTGACTTTAAAAATGTATAGGCCAAATTAATGGAAAATCTTTGTGATATTATGATTATTGAATAAAGTTGAAAAATGCTATCTAGCTTTTGCTGATGATGATTGTGTCAGAATTAATAATACTGGTAGTACTGGTAATCTTTTTGGAAACACCATGATATAACTGAAATATGGTTGAAAGTGGCTTAAAACCACATTCGAACAATTAAAATATTTGAAAGTGTAAAAATAATTGACCCTTTCCCACATATGGAAAATCTGCAGAAGAGAACTTTAGAAACTTCTGGACAAAAGTTTATAAAAAAATCTGTAAGTGAAAGTATTATTGTTGAATAAAGTTGTAAACATTATAACCAAAGGTGAATTGCATCTAAATGTGGGAAAGGGTTGAAATGTAACAAATCATATTACATGTACCATATTGTACAAACCAGACAGTTCCTCATTAACCCTTTCCCACATAGAAATAGTCTGCTGCAGACTACTTTTAAAACATCTAGGTAAAAATATGCAAACATTTCTATTAACTCTTTCCCATACATAGACGCTTTCAGATGCCTCCATAGCAGACGTCTTTTGAAAATATTGTGACAAAAGGAGAAATTGCTAAAAACGAGCAATTTCTCCTTTTGCCACAATATTTTTAACTTTTTTCAGAAAATAAGCATAAGTATTTTTGACTACATGTTTTCAAAGTTGTCTGCTGCAGACTTGCTGTTTGTGGAAAAGGGTTAATGAAAGTATAATCATTGAATAGAGTTAAAAAAGACTATATTCATATTAAGCAAATTCTCTTTTTACCCATGTTTTAAAATCATTTCTGCTGCAGACACATTTTGAGACAGTTGTAATCGGTCAATGTTTTTCTCTGATGTCTTCAAAGCAGACGACTCTGAAAGTGTGGAAACAGAAACTAGCATAATATTATGTATATATTTCCAACAGAACTACATCTCAGAGATTGCACTGTATTGAACACACCTCCAAAAGAAATTGTCGCCCGTGGGTTTTTGGCAGTTATGGGCTATCTGAAGAGACTTCGCCTTGGGGCGTCTCCATGTAGAAGAACAAAACTGATGATGGTTGGACTTGGTGGAGCGGGAAAGACAAGGTAGGCCAAATTTGTCCATGACCCTGTCACACTGTCTCTTTTTCTAAATATAGGCTGAAATATCCATGCCCCTGTCACACTATCTCTTGTTCTAAAGTAAAGCTGAAATGACCATGCCTTTGTCACACTATATCTTGTTCTAAATAAAGTAAGGCAGAAATGTCCATGCCCCTGTCACACTATCTCTTGTTCTAAAGTCAGGCTGAAATGTCCATGCCCCTGTTACACTATCTCTTGTTCTAAAGTATGGCTGAAATATCCATGCCCCTGTCACACTATCTCTTGTTCTAAAGTAAGGCTGAAATGTCCATGCCCCTGTTATACTATCGCTTTTCTAAAGTTAGGCTGAAATGTCAATGCCCCTGTCACACTATCTCTTGTTCTAAAGTAAGGCTGAAATGTCCATGCCCCTGTTATACTATCGCTTTTCTAAAGTTAGGCTGAAATGTCAATGCCCTGTCACACTGTCTCTCATTCCAGAGTAAGGCTGAAATGTCCATGCCCCTGTTATACTATCGCTTTTCTAAAGTAAGGCTGAAATGTCCATGACCCTGTCACACTATCTCTTGTTCTAAAGTATGGCTGGGATGTCCATGCCCCTGTCACACTATCTATTGTCCTAAAGTATGGCTGAGATGTCCATGCCCCTGTCACACTATCTCTTGTTCCAAAGTAAGGTTGAAATGTCCATGCCCCTGTCACACTATCTCTTGTTCTCAAGTATGGCTGAGATGTCCATGCCCCTGTCACACTATCTATTGTTCTAAAGTATGGCTGAGATGTCCATGCCCCTGTCACACTATCTCTTGTTCTAAAGTAAGGCTGAAATGTCCATGCCGCTGTCACACTATCTATTGTTCTAAAGTAAGGCTGAAATATCCATGCCCCTGTCACACTATCTCTTGATCCAAAGATAGGCTGAATTGTTCATACCCCTGTCACACTATCTCTTGTTCTAAAGTAAGGCTGAAATGTCCATGCCGCTGTCACACTATCTCTTGTTCTCAAGTATGGCTGAGATGTCCATGCCCCTGTCACACTATCTATTGTTCTAAAGTAAGGCTGAGATGTCCATGCGCCTGTCACACTATCTCTTGATCCAAAGATAGGCTGAATTGTTCATACCCCTGTCACACTATCTCTTGTTCTAAAGTAAGGCTGAAATGTCCATGCCACTGTTACACTGTCCTGTGATATATGAAATGAAATGATTTATAGATGATACATGTGAATTTAATAAATTGATGAAAAGAAGATATATACAAATTCATAAATTAATAAATAGAGGATATTTGTTTGTTTTGAGTGGATATGGAATATATCTCATCGAGAAGTGATACAATTTAATATTTTCACGAGCGCGTAGCGTGGGAAAAATGTTAAAATTGTATCACTTCGAGTTGAACTATATTCCATATCCACTCAAAACAAACAAGTTTTCTTTTAATTTTATGATAATTGATGAGGAAATAATGGAACTATTTAGTGTCTTCGTACCTGTTCACACGCAGACGAATCTGTGTGATTGTATTTGTTTACTACACAATGTCAGACAATGACAATAAGTCAGATTTGTTAAATTTACGGAATACGGAATTATACATTTGTTAAGATAAGTTTTTATCACATGACACTGCTTGTATCCGGTCTAATAATATACCCATTACGTATTTCTTTATATATAACTAGTGTATCATAACATGACCGAATATTAGGAAAATGACGTCACGTCAGCGGTTTGATGCCATAACGTTAGACCCTTTGGCGCTTTACCTATATCACTCACAGTGTGGGTGATATGGATTTGATTTCACTGATAGAACGACTATTGTCGACTTTTTAATCATTTTTTTTAAAATCGGTATTTTGGGTATGTATAAAATGAGCAGAAAAACACGGATTGAAAATTATTGTCATCTTTTTAATCAATTTTTTTAAAATTGATATTTAAGATCATTAAAGTGCTGGAATTAACATTTGTACGAAAAGTTAAAAATAAATGGAAATCTATAAGAAATATGTTTTCCCGTTCGTCAAAAAAACGACAGCATTAGCCTTCTACGCCCGAAACTAAATTTTGACTGTATCGTAGTCAAAGAAGGACGTGACGTCATTTCCGTTACACTTCATCTTGGCGTAACGTCAATGGAGTGACGTCGTTTCCCGCAAAAAAGTGGTATCAACATGAAAGACCCCAAATTCCTATACATGAGCTATTGACTCAATCATTCAAAGTATAATTATTTATCAAACATTGTGGCAAAAGGATAACTTTCTCATAAGGAGCAATTGTTCTTGTTGCGACAATCTTTTCCTAAATCACAGGCCTCTGAAACCGTCTCTAATAGGGAAAGGGTTTAGCAGAAATGTGACCCCTTACATAATTTGTTCAAGTCTGCTTGAAAAAGGCAGTCGCCAGGTGGCATCAGAAAAGGGCTGATCTATTTGCTTCTTTACCATAATGCAGGTGATCGATTAAGGATCATCTTGGCCCTCATGTTTTAACCTCGTTCATTATAAATGTATTCCTTGATTTTCTGAAAGTCTTTACTTTATTATTTTCTGTTCGTAATAATAGACGACAGCAATAAGAATTGCAAATATGTTTTGATAATGCAAGACACATGCCATTAACATTATTATTGTCTAGTCAATTACTTATAAATCCTTATTTATGGCCAAAGTATGCTCATAAATTTTTGTTTATAATTATCTTGCGTTTTTTTCGTAAATAGGTAGCACCTATAGATATATTAAATGTTCCATACAAATTTTATTTAATTAATGAATAGATAACACACAATTTATATCAATTGATGCATAACTGATACATACTAACCTTATGAATTGCCAGTTTGGTGCAGTCACTGATGAATGGTCGATATAGGGCCTATATGGATGCAGATGAGCCCATCACAGATGGAATAGACATAAAAACCTGGGAGGTGCCCATTGCGGGGGAGGGACAGAACAAAGACGTGCTTACTTACAGTGTGTGGGATTTTGCGGGTCAGACTGTCTATTACAATACTCATCAGGTAGTGTGTTATTGGGGTTTTACGCTGTTTTCGGCATTATTTCAGTTATATAATGGCAACAGTTCACTGATTCATGCACCCTTGGTAAACAAACCAGTACTAGGCTAGGAATTCTGCCTTAAATAAGGGCATTCAAGCATGACAGTCATGACTTGGGATCTAACCTGGGACGCCCGGTTCCTCAACCCCGATGCTAAGGTAGGATCATTCTGCCCTTTCCAACATACAACAAACCTGCAGGGGACCTTTAAAGCATCTAGACAAAAGTTGAGGAAATCTGTCTTAACGAAAGTACAGCATAGAAAACATTGTGAGCAATTTCTCCTTTAGTCGTAATATTTTCAAAAGTCTTCTGCTACAAAAGTGTTAAAATGTACCTGATTGTGGGTAATGGTTTAAATGTGTCCTGCTTTGTACTTTGTCTGAGAAAAAATTAGTAACTTTAAGAAAATTAAATATATGATTTTAAAATGTAGTTAACCCTTTCCCACATATGACAACTCTGCAGCAGACGACTTTGGAAACATACCTGAAAAAAATGGAAACTCCCTTTAAATGAAAGTACAATAATTGAATTGAGTTGAAAACATGGCAACAAAAGGAGAAATTGCTTGTTTTGAGCAATTTCTTCTTTTGTTGCCATGTTTTCAAAAAGCCGTCTGCGACATTTAGAACAAAATATGCAAAATCCCTGTAAGTTAATGGATTAATATTGAATAGGAATGTAAACATTGTTGCAAAAAGAGAAATTACTCATGATGAGCAACTTTTCCTTTTGTCACAATGTTTTCAAAACTCGTCCGTTGCAAGGGCATCCGAAAGCATCTGTTTGTTGGAAAAGTTTATGTTTTCATCCTTTTGTTGCTATTGTCTGTCAGTTTTTATACTTATTAAGATGTGTCTTTAATATTTACACTTAACCCTTTCCCACATACAGACACTTTCTGATGCCTCTTCAGCAGACGACTTTTGAAAAAACATTGTGACAAAAAAAGAAATTGCTCAATTTCTGCTTTTGTCACAATGCTTTCAAATCTATTCAATGTTAACCCTTTCCCTCATATAGACGCTTTCTGACGCCTCTGCAGCAGTCGGCTTTTTGAAAACATAGTGACAAAAGAAGAAATTGCACAAAACGTGCAATTTCTCCTTTTGCCACAATGTTTACCACATTAAGTCATGGGTTATACATTGAGATTTTCTATGTTTTAACAAAATACGTTCAAAGTCGTCTGCTGCAGAATTGTCGTATGAGGGAAAGGGTTAAATGTTTCATTTATAGAGGTTTACCATCTTATTCACCAGAAGTTTTTGAGTCGTCTGCTGACACAACATTGCATTTTGCTTCTTGGAACTTTGGAAAATTTACATCTTTCTTGATCTTGGATCTCACAAGAAACAGATATTTCAATTCACCTTGTAGTAAAGTGAAAAGCAATGTATCGCTTCTGTAACATGACACTCCCTTTACATACAAACTAATGACTTCTATGTATATATTCCAGTTTTTCCTGTCTAACAGAGCTGTCTATCTCCTATTGTGGAATGTCCGACAAGGGTATGAGCATGCGGGTTTGGACTTTTGGTTGAGCTCTATTGCGTGCCATGCTCCTAAAGCCCCAATTCTAGTTGTTGGAACACACATTGATAAAGTAAGTTGTGCCGGGACTCCTTTAGCTTGTCCATTTTAGGACCTTCCTTTACTCTACGTTTTAGCCTATGTGTTAACCCTTTCCCTCATATAGACGCTTTCTAACACCTCTGCAGCAGAAGGCTTTTTGAAAACATAGTGACAAAAGAAGAAATTGCACAAAACGTGCAATTTCTCCTTTTGCCACAATGTTTTCCACTTTTTGTCATAGGTTATCCATTCAATTATAGAGATTTACCATTTTTTTTGACAAAACATGTTTAAAGTCGTCTGCTGCAGAATTGTCGTATGAGGGAAAGGGTTAACCCCATTCCAAAATGAAATAATATCTGCAACAGACAACTTTGAAAACATCTTGTCAAACACATGAAAAATGTCTATAAATGAGAGCTCAATTATTAGATAGAGTTGAAATCATTGTTGCAAAAGTTGCTCAAAATTCTTCTGCTGCAGAGCGGTCAGAAAGCGTATGTTGGTGAGATGGGAATAGAATAAAACCTCTTACCAGACTGAATATGAATGAGTTTGGTGATATTTCACCTTTTTGTAAATGCAGGCGTATTTTGACGCATATACAGCAGACAATTCTTGAAAACATTGTGGCAAAAGAAGAAATGTGTTTGTAAGCAGGAAATGTTTAACATTTGTGCCTTATGTCAGGGATGTAGATCTACGTCCCTGCTTATATATAAATTGTTATATTACTTCTGTAACAAAATTGTACTTATGTTTCAGATGTTGCATATTGTGTCATTGATTGATTGGCATTTAACGTCAATTTCTACAATTTTTCAGTAATAAAATGACGGCAATTAGCCTACCCCTTGCGGTTCAAGGCTTTCTCACACCATTATTGCATAAAGCAGTCTTTCAAAGCAATTGGCTGCTTTTACACATAGACATGATGAAAGACAAATGTTGTAGTCTCATTGACTTTTGTCAAACGCTGGAAGAATCAGGGCAGAGCTGGGGTTCAAACACACAACCCTTGGGTTGACAGTCTGAGCTGCTTCGGCTTATTGTTTCAAAGCAGGCTAAACATGTCATATCATGCAAACATCTAATCTAACAAAGGTTTTACTTCTGCTTATGTTTGTAGGTAGAGAAATACAAGCTGCCAGAGGAAATATTAAAGACAAGATATCCGCAGATTTCCGGATTCTACTATGTCAGTGCCTACACAGGAAATGTAAGATTTATAATTTACCCGATCACCATGGTAACTCCCCCAAATGGAATGGAATATCAGTATTAACACTTTTGCATCTAAAGTTGCATTTGGAAGTATCTACAGCAGACGCCATTTAAAACATTGTGGCAAGAGAAATTTAACTCTCTTCAATTAGTATACATGTACAATGTCATGTACACTGGCACTCCTCTATAACACTGTACTTGGGAGCCATGGTCTCGCACAGCGCTATTAGCGGGGTTAAATTGATAATGCTGTTCAAAAAAAATCATTACACTAATTCAATTGCAAAGAGAGTGTTTTTGGCTAAAACAAGCTTACAAGATATAGTTACCTGTTTCTTTGACATTTGATAGATGTATCAGGGCTCGAATTTAAGCATGCATACTCGCGAATTGTAAGTGCAAATTTAAATTTGCGTGGTGAGATTTCAGGCACCAGCAGATTATTGCGAGTGAAATTTTTGGACCAAATAATACGCATTTCTAATCGTCGATCTTTTACAGGGTTATTTCTTTGACAATTCAGGGTAATTGCAGTGAACTTTCGAGATATACAGAGTGGCTGGGAGTATACTTTCAGTTTTGCAATATTTGCGGAAGTTTACAATAAATACATGTCTCGTGCCCATGCCCCAATATTGATGACGTTCACTGCATCCATTTGAGCTAAATAGTTTTAATTTACATATCGCAAATACGATTGGCTGGAATAGTCATGTGTATATTTTGGGTTTTCCCAAGTTGTATTCACTACGGAGCATCCAGATAAAATATCGCAAATATGATTGGCTGGAATAGTCACATGTATATTTTGGGGTTTCCCAAGTTGTAAGATATGAATGACATTTGCGAATTTTTCAGCTGTGGTTGTTTGTTACATTATGAAGTTTGAAATTGAGCATGCTATTAAAGTTGTATCAGTTTGCAAGGTGACTGAACACAATAAGCGTAATGCGCAAACAATAATTACAGCCGATTTTTTTATCTGTCTGTTGTTTTAATATTGAAAGCATTATGCAAACTGCCACTTGATAACGCTATCGACTTTTTATCTGTCTATTATTTTAATATTGAAAGCGTTATGCAAACAGCCGCTCGATAACAATATCAATTTTTTTTTTTACCTGTCTATTGTTGAACAAAGCGCCAGTGTAGTTTCATTTTAATATATATTTTTATATGTCACCCAAGATGTATCTGAAGCTGTTTGCTGCAGATTTTCTGTGTGTTTGAAATGGTTCATAATGTTAAGAAGATTTTTTGCCACATATTGCATTAGAACTGGTTAAATACATGTAGATGCTTTCAATGTTATAAGCTGCAGATTTGTTGTATGTTGGAAGGATCATGAAGAGGATTTGAAAGAGTGTGATCAAGATGGTGTGCTTTATTAATATATCTATAGGTGCTACCTATTTACGAAAAAAACGCAAGATAATTATAAACAAAAATTAAAGAGCATACTTTGGCCATAAAAAAGGATTTATAAGTAATTGACTAGACAATAATAATGTTAATGTCATGTTTCTTGCATTATTAAAACATATTTGGAATTCGTATTGCTGTTGTCTATTATTTGAACAGAAAATAATAAAGTAAATACATTTATAATGAACAAGGTTAAAACATGGGGGCCAAGATGATCCTTAATCGATCACCTGCATTATGGTAAAGAAGCAAATAGATCAGCCCTTTTCTGATGCCACCTGGCGACTGCCTTTTTCAACCAGTCAATATGACTGGAACAAATTCTGTAAGGGGTCACATTTCTGCTAAACCCTTTCCCTATTAGAGACGGTTTCTCAGGCCTATGCAACAGACGATTTAGGTAAAGATTGTCGCCACAAGAACAATTGCTCCTTATGAGAAAGTTATCCTTTTGCCACAATGTTTGATAAATCATTATACTTTGAATGAGTGAGTCAAAAGCTCATGTGTAGGAATTTGGGGTCTCTCATGTTGATACCACTTATTTGCGGGAAACGACGTCGCTTCATTGACGTTACGCCAAGATGAAGAGTAACGGAAATGACGTCACGTCCTTCTTTGGCTACGATACAGTTAAAATTTAGTTTCCGGCGTAGAAGGCTAATGCTGTCGTTTTTTTGACGAACGGGAAAACATATTTCTTACAGATTTCCATTTATTTTTAACTTTTCGTACAAATGTTAATTCCCACATAACACAGCACTTTAATGATCTTAAATATCGATTTAAAAAAAAAAAAGGATTAAAAAGACGACAATAATTTTCAATCCGTGTTTTTCTGCTCATTTTATACATATCCAAATAAACCGATTTTAAAAAAAATGATTAAAAAACCGACAATAATTTTCAATCTGTGTTTTACGTCTGCTTTTTATACATATCCAAAATGGCGGCCCCCATGGATTTTTCCAGTTTCTTTTCAGAAAGCTTCATGGATTATTGAAAAAAGAAAAAAAAAAGAAAAAAATCTCACACCTGTTACCTATAAGCGAAAAAACCCATTTATGTGTTTTTTTCGTATTACTAATGTCAAAACTACTATCTAACTTACTGACAATTGATGTCAATGGTATTTGAACTTACTGACAATTGATGTCAATGATTTTGAAATGACTATGTCAAACAGGTCTAGATATGGTCTTAGCTTCCCAATATTGATTATGACAACAGTTATCTACCCGTTAACCCTTTCCCACATACAACAATTCAGCAGCAGACGACTTTGAAAACATAGTGACAAAAACCTGAAAAACTTCAATAAAAGATAGCTTAAGTTAAGTAAAGTTGAAAAATTTGTGGCAAAAGGAGTAATTGCTCATCATGAGCAATTTTACCTTTGGCCACAATGTTTTCAAATGTCGTCTGCTACAGAGGCATCAGAAAGTGTCTTCATGTGGGAAAGGGTTTAAGTTAAAATTTGCATTTTACTCTCAAAGCAGTGTGTGCGAATATTGGTTTAACCCTCTCCCACTTGCAGACGTACTTTAATGCATCTCCAGCAGACGATGTTTAAAAACATTCAGGCAAAGGGAGAAATTGATTAGGATGAGCAATTTCCCCTATTACCACAATGTTTTCAACTCTATTCCATTGAAAGAGAATTTTCAAAGTCGTCTGCTGCTAATTTGTAATGTTTGTGGAAACGTTTAGTGACAGTTAACCACTTTATTTCCAGGGTGTTGCAGACCTGGGCAAAATCATTATAAAACAAACCCTTGAACAGAAGTACATGGGAGAGAAGATTCCAGAAGCCTGGCTCTCATTGGAAAAGAAGCTCATTCAATATCGAGAGGAAAAGAAAGTAGATCTTCTCCCATTGAAGACTTTAAGTACCATAGGCAGCACTTGTGGTATCTTTGACAAAACAGAGGTAAACAATTTGCTTTTATCAACCCTTAACCACATACAGACGTTTTTTTGACACCTGCAGCAGAAGACTTTTGAAAACATTGTGACAAAAGGAAATTTCTCCTTTTGCCACAATGTTTTCCACTCTGTTCAATATTTAAACAATCAATTTGTAGAGGTTTTACCTATATGTTTTCAAAGTTGTCTGCTGCTGATTTTTAAGCCCTTTCCCACATACGACAGATCTGCAGCGAAAGACTGAACATATATATACCTGCAAAAAAATTAGAAATTCTCTATAGAAGGAAGTACAGTATAATTGTTGAATAAAGTTGAAAACATTGTGGCAAAAGGAGAAACTGCTCATTATGAGCAATTTCTTCTTTTGTCTTAGTGTTTACAAGGAGTTGCTGCAGGTTTGTTGCAATTCAATTAATAGTCTCACATGTAAAGACATTTCCCTGCTTTTACCTAGATGTTTTTAAATTCTTCTGTTGCAAATGTGTTGGATGTAGGCTACACCTAAAGATACACCTTTTTATTTTATTCTAGCTGATCCAAGCCATCCAATTCCTTCATGATCTAGGAGCCGTTCAGTTTTTCAACAAGGACTTTTTACGGGACATGGTCGTTATCTACCCACAATGGATCATCGATGTGATGGCATGTCTTGTCACAGTCCATGAGGGAGCCGTGAAGGTATGGTCTAGTTTATACTTTCCCTGAAACAGAGACAGCTTTTAATGGCTTAACCCTTGCCCTCATACAACAATTCTTTAGCAGACGACTTTGAAACCATTTAGACAAAAATATGGAAAATCTCTTTGAATGAATATGTTACTATTGAATACAGTTGAAAATATTGTGGCAAAAGGAGAAATTGCTCATGCATCACAAAAAAGCCAACAATTTATTATTAAAAACTACCAGACAGAATGTATCGAATTTTTTGAGTGGCTAAAATACTCATCTAATTTGCAAATTGAACCTTTCCAACATGCAGATGTATTGACGGGTTAAATATCATTTGACACATTAATATTCCCAGGAAGGCAAGTTATTGCTGAAGGATGTCTGTAAGGTGTGGGAGGCATACCCAGCCGACCTTCACCCCTGGCTGTTACGACTTACAGAGGAGTTTGACCTCACATGTCCTCTCGGCGATGAAGAAGCCAGTATTGTGCCGTGTTTGCTGCCTGATGAAGAACCTGAGGTGTGTACAATTATACTTATTAAAAAGTGATATGAAAAATTTAGACTCTTCCAAATTGAAAGTATTAGAAAGCAAAAGGGAGGGATGGCATCTAATGGTTTTGGGACTACAGTGAAGACTGCACAGGCTCAATGAAGTCATCCCCTCTTGTATGTTTTATTTACCCAATAGCACCCTCTGACAAAGCTATTGAAGTGTAGCCCCACTAGTCTTATGCCAATATGTCTTTAAATGATGTATAAGTAGAGTGCTCTTAAATCTTTCCCACAAACAGCAAATTTGCAGTTGAAATTTCTTTTATTGGCAAAAATATAGATAAATGATTTATAAATATTGTAAATAGTTGAAAACAAGACTAAATTAGAAATAGCTAGTTTTGAGCAATTTCTTCTTTTGCCACAATGTTTGCAAAATTGTATCCTGCACAGATGTCTGAAAGCATCCTTACATGCTGAAGGATTAATACCAAGAATCGCTCAATTCTCATAGTTTTATCATTGAGTGGAAATGCATAGGGATCACTTCTCTGTCTGTCCCGCTTTCACTTACTAACAATTTATACCTTTGCCACATTTAGATGCTTTTGAACGCCTCTGCAACAGATGACTTGCAAAAAAATTGTGGAGAAATTGCACTGAAAATTGGCTCGAACACCGGTACCTCTTAGTTTTAGGGCATGTACTCTACCGACTGAGCTTACTTGGCCGTTTACATGTCCTCTCTTGAATTATGTACAAGTTGGAACCTCATCATGATTAACAATTTTTCCATTGGTCACAATATTTTTAGCCCTACATATTTTGTAATTATTAGCTCATCTGTTTTTTTCGAAAAAAGTCAGGGTATTGTGATACCCTAGTTTTTGTCTTCTGTGTCGTCACAAAACTTTAACTTTACCTCATGACTCAACCATTCAACATGTTCAAATGAAACGTGGTACACATGTTCCTAGGAACAATACACCAAGTCTTATAACTTTAAATATTATTCATTTATGCCCCTTTTTCGACTTAGAAAAATGCAGACAAGCATTGGCTTTCTCTTGCGGCTCTCTTGTTATACATATATTTAAGGAGATTTTCCATAATTAGGTCTTGATGTTTCTGAAATTGTCTGCTGTAAATTTGTTTTATGTGGAAAGGGGTTAACAAGCAACACATGTGTTCCTTTGAACCCTCTTGTTAACTTTGTCCTGATGTCAGTGAATAACGCACAGTTTAGATTTGTCTGAAATATATTCACAATGTCTGTGAGTAACCCATGGTTTGAAGTTTATATGTGTCAGAAATCTTTTCAAAATTTGTCAATTTCAGTATAAATGGCCCCATGCTAATCCAGAGAAGAACGTCCGAGAGTCGATGATCATCTACAAGTTTCAATATCTACCAGCTGGGTTGTTTAACAGAGCCCAGGTATAGAATTCTATATTTTACGAAACAAGGAAGTTGCAACTTAGTTATCATAATGGTAATCTGCAGCAGACGACTTTGAAAACATACTCCAAACAATTTGGAAACTTTCTTTACTTTGTAGTACAATAAATGAATAGAGTTGATGACATGGTGACATAAGAAGAAATTGCTTGTTTTGAGCTTCTATATGAGGAAAAGGGTTAACTTACCATGGTAACGCTGTGGTTTAACTGAAAAAGTGTTGAAAGCGGCTTAAAACATCAATCAATCATTGGCAGACTGGCATCAAAATATCACAATGTACATGTAACTAATTCTGGACAACTTCATAGGAAGTTAGCTTAGAGCGAAAGGAAGCCTGGGATTGCTTTACTCTTTCACTGTTGAATTTCACAAAGTTGACTCTTCCATGTTGAAAATTGAACTACTTTTTTTTTCATCCTACCGAAAACTTAGTAAAATCTAATGTCTAAGTGGCAAACAATGCAGATTTCAGGAGAGAAATTTCTGTCATTTGTTGTATATGGGAAAGTATCATGACCCCAAATGGCTGGACAAGGTTTATACACATTTATTGTATATGGGAAAAGTGTTATGACCTGAAATGGCTAGACGAGGTTTTTACACATTTCTTGTATATGGGAAAGTGTTATGACCCTAAATGGCTAGACGAGGTTTATACACATTTATTGTATATGGGAAAGTGTTATGACCCTAAATGGCTAGACGAGGTTTATACACATTTATTGTATATGGGAAAGTGTTATGACCCTAAATGGCTAGACGAGGTTTATACACATTTATTGTATATGGGAAAGTGTTATGACCCTAAATTGCTAGACAAGGTTTATACACATTTCTTGTATATGGGAAAGTGTTATGACCCTAAATTGCTAGACAAGGTTTATACACATTTGTTGTATATGGGAAAATGGTAAAACCCTAAATGGCTAGATGAGGTTTATACACATTTATAGTATATGAGAAAGTGTTATGACCCTAAATGGCTAGATGAGGTTTATACACATTTATTGTATATGGGAAAATGTTATGATCCTAAATGGCTAGACAAGGTTTATACACATTTGTTGTATATGGGAAAATGGTAAAACCCTAAATGGCTAGATGAGGTTTATACACATTTCTTATATCCATTACCAGGTGAGACTGAACGAATATTCCAAAGGAACCCAGATATGGAACAGAGGATCCTTCATGAAGAAAAATAATCACATAGCTCTTATGTTACAGACTGGGTAAGCTTTCTACTCACTTTTAATGAGCTTAATAAACTGTGTGTGATGGTTGCTTGATCCTTCATGAAGAAAAATAATCACATAGCTCTTATGTTACAGACTGGGTAAGCTTTCAACTCACTTTTAATGAGCTTAATTAATAAACTATGTGTGATTGAAGCTTGCTGCCGTGAAAGAATGTGGTCTGTATATCTTAATGTACATTCTTTGTTTAATTAACCCTTTCCCACAGACTGGGTAAGCTTTCAACTCACTTTAGATGAGTTAATAAACTGTGTGTGATGGTCGCTTTCTGCCTGGAAAGAATGTGGTCTAAATATCTTTATGTACATTCTGTTGTTTAATTATGAAAGCATATAAGACTGTTTACGCCTCTCTACAGGTTGATGGGAATCTTTTCCTTCTGTTTATTTATTTATTTTATTCAGGTTTTTTTCGTATCAATTTACCACAAACAGTTAATTTCTAACACCTCTGCAACCTCGTTGTGGTTAAATGAGAAATTGCTTATTATTACTCATAATTTTGCCCTAATGTTTGCAACTTAAGACAATAATTGTTTTTAAATTTAAAGAGAGTTTTCGAAATATTTTACTAAGTGTTTTCAAAGTTGCTGCTGCAGACTTGTTGTAAGTGGAAACGGTTAAACATAAATATAATCTATGTTTATATGTAGAAAATGGCTTTGGAAAAATGTTTTATTGAGTACTGGTGCGAAAAAGCCAAGAAAAACATGTTAGGTCAACTGGCCTTCATGGTATTACTGAAAAACCAGTTAAAGAAGTAAATGTTCATAATGATTTTTGATGCTTTTCAATAATAATGCTTTCATTTTCAACCGCCTCAGTGGTGTAGTGGTTGAGCATCCACCTCGGGTGCCGGAGGTCACAGGTTCGATCCCCAGCCGGGTTATACTAAATACTGTAAAAATGGTAGTAATGGCTGTCCTCCTTTGGGCTCAGAGTTTTGTGGTTAGCATTACGACTGACCGACTGGTGTCAGGACAAAATGTACCAGAAGTACTGGTTACTTACCCTTGAAATGCTGTGATATAACTGAAAACTTGTTGAAAGTGGTGTATAACACCAAACAATCCATCAACTTTCATTTACAGAGATTTTAAATAGTTATGCCTAGACTGATGTTTTCAAAGTCATCTGCTGCAGATTTGTTTCATGATTGAAAGACTTAAGGGCTCCCTGACAATCTGACAATCCCTTTTATTCAGGGACCAAGAAGTTATAGTAAGGGCTCAAGGATTCCGCCCAGAGAACTTTCTTTTCATTGTACACGAGATGATAGAAACGCTGATATTGGAATCATACAGCGGAGTCAGCTATGATTTCATGGTACCCTGCCTGGATTGTTTAAATATGGTTGGTAACTTGTTTATTGTTTTTATAATCTTCTTGAGGAATCTGCATGGCAAAGTGGTTAACTTCCTGATAAGATCCCTGTTTTCAAAATTATACAATAATAATAATTATTATACATTTATTATTTATTAAGATTTTTTGAAAAGGATTAAAAATTTGGATAGAACCCTCATTCCTTTCTCTGATACATTATGAGAGAAGTGTCTCAATTGTTGTTTGTTCTCGTATTTTTCGGTCAAGCAACAGTAGCTCAGTGGGTAGCGTTATAGGTTTAAGTTGTCTATCCTAGGATTGTGAGTTCAAACCACAACTGAGCAAACATTATTTCCAACATTTGACAAAAGTTAATGCAACAAGCTTCTTTAGTCTTAGACCAATGAGATTACAATCTATGTGGGAAAAGCAGCCGGTTGCTTGGAAAGACTTTTTTGTGGAGAACCAGTGTAATAAAACAAGGGTGGTAAACTTGCCACTGTACTGTGACATGACAGAAAAATCGTTGAATATTGTGTTAAACCAATCAATCAATCTAGCTATAATCTCATCTCCGGATCAAAATTAAGTTTAAATTTTTCAGATGTTTTTTTTCCTTTGATATAATTGTATTTAAACCAGAAAACAAGAAGACTTCTTTGAAAACATACAGAAGGAAATAGGGAGAATGAATGAAAGTAAATTATGAGCAATTTCACCTTTCGCCACAATGTTTTCAAAAGTCATCTGCTGTAAAAACGTCAAAATGGGTCTGCAGGTGGGAAAGGGTTAAAGGAAACGAGGGAATACATACCAGTACATGTTATAAGGTCAACATTTTGCTAGTTATTTAGCCTGTCCATGCATAAAGTGACATCTTGACTTTTGTGTGAAAAGGATAATAGACATTAGCATTCCAAAGGCTTGGCTCATAATATGTGGTTATAATTACAGAATGTTAAAGACCCTAGTATGGTAGGGAATGGTAAGGTTCAGAGGGCCATGGAAATGAATGTTCCCTTCATACAGTGTGATAAATTCTTCCACATTCTCTCTATACAAGAGATCAAAGGTTAGTATAAGTTATGCACACCTCTAGATTAGGAGAGGTCAAAATTGACCCTTGAGGTTTTGTTTTTTGTATTATATTTAATGTCACTTTCAATAGTTTGAGCCATCCTGCGATAAAACCAACATTGTGGACCCGAATCAGCCTAAGCATGCCGAGAAGGCTTACATGGATAGATACTTTTCGCCTCTTGTGAACTTTCTGTTTCAGGAATCATTATTCTATACCTCTATACCCCTGAGACAGAATGTGTCGGTCCGTATCAGCAGTCTGTGCAGGCTGATCGTGGTCGATATAGTAAACAGAGGCCATAATGTTGCTTTTCTCATTAGACGGCTCATTTCATGTATATCACGGCGTTTCCTGGGTAAATTTCCAGTATTGCTGGTATTATTTATCCTGACACGGATATATAAGTTGAAATGTTATCCCCGCAATCTTGGGCGCCAAGTAGGGAAAACCATTACTACCATTTTTAAGGCTTTGGTATGACCTGGCAGGGGATTTAAGCAATGACCTTCTACCCCAAGGCAGACACTCTTTCACTACACCACCACACAGTCTCAGAGCTTTGTGTAAGTGATGCGTATATGTTGATTAAGATTAAAAGTCAAAATTGATGGATGAGTCAAGACTTTTAAAAAAAAAAAAAAAAAAAAAAGGGACTTAATGGTGGGAGGCCAATTATTCCTACTGTATACTATTAAGTCTGGTTAATTGAGAATAATTCTAAAATATCTTTAAAGTGCAACAACCTCTCTGGAGCTACATCAGTCTGTACCTGTGAGAGGCAAAAATGCAGCTGTTCTAAAGAAGTGTTGCTCATTAGAGGTTTAAATCTTCGCCTGATAGAAACAAATTTAGACGCATCAGAATGCAGACAACTTTAGAAATCAATGTAGGAAAGGGAGACATTTCTTGAAACAAGCAACTTGCCATTTTCTTGCAATGCTTTAACTCAAACCTAAGATTATTGTCCAGATCTTAGAAATATATCAAGAGACTGCAAGGATGTGTAAGCTGATTGTAAAAACTTACAGTTGGCTTTCGCATAGTGCTTCTCATTATATACGCGGAGTTATATCCATGTTTCTGGTATTGAGGAGACCTTTATTTTGTTTTGAAGATTCAATGCCGTCCGACAAGATGTCAGATATGGATAATCACTTACGTAACAGTGTAAGAGAGTTGATAGACCTGACTCAGGAAACCACGGTTAACGTGTTCTTCATCTACTCCGCCAAAAATGTACCTGAATTGAAGGATGCTGAGAAACTTGTGAGCCCCGGTCACATCATGGAGGACCTAAGGAAACATGGCAGTTTTAAAGTGTAAATGAGAAAAACTCTAGGAAATCTTATCACTTTCCCTCATACAAATGAGGACATCTGCAGCAGACAACTTTTGAAAATATTCTTGTAAAAAGGAAAAGTTTCCATATTTTTGGCTTATTATTTTCAAAGCTGCAGATTTGTTGTATGTGGGAAAGGGTAAATATTTTTCTGGAGAAATATGGTTGAAGGTCTGTTAATCCATGCTACTTGATCTGATCTTATCCCTATATAGGTCCTACACCTCTTTAATCTTTATTGCACTGATCATATCCCTTCCCAGGTCCTACAACTCTTAATTTCACTGATCATGACCATTTCCAGGTCCTACAACTTTTCATTTCAATGATCATATCCATTTCTAGGTCCTACAACTCTTTATTTCACTGATCATATCCATTTACAGGTCCTACACTTCTTTATTTCACTGATCATATCCATTTCATGGTCCTACAACACTTTATTTCACTGATCATATCCATTTCCAGGTCCTACAACTCTTTATTTCACTGACCATATCCATTTCCAGGTCCTACAACACTTTATTTCACTGATCATATCCATTTCCAGGTCCTACACAGATAAGCCAGAATCATCCAATATGGAGGCCTTGACAATGACTGTGAAATCGACCAATGTCGTCATGATAGGAATGTCAGATGAGTTCTGTGGTAATCCAGAGTGTAAAAAGCTGCTTCTTTACATCAAAGATGTCCTCCGCTTGCCTGTGCTATTAGTGCTTCTTGGTACCACCAAGAAATGGCAAAAAGGGGACTTGAACATGTCCTTTGGATCGGAGGTATGTTTTGTTGGGGTTTTACACAGTTTTCACCATTATTACAGTTATAACATGGCGACAGTTCACTTATTCATAATCCCTGGGTAAACAATCCAGTACTAGGCTAGAACATGTGCCTTGACCAAGGGCAAACCACCATAACCACAGCGCCGCAACTTGGAATCGAACCTGGGATGCCCAGTTCCAAATCCCTGATGCTAGCCACTAGGCCACTGCCTCCTAACACTAACACCTTTGCAGCAAAGGACTTTTGAAAACATTGTGGTAAAAGAAGAACTTTCTCATAATGAGCAATTTCTCCTTTTGCCACATTGTTTACAACATTGTTCAATGGTTATATATTCTATATATACAGGTTTTCTACATTTTTGCTACAGTTTTTTTCCAAATCGTCAGCTGCATATTTGTTGTATGCAGGAAAGGGTTAATAGACCTGAACCTGCTACTATTAACCCTTTCCCACATTCAAAACATATGCAACAGACAATTTTAAAAACAACTAGCCAAATTATGGAGAACTTCCATTAATGAAATATCAATTATTGAAGAATATTACCAATATAAGCAATTTCTTCTTTTCTGACAAAGTTTGTGTTTAAAAGAATTTGTTCATCATCAAGCTTTAACATTAACTTGACCCATTTCCACTTACCTTAAATATGCAGTCACAATGTTTTCAACTTTATTTAACAATTAAACTATCTTTTATGGAGATTTTTCAGGTGTTTCTCTCCATGTTTTCAAAGTCGTCTGCTGCAGATTTATTGTATGTGAGAAAGGGTTAACAGAACCTACTTTATACTCTTATTGTTGATCTATCTTTACTGTAGGTTTACGTTGACATGATGAATATCAGCAGATATGATCACAAGATAAAAGAAATCTACGATGCAGTCACGAAAAAGGCAGCCAGTAGCAAAAAGGTAAATCTACTAACCCTTGATTCGCTGTAATAACTCGAACAAACTCGGCTGGAAGCATATTGTGCTACTTATCACTGCCTTTCCTTTGGTTTCAAATTTCCGATGAAATTTTTCATAATTACATGGTTTTATGAGGGGCATTCAATAAATGATATCACTGGTCTTCCCTTCCTTTAACCCTTTCCCTCATATAGACGCTTTCTGACGCCTCTGCAGCAGACGGCTTTTTGAAAACATAGTGACAAAAGAAGAAATTGCACAAAACGTGCAATTTCTCCTTTTGCCACAATGTTTTCCACTTTTTGCCATAGGTTATCCATTCAATTATGGAGATTTTCTATTTTTTGACAAAATACGTTCAAAGTCGTCTGCTGCAGAATTGTCGTATGAGGGAAAGGGTTAATTTCTCAATGCATCAGATATTTGTATATGTCAACCCTGTAAAGTATTCCGTCTGCAAAGATACATAGATTTTAATCATGAATAAGTAAACTGTTGCGTGATATAACTGAAATAATGTTGACAATGGCGTAAAACCCCAACAAAACGAAAGCAGTGTCCACTTGGTATACTGTAAAGGCACTAAAAACTTGCAGAACGATGGGTCCTTCTAGAAGTGTAGTGCTTACCTGAATGCTTTTTGCGAGGGAAATAGGAAAAATAATCACAGGGGCTTATGTCGGAAGAATAACAACATGAATAACAATCTCTTCTTGATCTCAGATGGTTTGACTTGTGTGGGCTAAAGCATTGTCATAAATAAGCTGTTTGCCTTTCAAACCTTGACTTGGGCAATTTATGAGAGATGTAAGTACTTCATTTTTGTAAAAATTGTTTTCTGCAGCCAAAGGTTGATGGAATATTGGTTTGGTGCAGTTATTGGACAGTCCCTTTTGAGATCCCTAGATTATTAGCTATCTGATAAAAAGGTGATCCTCCTGTGTTCTTTTACCATAGCTCTAACAGCAGCAATGTTGCCCTTTGCTGCTGCAAAAACAGGTCTACCATTATGGTTTATGTCTCGTAGGCTATATAGACCCCTTTAAATTGTTCAACCCAGCGAAAATCTTTTCTCAATAATACACTTTATGTGAAACAAAACTCAGAAAAAAATTCTCTTTTGGAGATACCTGCAAAGAAACTCATACTTTGATGCAATCCCTGAGGTTTCATTATAGTATTAAATAAGCCACTATATATTATATATATATATGAGTGTCTATAATTCACCAATGAATATCTTTGTCAATTGTAGCAGGATTGAATCAAAAACTTTACAAATGTTTTAAATCAACATAGACAATCAACTACATCAAATTCTAATGCACTGATGCAACATGTTTTTGTGTCACCCTGTGTAGCATGGTAGGCACTTGGGGATTACTTTTTTTTGTCTGGCATCTGTCCGTCCGTCTGTCTGTCTGTCCGCTGTCCGTCACACTTTCATTGAGCAGTTGCAGATGACACACGTGCTCCGCGGAGCACTCCATTTTAGTTCCTCATATCAATCATATAAAGAGTAAGAAATTTGTTTGTTTTTTCAGGTGGAAAAAGAAAGTGGAGCCAAGTGTTTCATCAGCTATTGTTGGACCAACTCCCATGATGCAATTGATAAGGGGTCAAGGTCAGTTGAGGGAGCACTCGGAACATGGATGGGTAGTGACCCCCGAGAAGTGAAAAACTTCCTTGATTCCAAAAATATCAAATGTTGGCTTGATATTGAGAAAATTGGTGGGGTAAGTATTTGAAAACATAATTTCAGAGCTTGTTTGAAGTAATTATAATTCTTTGTGGAGAAGACATACTTAGGACACACTAGGGTTGCAGAACTACTAGGCTCTTTGTTTTATTATTTTAACTTTTTTTCACAAGAGTCATGATGTTTCTTCTCCGTTAAAATATTAAAACAAGTTCTGCAACCCTAGTGTGTCCTAAGTATGTCTTCTCCACACAAACATTTTTGCTGGGAAACTTGGAATACTAAGTCTTGTTTTGTTAACCATCATAATCTCCATTTGTAGACAAGATAAGGTAACTCTTTCAAGGATTTTTGTTTTTCCTTTTACCTAAAAAATAATTGTTTTATTGTCAAGCACTAAAAAAGTCAAGCGTGTTGTCTCACGGACAGCTCTTGTTTTCAAATGTTGTTTGCTAAAGGACAATTAAGTTGCCTGTACAATATCTGGGAAGGGCCGGGTTAACTACTTGTTAAAAAATAAGAATTTGTGATTGTATGTTTTATTTCTTCATTTATAGACAGGTTTGTTCACGTCCATAGCAGATGGTCTCAGAGATGCAGAAGTAATGGTGGCCTTTGTCTCCAACGAGGTGGGTTCTTTTAACTGGCATAACCTCATAAAAAAATTAAAGAAATGCTTGAATATTTTTTTTTTTTTTTCTTTTTTAAATAATTTATTTCTTTAATTCTTAGTAGTGAAACATAACAAAAGCTATATATATATATCACTTTTCCCTTTCCTCCATATAGACGCTTTGTGACGCTTCTGCAGCAGACAGCTTTTTGAAAACATAGTGACAAAAGACGAAACTGCTCAAAACAAGCAATTTCTCCTTTTGCCACAATGTTTTCCACTTTTAGTCATAGGTTATCCATTCAATTATAGAGATTTTCTATTTTTTGACAAAATATGTTCAAAATCGTCTGCTGCAGAATTGTTGTATGAGGGAAAGGGTTAATGCTTAGCAGTGAAACATAACAAAATCTCAGGGTGATGAAGCTATATATACATGTATATCACTTTTTTAAGTTATCATAATAGTGTGATTTTTTTTAATTATCTCAACTCTTTAATTAAAGGGTGTAAAACTATGTTTTAATGCCACATTTAGTTCTGTATAACAAAAATACAAAATTGTGCATGGTTTTAGCTCAGCTGAGCACAAAGTGAGCAATTGTTAATTCCCTGTGTCTGTCATACAGTGTGAGTTGTGCCTCGAAACCAAATCTTCTAAAATAATCTAAACTGCCAGTATAATTCAAACTTAATACAATATTGCAAAACTAGCACTTACACCCACTTATAGACACATTTTGAAAACCTGCAGCAGACTACTTTGAAAATGTCTACTCAAAAATATAGAAAATCTCTATAATAGTAATTAATTACTAAACAAAATTGAAAACATTGTGGCAAAAGGAGATATTGATCATTTTGTTTTCGAAAATTGTCTTGCCTACTTTGACCTGGAGAGGCATAGGAAGCACTAAGTCTTGTCCATTGTCTTGCTGTCTCACTTTCAAAAGGCTTTGGCTGCGTAACCCTTTTTCCACATACAACAAATCTGCAGCAGACGTCTTTGAAATCTTCTTGTGGCTGCTTAACAGAGTTGAACGCCAACACAAGTTTGACTGTATTTGCCTAGATATTTTCAAAGTCATCTGTTTTAGATTCACTTTAATATGGGTAAGGGTTAAAGCTGATGATTATGTAAGTTTCATATCGGATAAAATATCAACGAAAAAAACCTCGATAAAATCTCGAAACATCGCGGGACAAGAGTGCTATATTTGAGCGAGCTTTTTTCTTTTCCCATTTCTAGGTTTTGAAAGTTGTTTCTTTGTAAGATGATAAATGTCGTGTGCAACGGTGAAATTGTAGAAGTTGTTAAACCTTTCCCACATACATTAATTCTGCAGCAGATGTCTGTGAAATTATCAATTAACATATAGAGAATCACTATAAATTATATTATTATCATATAACCCTTTCCCTCATACAACAATTCTGCAGCAGACGACTTTGAACTTGTTTTGTCAAAAAATAGTAAATCTCCACAATTGAATGGATAACCTATGACTTAAAGTGGAAAACATTGTGGCAAAACGAGAAATTGCTTGTTTTGAGCAATTTTTTCTTTTGTCACTATGTTTTCAAAAAGCCGTCTGCTGCAGAGGCGTCAGAAAGCGTCTATATGAGGGAAAGGGTTAATAGAGTTGAAATCTTTGTGACAAATGAAATTGCTCATCGATGATAAATTTTTCCTTTTGCCACAATGATTTCAAAAGTCGTCTGCTGCAGAGGCGACAGAAAGCGTCTACAATTGGAAAAGGGTAAAATATCGTCTGCATAAGCGAAATTGTTAAAATTGTCAAATAACGGAGCAATGTTTGTTTTTTCAGTATGTCAACTCGAAGAACTGTGTTATGGAGTTCCGTTACGGCCTCACCACATTGAGGATACCTGTGATCATTGTTGTCGTTGGTTCAGGATATGAATGGGAGAGATCCGAGGTATCATCAGCATATTTATTTATCTATCCCACATACAACAAATCTGCAGCAGATGAGTTTGAAAACATTTAGTACAAACACATTATACATTAATTCAGTGTTTACTTAATGTCTTTGGTACAAGGAATTACATACGTCGTCTTCTGTCATTGGGTGGTCTGTTTATGCCAATCTCATACACATATATTGACTCTTACTTATATTACATACTACATCTCATTCACATTACATAGATTTTAAGTACTGTCAAATCATTTCGCATCATCTTATTTTAACCCTTTCCCTCATACGACAATTCTGCAGCAGACGACTTTGAACGTATTTTGTAAAAACATAGAAAATCTCCATAATTGAATGGATAACCTATGACACAAAGTGGAAAACATTGTGGCAAAAGGAGAAATTGCACGTTTTGTGCAATTTCTTCTTTTGTCACTATGTTTTCAAAAAGCCGTCTGCTGCAGAGGCGTCAGAAAGCGTCTATATGAGGGAAAGGGTTAACCAATATACTTGATTTTTGAATATTGTTTCTTCTCATTTCTGATTTAATTTGCGCGCTAAATGACCTTAGTTGTTGATGCGCCATAAAACACTATACATTCAATACACGTAGTACAAATAAGGTAAATCTCTATAAAGGGAAGTATAATTTTTTAATGTAGTTGCAAACATTGTGGCAAACAGGGAAATTTATCATCTTGAGCAATTTCTCCTTTTGTTGCAATTGTCATCTGCCAAGGTGTCATATGAGAAATGCTTAAGCCGGCTGGGTTTGTCTCCCAGGAAAGCTAATGTGGTCATCTTGTTTTTAGGACCATCATTAGAACAAAATCCACTCTAAACTTTTTCCTACCTGAGAGAAATCTGCAGCAGACGACTTTGTAAAAGGTCTGGACGAGATTATAAATGAATTTTTAGTTATTAAACAGAGTTGAAATCATTGTGACAAAACAAGAAATTTCTCATCATGAGAAAATTCGTCTTTTGTAACATTATGTTAATCCTTTCCCTTAAATAGATGCTTTCTGATGCCTCTGCAGCAGACAGCTTTTTGAAAGCATAGTGACAAAAGAAGAAATTGCTCAAAACAAGCAATTTCTCCTTTTGCCACTATGTTTTCCACTTTTAGTCATAGGTTATCCATTAGATTATAGAGATTTTCTATTTGTTGACAAAATATGTTCAATGTCGTCTGCTGCAGATTTGTTGTATGTGTTAACGAGGGTCATCTGCAGCAGATGTGCCTCTGTCTGTTGGAGGGTTAATATTGTTCTATAAACATAAGTGACTTAACTGGATGATATTTTGAGGCTTGTCTTCTTTAAGAATGTCTGGTTATGAAATAATGAAATCTCAAAGATTGCATTTATAAATTGTTTTAAAAATTATAATCTGTAATCAATTTATTATCGTCTGTATCAGGGAAATGATAAATCATAGATCTAGGGTCTGCTTAAGTCGGAAATATCTGTAATGAAATCTCAAAGATTGCATTTATAATTTGTTTCAAAATTCGTAAGCTGCAAATGGATTTATCATCATCTGTATCTGGGAAATAAAAAAAAATAGGTCAAGTGTTTGCTTAAGTTGGAAATATCTGTAGGATTGCTTCTGAAATCACAAGGGATAAGAATTCTCATTCATATTTGATTTAACATCTCTATAGTTTGTAAGCTGAGCCCTGGTAGCTCAGTCGGTAGTGACGTGGTCTGTCAATCGAGGGGGGTTGTGAGTTTGAATCCCAGCTCGGCTATTAAATTCTTTCCGACGTTTGACAAAAGTCACTGACAAGCGTAATTCGTCTTTCGCCAATGCATAACAGACTATGTTGAAAATCAGCCAGTTGCAGGGAAGTATGTAGTGTGGAGTACTGGTGTGAGAAAGCTAGGAAACATATGAGTAGGTGAATTGGCCGGCATGATATGACTGAAAGATTGTTGAAAACGGTGTTAAGCCCCAATCAATCAATCAATCTAGGTTGTTAACTATAGGGTTACATTTGCATGTAACTAGTTCTGCTATACTCCCCCGTTTTTCCTCAGAAAATGTACATGTAATGAGCTGTTATTATCATACAGTCAGTCAATGACGGCTGTTGGGACGGCGTTTACTTAAGTTGACCCAAGTCTACATTGTTTACATTGTTTGCAGATGCAACACAACCAAGAATTGCCTGACGCAGCACATTTGTATATTTAACTCTGTCCCACTTACACATTTCTTTGAAAACATTATGGCAAAAGGGAAAATTGATCATGATTAGCAATTTATCCTTTTGCACCAATGCTTTCATCTGTATTCAGTAATTATGTTTTCATTTATAGAGATATTTTGCCAAGATATTTCTTGTTGTCTTCTGCATAATTATAGTGTGAGGGGAGGGGTTAAGGACCTATGTAACTTGTCAATCTTGAATCCTAGGTTATTGAATAAAGACATTGAATAACCCTTTTCCTCATACAACATGCAGTAGATGACTTTGAAAACATATTGTTTAAAATATGGAAAGTCTTTATAAATGAAATTACAATTATAGAATAATGTTGAATGCATTGTGGCAAAAAGACGTTTTCTCATTATGAACAACTACTGCTTTTGCCAAAATGTTTTCAAAAACCATATACTACAGAGGCATCAGAAAGTGTTTGTACATTCGAAAGGGTTTATCACAGACTGTTTTATTACCAGGTTGGCCTTCTGGCGGTTGGACATCGGTGTCCCAAGATAAACTTGCAGTTCAACAATGAGACGGGATATCTTGAACTGTTACAACTTGTGCAGAACAAACTTACCGCGACTGACCCAGGGACGGAGGTGTCCAGCTCCGATAATCAGAGAAATGTAGCATTCCAGGTAAAAAAGAATTTGTTTAACCGTGTCCCACTTGCAGACTCATTTTGACACATCTAAGCAAAACTAGTAAAAACGTAGTAATTTAAAGGGTGATATTTAAAAGGAATTGAAACATTAATAAAGGGGATTTGCTTATTATGCCACTATGTTTTCAAAAGTCGTCTGCTGCAGTGGCATCAGAAAGCGTCTGTATATGGGAAAGGGCTAAAATTAAATTATTAAATAGAGATGTAAAAACTGTGGCGAAAGGAGGATTTACTCATTATACCCCCACAAACAAATTTTAGGGCAGATATAATGAAATTTTAAAAGAAGCTTCAATACCAAGAGTAGATATGCAGTGCCGGATGGCATTCCAAGTGGATGGTTTTTTTCTACAGAGATATGGCTCCATGATTATTATACATAGTGTTATATACAAACATTCTTGTCTGGGCTGTTTCTCAGCAATCACTGGGTGGAAGTCAATGACATTTTATAGGAAGCTTCTATACCAAGAGGAGATGTGCAGTGCCTGATGGCATACCAGTTGGATGGTTTTTAGCTTGTCTGATTTTTTTAAAAAAATGACGAGCTATTGTCGTCACTTGATCGTCGTCGTCTGCGGTGCCGCATCGGCGTTGGTTAAGTTTTGCATTTAGGTCAATTATATGGAAAATATCAAACATAATTCTTTGAAACTTGGAAAACTTCTTCATCTAATACCCTTCTTCACATTGTATACTAAAGATACTGAGTTTGACCTTTTTTGGGGGATAAAAAACATGATTTTGGTGGTTTTGAGTTGACTTTGAGATTTGATCATAGCTCCCTCATTTTTTGTTAGATTGATTTCAAATTGTGCACACATATTTCATGAATAATGTACTTCAACATATCAAACGGGTTTTTGGGTCAAACATTTTGATTTTTTTTCTTTTTCATTCCTTGTATTTTTTAGCTTTGTGTTTAGCTCGACGTTAAAGTTTCTTTTCTTTTTTCTTTTTCTCAATAAGTACTGGTACTAGGGCTTTCATATAGTTACATCAAATACCCTTCTGCACATTGTATGCTGAAGATGCTGAGTGTCACCTTTTTTTGGGGTAAAACACTTGATTTTTGATGGATTTTGAGAATTGGACATATCTTCTTTCTCAATAAGTACTGGTATTAGGGCTTTTATATTTGGAATATAGTTACATCTAATAACATTCTTGACATTGTATGCTGAAGATGCTGAGTGTGACCTTTTTGGGGGGTAAAACACTTGATTTTTGGTGGATTTTGAGAATTGGACATAGCTTCTTTATATTTTGTTGGAATAATTTCAAATTTCATAAATAAAGTACTTCAACATATCAAAAAGGTTTCAGGGAAAAACCAAAAGGTGATGTGCAGTGCCTGATGGCATTCCAGCTTGAAAGTTTTTTAGAGAGTTGTGGCCCCTTGAGTATTAGTCAGTATTATATATACCAATATTTGTGTCTGCACAATTTCTCAGAAATCCCTAGTTGGAATTCAATGACATTTTATATAAAGCTTCAATACCAAGTATAGAGTAGATATGCATTCCTGTTGGATGTTTATTGAGTTATTGCCCCCTTGATTTTTAAACATTGTGTTATATACCAACAATTGTGTTCCACTAGTTCACAGCAATCAATCATATGATGGAATTCAATGAAATGTAATAGGTAGCTTCTATAGCAAGTACACTTTTCCCCTAAGGTAACTTCAATGGTGTGAGAAGTGAGACGCCTGCAGGAATTATTATACCCCCTTTGAAGAAGAGGGGGTATATAAATGTCACTGTGTTGGGCTGGCTGTCTGTCGGTCGGTCTGCCGGAAGCCATATTTTGTCTGGCCTATTTCTTACAAACCACTTGGTGGAATTCAATAAAAATTTACATGAAGCTTCTATACCAAGAGGAGATGTGCAAATCCTAAAACAATAGAACAATTGCATGTTATTTTACAGAGTTATGGCCCTTTTACTTATTAAGTTATGGTGTAGGTCAAGGTGCTGTTTAGGTGATAGTTCTAGTTTTGGTTAATTTTAATACCAAATTAAGGCTGTTTCCTCCAAAATATTGTCAACATTTTTTCCCCGATGCACTTCTGTGACATAGCTCTGTGTAGGGGTGTAGGGGTATTCATCACATTCAGTGATGGCTCTAGTTATTATGTATTGTTATCTTTATGCTTAACTCTTTTCCACATACAGTTTTGTGCAATTTCTCCTTTTGTCACAATGTTTTCAAAAGACGTGTGCCGAAGAGGCATCTGAAAGCATCTATATGTGGGAAAGGGTTAACTGTTTATTTTTCTAAGAAACCCAGGGATACAATTCAAGCAATCAGCACAGCAGCAGTTCTGTCTGTCTGCTACACCTTCGGTTACTGACATATTGGCAGGACGCACTATTGTTCCTTCTAACACTCTTGTTTATATCATTTACAGGAAGTGTTGGAGTTGACCCAGAGGAAATTCTTACGTCACATCACCACTTCTATGATAAGCAATGACCTACAACCTTACCCTTGTCTCTTTGCGGTGGATTTTATTTCAAACAAGGAAAAGGAGGACTGGGGAAAATCAGATTCGGAAAAGGCACACAGACCGAAAACGGCATTAGGCCATTCAAAAGATGATGGTGAACAAGTGAAAGCTGAAGATATCAAGAAAAGAGAAGAGAAAGGAAAAGGGGATGCTGAAGAAGTATGAAAGATATCTCCTTCTAGTTACTACATATTGTCATCTTTATGCTTAACCCTTTCCCACATACAACAAATCTGCAGCAGAAGAATTTGAAAACGTCATGGCAAAGGCACAGAAAATCCCTTTAAGGGAAAGAACAATAACAGAATAGAGTAGAAAACATGGTGACAAAAGGAGAAATTGCTTGTTTTGAGCAATTTCTTCTTTTGTAGCCATGTTTTTAAAAAGCCATCTGCTGCAGAAGCGTCAAAAACCTTAAGTATGAGGTACAGGGTTAACCTTTTCCCACATACAGAGGCTTTCTGAGACCTCTATAGAAGGCAATTTTTGGAAAGATTGAGACAAAAGACCTTTCTCATAATGAGCAATTTCTCCTTTTGCCACAAGGTTTTAAACTCAATTCAATTATAATACTTTCGTTTATAGAGATTTTCCATATATATGCCAAGATGTTTTCAAATTAATTGAATGTGGGAAATGGTTAAGACAAGTTTTGATCATTCTGCATATCTGAGGATATTTCATGAGTGTTGATTTATTATCACTTTTAATAAACTAAGTTCATGAAGATGATATTCTGCCAGCCTTGGCAAGTCATATTCAGCTAAAATTGGCTGGTTTTTCCACCAAAGTGACTAACCATATTATGTAAAACCGCTGACGTGACATCATTTTCTTGAGCGTTAGACTGGAAACCAAACTAATTGTGAAATATGATATTTAAGTAATGTTATTTTGACCCTCCCAGAGAGGGCTTTGTGTGATGACTTGGGGTCATTGTCTGCTTCTTCACAAAACTTCAATCTTACCTCATATCTCAGAAACATTCATTATTTTCAGATGAAACTTGGTACACATGTTCCTTGGAACAATATGCATGTCCATACTAAGTCCCGTAACTTTGGCTTAAATCCTTATTCAGTAATGCCCCTTTTTTTACTCAGAAAAAAACAGAAGAGCTTTGGTGTTCGCTCCGCAGCACTCTTGTTTCTATTGCCACAATGTTTTCATGAGATGTCTGCTGCAGAGGAGTCAGAAAGCGTCAGTATGTAGGTAAGGGTTAGAGGAAAGTTTATTTATTGAATAGTGTTGAAAATATGACCATCAAGACTGCAAGCATATATAGATAGTCTTATCAGAATTATTATGTTTTTGAGGTTTTTATGAAGAGGTATAATTATGACTTGTTGTTTCAGAGAACTATTGAACCTATAGTAGAAGGTAAGAAATACCACTCGGCGTACTGCTTCAGACTGTTTTGTGAACATGTCCAGGTAAGTAGCTTTATAAATCCCTTCCACATACAGCATAGTTGCAGCTAACCACATATTCAGTTCCATATGGAATAGGTAGGGCTACAGATAAGCAGCTTATTTGCTTTAACCTTTTCCCGCATACGACCATTCTGCAGCAGATGACTTTGAACATATTTTGTCAAAAGATAGAAAATCTCTAATATTGAATGGATAACCTATGACTAAAAGTGGCAAACATTGTGGCAAAAGGAGAAATTGCTCTTTTTGAGCAATTTCTTCTTTTGTCACTATGTTTTCAAAAAGCCGTCTGCTGCAGAGGCGTCAAAAGTCTATATGAGGAGAAGGGTTAAAAAAGCAAAAGGATTGTCAAAAACGGCAATTCTTTTTTAAATGATGAGTACTCAAAAGCAAATAAAATGTAAATAAAGCAATTGTTTACATTTATGTTGCGTAAATAATTCGCATCAAATCAAACAAGATCCGAATTGAAGTAAAAGTATCTAGGGCTTGATATGAACGAGACGAAAATACTAATATTAGATGTACACTCACCGTGCATACAGATTAAAGCAAAACTCAAGTTAAAAAAGTGTCTGGATGAATGAGGGATCCCCAAATATATTGATTTGTTAACAATTAGAAGCATTAGTTAAACAACATATACTTTGAGAAAAAAAGAGATTTTGCTCATTATGTCTCCCTTTTCCAGTCGTACAAAAGAGCAATTTGAAAAAAAATGATGGAATAAAATTATATGGAAAGTTTCTTTATGAAGAAAGTATCATTATTTAATAGATTTAAAAATCAATGCAGTAAAAGAAGTAATTGCTTGTTATTGCTTCATAAAGATTAATTTCCTCTTTTACTACAATGTTTCCAATATTTATCTGCAAGAGATGCATCAAAATGCATCTGTTTGACAAAAGTCGCCATGACATGTTTCATTTGTTTTGCACCAATGGGTTGTTAAACAGTCTATGTGGAAAAGCAGCCAGTTGCTTGGAAAATATGTTGTGTGGTTTACTAGTGTGGAAAAACCAGGAAACGCCTCTTTAGCAAAAGACTTTAAAAAAAATTGTGACTAAAGGAGAAATTGCTCATAATGAGCAATTTTTCCTTCTTTCCTTTTTTCACAATGTTTTCAACTCTTATTTAATAATTATACTTGTATTGATAGAGAATCACCATATTTTTGCCTAGATGTTTTCAAAGTTGTCTTCTGCAGATTTGCCATAGGTGTGAAATGGTTAGGAACTCTTAATTGTTTACAGGGATGGCATGTGTTACCCGGGATCATTCCATTTCCCGAATTAGAAGGAAGTGATGAGCAGCAGTTGATTGATTCTGCAGGACCTTTTCTCTCCCGCCTGTTGGCCATCTCCAAACATAGTAACCTGGATCTACAGTGTCTTACAACTCCTGATGGCGAGATATTCCAGCAACGCATAGAAGAGGTATTAACCCTTATCCACCTACAAATGCATTGTGATGTATGTGCACTGGACTATGTTTGAAAAACATTGGGGTGAAAGGAAAATTGTTCATCAGTAAAAATTTCTCCTTTTTGCAAAATGTTTTCAACTCCCATCAAATTTTAAAAGATACTTTTATTTTTCAAATAAATTGCAGAGAGGTTTTTCAGAGTTGTCTGCTGCGGATTTGTTGTATATGGGAAAGGGGTTTACGGGCAAACAAAGAGCATGGCTTTCCGCGATAAAGATGAATATATCACCCTCTGTAGATGGCAAATTTTGCAGACATATCATGCAATATTTTCTTATCTGTCAAAACGTGTACAAATCGTGGTACATTTATTGACACTACAAATTGTGGTACATTTATTGACACTACAAATTGTGGTACATTTATTGACACTGTACAAATTGTGATTAATTTATTGCCACTAAACAATTAATAGGACAACTGTTGACACTGAACAAATTGAGGGACATCGATTGATACTGTACAAATTATGGTACATCTATTGGCAATTAACAAATTGTATGACATCTATTTTCACTGTACAAATTGTGGTACATTTATTGACATTGAATAAATAATAGAATTAATAAACTGTTAACACTGAACAAATTGAAGAACATATATTGAAACTGAACAAATTATAGGACATCTATTCACATTGAACACACTGTAGGCCATATATTGACACTGAACAAATTATAGTTTATTTGTTGACACTGAACAATATGATAGGACAGCTTTTAACATGAAATAAACTGTATACTATTAACTTACACTGACAAAATCATAGGTTATAAATAGACACTGAACAAATTGTAGGATATTTATTGCTTTTTACATAGATTGGTATGCAGAGTGCCAGTGACTTTAAGGAGGAGTACTTGAGCCTGAGAGAGACAGTGATGCAGCGGGACAAATACAAATTACACAACCATCTCTCAAGGTAAATAACCTGGGTGAAGTCTTCTTTGTTGATATTTGTCTTGTTCCCTTTTCATTTGCAGATGCAATTTTGGTGATTCCGCAGCAGATGTCTTTTGAAAACATTGTAGCTAAAGGAAAACTTTGTCATGATAAGCAAGTTCTTTTGCCATAATGTTTAAAATTTATTCAATACTTATGTAATTATTTAAGAGATTTTCTATGTTTTTGTCAAGATGATTTTAACCCTTTCCCTCATATAGACGCGTTCTGACACAGCAGAGGGCTTTTTGAAAACATAGTGACAAAAGAAGAAATTGCACAAAACGTGCAATTTCTCCTTTTGCCACAATGTTTTCCACTTTTTAGCTCGCCTATTCGAAGAAATAGGGGAGCTTATGTTATCACCCGGTGGTGTTGGCGTTGGCGTCCGCGTTGCCAGCTTGGTCAAACCTTTGCGTGCAAGGCCTTTTCTCAGACACTGTGTATGCTGTTGCTTTGAAACTTCACACACTTATTCAGGATCATTAGGGGACCTTGTATGTCAAGTCCCATAACTCTGGAATGGATTTTGACTGAATTGTGCCCCTTTTTGGACTTAGAAATTGGGTCAAACCTTTGCGTGCAAGGCCTTTTCTCAGACACTGTGTATGCTGTTGCTTTCAAACTTCACACACTTATTCAGGGTCATTAGGGGACCTTGTATGTCAAGTCCCATAACTCTGGAATGGATTTTGACTGAATTGTGCCCCTTTTTCGACTTAGAATTTTGGTCAAACCTTTGCGTGCAAGGCCTTTTCTCAGACACTGTGTATGCTGTTGCTTTGAAACTTCACACACTTATTCAGGATCATTAGGGGACCTTGTATGTCAAGTCCCATAACTCTGGAATGGATTTTGACTGAATTGTGCCCCTTTTTGGACTTAGAAATTGGGTCAAACCTTTGCGTGCAAGGCCTTTTCTCAGACACTGTGTATGCTGTTGCTTTCAAACTTCACACACTTATTCAGGGTCATTAGGGGACCTTGTATGTCAAGTCCCATAACTCTGGAATGGATTTTGACTGAATTGTGCCCCTTTTTCGACTTAGAATTTTGGTCAAACCTTTGCGTGCAAGGCCTTTTCTCAGACACTGTGTATGCTGTTGCTTTGAAACTTCACACACTTATTCAGGATCATTAGGGGACCTTGTATGTCAAGTCCCATAACTCTGGAATGGATTTTGACTGAATTGTGCCCCTTTTTGGACTTAGAAATTGGGTCAAACCTTTGCGTGCAAGGCCTTTTCTCAGACACTGTGTATGCTGTTGCTTTCAAACTTCACACACTTATTCAGGGTCATAAGGGGACCTTTTTTCAGACACTGTGTATGCTGTTGCTTTCAAACTTCACACACTTATTCAGGGTCATTAGGGGACCTTGTATGTCAAGTCCCATAACTCTGGAATGGATTTTGACTGAATTGTGCCCCTTTTTTGACTTAGAATTTTGGTCAAACCTTTGCGTGCAAGGCCTTTTCTCAGACACTGTGTATGCTGTTGCTTTGAAACTTCACACACTTGTATGGCGTTGGTATCAGCGTTGCCAGGTTAAGATTTGCATGCAAGTATTGAAAATTTGTGATATCTTGCAATAAATAATAGTGTGTGGTTTTATCTGATACTGATACTGTAAGTCTTCGGTATTATGTTCACTATTGGCATACATCGTATATAAACCAATTTATAGATTTAAAAGGCCTGTATGGACTTGGTTAACATTTGCATGGAAGTATTGAAAAGGTGTATTATCTTGCAATAGGTGATACTGTGTGACTTTACCTAATGCTATAACTGTTCTGAAGTAGGCCCTGATAGACGATGGCCCTGATAGGCGAGCTATATTGTCCTCCGACAACTCTTGTTGTCATAGGTTATCCATTCAATTATAGAGATTTTCCACTTTCTGACAAAACGAGTTCAAAGTCGTCTGCTGCAGAATTGTCGTATGAGGGAAAGGGTTAAGTTGTTAACTGCAGATTTGTTGTATGTGGGTAAAGAACTATCTATGCCATTCTGATGATGACTGTATCAAGGCATGGGGACAGATTAACCCTTTCTTACCTGAAACAAATATGCAGAAGATGACATTAAAAACATATTGGCTTAGATATGGACAATGTCCATAAATGAAAGTCAAATATGTGAATAAACTTTAAAACATTATAGCAAAAGGAGAGATAGCAAATTTTTAGTTCAACTAACGGTCCCTGTTTTACTAAGAAATTTTGGTTAAAGATTTGCTTGCAGCCACATTAAGAGTCCATACATCAGTAACTACTTGATGCATTGCATTTAAACTGTAAACAACACTTCCCAACCACCACACATATGTTAATAAACAAGTAAGATAACTATATCTTGCATATAATGCAAATTATGGCCCTTTCATATCTGGTTAAAATTTGCATGCTACTTTATTTTAAGAGTTCATGTCTCAGTAACTTATAAGCGTTGGAATAGTCGAGTGTGCTGTCTTACTGACAGCTCTTGTTTATTATAATGAGCAATATACACTGTTGCCACAATGTTTTCAAAGGGCATCTGCATGTGAGAAATGATTAATTGTAGGTTCAAAGGGCATCTGCATGTGAGGAATGATTAATTGTAGGTGCTGTAAGAGTTACCATGACTAGTTCAATATACCAATGGAAACTAAAGCAATCTGAAAAAATGCATTGTTTGATTTGTCCTATTCTTGCATAGATTTATATGTATTCAAATTACTTGGGGTCTAATTGCCTTTGCAATTTCGCAACATTTAAAGTTACCTAGGCGTAAAGCTAAGCTTGCTAAACTTACATTTTTTTAGGTCAGGATATGCAATAAAGTCTATGTAACACATAGGTAGCAAGTGAAGAATCAAGTACATGTATGTAGATCTGGAAAAAAGGTGACAGTAATTTAGCAGCTAAGATAGACAGACTAGCATTTTATTGCCACTTCCAGCATGCTATCTTGAGGATGTACCAAGCATAACCGTTTTATCCACATACAGCATACAGACTCTTTCTGTAGCAGAAGACTTCGGAAAACATTATGGCAATAGGTGAAATTGCTTATAATCAGTAATTTATCCTTTTGCCTCAATGTTTTCAACTCTATGCTATGATTTAACTTTCATTATTAGAGGTTTACCATATGTTCAACCAGATGCTTGTAAAGTTTTCCGATACAGATGTGTTGTATGTGGGAAAGGGATAAGGGAAAAAGCTACACATTTGATAAAAGATGGTGACTTAATTGGCCAATGAGTTTTATGCTCAGTGGAAAGAGGCACTGCCTATCAATCCAGTTGTTGTAAGTTTGAACCCCAGCTCAACCAACTTTATTTCTGACAAAATTTGCAACACAAATCATTTGTCTTTCACCATCAGTCTATGTGGGCAAGCAGACAGTTGCTTGGAATGTCTGCTGTGTAATGGTTTTAGGAAGCCAGAGAAAACATAGGTGGGTTAACCGCCTGACATGATACGACTGACAAATTGTTGAAAACTGCGTTAAACCTCAATCAATCATTATTCATATTATTCGATTGTTTGTTTCCTCACTACAGGTGTCAGGTGAACGGTAAGATGGTGTGGCTGTGCGAGGGACACAAGAAGGCATCGAGAAGTAAAACTGAAGAACGTTACAACATTGATATACCATTACCTAAAGACGGTTTGTTAAATATTATTGAAGTGTCATACCTATTTTTAGCTTAACTATTCGAAGAATATGAGAACTTGCCCCGGCGTCGGCGTCTCCGTCGGCGTCTGGTTAAAGTTTTAGGGCAAGTTGGCATTTGCATTCATAAGTATTTGTGCGAGGGCTTTCATATTTGGAATATAGTTACATCTTCTACTTTTCGTCACCTTGAATGCTAAAGGTGCTGAGTGTGACCTTCTTTTTGGGGTAAAAAACATGATTTTTGGTGGTTAAAGTTTTAGGGCAAGTTGGAATTCTTTTTTTTTTTTTTTCTCAATGGAGTAATGGCCCTTGATTGATTTTTAAATTATATATATTTAAATATATGTATCTATTCAGTTGCTTTTTACATATAGAGTATATAATATGATTTAATAGTACTTACATGCAATATAATGAAATAGTGCTTTATGTGTATAAGTGCATAAAGTCGAGCACGCTGTCCTCTGACAGCTCTTGTTATTAAAATTGTTAATGTTTCATTTACCAAAGTTTTGAGAGATTAGTAAACATTGCATGATATGTTTGAGAAAGATGCCATCTGCAGAGGGTAATATATTCATCTTTATCACGGAAAGCCATGCTTTTTGTTTGCCTGAAAACCCTTTTCCCATGTACAACAAAGCTGCCAAAGCTGCAGCAGACAACTTTGAAAAACCTGCAATTTATTTGAAAATCTCGACAAATCAAAAGGGAGAAATTGTTTATGATGTTTATGATGAACAAGTGGAAATCCGTTAAAGTAGTTCTTTTACCACAATATTATCCTACCCCCCCCCCCCCCCCCCCCCCCCCCCCCCCCCCCCCCTGTATCTGAGCATCACATTTAAGCTGGGGTTTTTTTTTCCTTCTAGATCTGCCAGAAAACTATGTACCCCCCAGAGGAAGAGCCAGAGAACAAGCCAGAAGAGATCGCAGAAAAGAAAGCTCCAAAGATCTTTAACAGGAGAGCAGAGAGTAAAAGTAGTAAACCCCTTGCTGAACCGGACAACTAGTCAAGCCTGCTCTGTCATGTAAACAACCTGTTAACCCTTTCTGTCATACTACAATTCTGCAGCAGACGACTTTGAATAATTTGTCAAAAAATAGAAAATCTCTATAATTGAATGGATAACCTATGACTAAAAGTGGAAAACATTGTGGAAAAAGGAGAAATTGCTCGTTTTGAGCAATTTCTTCTTTTTGTCACTATGTTTTCAAAAGTCGTCTGCTGCGGAGGCATCAGAAAGCGTCTATATGATGAGATAAAGGGTT
>JASEVX010000011.1:51639587-51835064 GCA_031761405.1 Serripes groenlandicus | reverse complement strand
AAAATGAGCAATTTCTCCTTTTGTCAAGCATGTTTTCAACTCAATTTAATTATTGCACATTCATTTAAAAGGAGGTTTCCAAAAAGAATCCGGATAGGTTTTTTTAAAGTCGTCTGCTGTAAATTTATTGTATGTGGAAAAGGGTTCATGTGTAAAATGGGTTTCTTCAATATGCAATATACTTGTTGTCAAGTGTTTCTAACTCTTATCCCACACTGACGTCCTAAACAATCTGTAGCAGACAACCTGTCCTTTAAAAACATTCAGGCAAAAAATATGGAAAATCTTTACAAACAATTATTCAATGAATGAACAGAGTTGAAAACTTTGTAGCAAAAGGAGATATGCTCTAATAAGCAATTCCTCCTTTGCCACAATGTTTTCGAAAGTTGTCTGCTTGCAGATGCATCAAAATGGGAAAGAGTTAATCTGTCAATAGTCATATTAGGGGTGTTGAAGAGTTCTGCTGGAAAATCATATTTGCGTTTTTAGGAACTATTAGTTATTTATGAAAATTTCAATCTATCTGATTTGTATGCAAAACTCAGGGACATTTTCAGGTACAAATTTTATTGTAGCAGACTACTTTGAAAATGTCTACTTAAAAATATGGAAAATCTCTATAATTGTAGGTATAATTAATGAACAAAAGTTCGAAAACTTTGTGGCACAGGGGAGTAAATTGCTCGTTTTGATAATAATCAAATAATTTTGTAATAATATTGTAATAATATGTATATGTATGTATGTATATCAGAAAAAATAGAAAATCGTTTAACCCTCTCCAACATACAACATATCTGCATCAGACGACTTTGAAAACATGTGGTCTTGATACAAATTTGAAAAAATCTCTATAAGTAATAATTTAACTGTTGAATAGCTTGAAAGCATTGTGGACAAAGAGAGAAAGATGCTCGCTTTTGAGCAATTTCTCATTTGGCATATGTTTTCAAATATCGTACTGCTGCAGAGATGTCAGACAGTGTCTAATATGAGGGGAAAGGTGTAACACTTGGGATTTAGTTAGTCTCAACAATCAAAGAATTGTAGTTCTCTCAGTTCTTCAAAATGTGTAGCCCTACTTAAAGGATAAGAGAGCTTAATGCTTTCTGCTCAATCCTGGTTTATATTTTATATAAATTGTAATAATATTGTAATATTGTATAATATATTTATCAGAAAAAAGGATATTGTTTAAAACAAATGAAACAGATTATATCATGGTAAAATCACATTATGATTTTTTGCTGTTCCAAGTGAAATATGAGTGGATATTGATATTCATAATGTAATTTAGCATTAAAAAACAAGTTTTTCTTTGAAATTTCTTGATTTAAATCACTATATTATTGTTTATTATCTATAGATCATTTCGGGCATTAATGAGAATTTTTTAAACTAGCTAGTTAAACGTCTCAGCAATGTATTCCACATCAATCACCTCTGTCCCAAACTCACTACGAATTTATATACAAATAGTATTCAAGGGCCATTTTTATAGATTATGTATTGTATAATTGCTCATGTTAGTTTATTTCAATTCTTTTTTCATTGGGTCCTTTTTTTTTCTTAATGCTTCTACAAATAAGCATCAGATGGCTCTGAAAATATCTCGGGGAAAATATTGTTAATCTGCTTAGGAAATTAAAAATGATTGAATTAGAGTTGAAAACATTGTGACAAAGGAAAAATTTCACATTATTAAAAAATTTCTTCTTTTGTCACAATGTAATTTAAAATTAGCCTGCTAGACAATGCGTCCAACGTTCATCTGCAATGGAAAATGGTCAGAAAACAATGGCTTCTCCTGATAACATAACAACAGTGAAATGTGACGATAATCCAATGAGTCCCTGGCACTCATCAAGAATGAAATCAGTGATTGTGTTGTTTGATATAATGTGAAATATTTGTTAATAGAACAATAATGTTGTTTGATTATGTAGTAACATGGGTGCTGAAATTGAAGAACTGGAATGTTTTTTGTCCACATCTCCAATGTTCAATGCTCACAATATCCATAGTTAGCCTGTAAACGATTTAAGACGTCCGCTTTTGGAGACGTAGATTGATCGGTTTGAGTCTCAATGGTAGACATTTGGGATCCATTCTGATATGGCTTGTGGGTTTCATTGTAGCCACCAGCTAGTAAAATAATGGTATCAATTTGTGTGCCATGGCAAAAATGATAGGGACAAAGGATTGTAAACATTTGTGTAGGACAATCTTGTCTCATATAGTATCATTGATTTACATATGGGTTTTGCTGTATTAAAAATAAATACATGTCATGTACTTCACTTTACCGTTTTTTGTGGTGCACATATGTCTTTTTTTATATGTTATATAAATTCCTATGTTTTATCAGAGATGTTTTTATATGTCTCTGGTGATGTATCACTAATGCTTTCAATTTCATATACATTATTATTTTTTATAAGATCGAATGAATTTCATATGTTGTTTAAACCCTTACCAACATACAGGCACTTGCTGATGACTCTGTGGAAGTCAACTTGTGAAGACTTTGTGGAATGTGCAATTTATCCATTTGCCGAAATATATTCTACTCTATTCAGAAATTGTTCTTTCCATATTTTGGCGAGGATTTTTTCAAAGTCGTCTGCTGCAGATTTGTTGTATGTGGAAAAGGGTTTAAAATACTCAATAAATCTTGGATGTTTTCCTCAAATCCGACTATGACAATCCATGGATCTCATATCATCTCTAATGTTGACCATTTGGTGAGAACATAATTACGGGTGTTTATCAGGGTTATTTAGATTGGTCATTTCTTGTAGAGTTGTAGAGATACAAATGTTCTATAAAGGAGACAGTAACATGTAGTTACCCACTTTCCCTCATACGACAAATCTGCAGCAGACGACTTTTGAACACATTTTGTCAAAAACTAGAAAATCTCTATAATTGAATGGATGACTAAAAGTGGAAAACATTGTGTCAAAACTAGAAATTGCTTGTTTTTGAGCAATTTCTTCTTTTGTCACTATGTTTTTCAAAAAGCTGTCTGCTGCAGAGGGCGTCTATATGAGGAAAGGGTTAACCGCTCTCCCACATACAACAAACCTGCAGCAGATCACTTTGAAAATCTTTAGGTAGAATAATGGAAAAATCTTTACAACAGAAAGTTTTATTATGGAAAAGACTTGAAAACATTGTGACAAAAGAAATAATTGCTCATTTTGAAATCATACGCTGCAGAGGTGTGAGGTGAGGGTGAAGTTGATAAAGGTCTCTTGAATACTTAACATGTTTATTATTATTATATAGTTCATGCTTCTCTAGTAACAACTTTAAGATATCAAAAAGTTCATATGAGACGGTTCCGCGAGAAAATCAACATTATGGCCTCTGCGTAATGTATCGACCAAGATCAGCCGGTGCAGTCTGCGCAGACTGATCCAGGTTGATATATTTCACCTCAGGGGGATAGAGTTATAGAGTAATGATTGATGAAACAGAAAATACACAGGAGGCTAACGGTTTCTATCCGAGTAAGCCAGCGCAGCATGCTTAGGCTGATCTTAACGCAGAGTCCACATTGTTGGTTTTCTCGCGGGACAGCTAATATTTACTGTTTGTTACCAGTGATACATTTATCAAAAAGTTATCATGTAGATCAATTTGTTCTGGTCATGACGGCATCCACGCTTTAGTGGTAGAGCGTCTGCCTCTGGCCCAGATCACGACAGCATACACGGTGTAGTGGTAGGAGCGTCCACCTCTGGCCCAGGTCAGGGACGGCATCCACGGTCTAGTGGTAGGAGCGTCCGCCTCTGGCCCAGGTCACAACGGCATCTACGGTGTAGTGGTAGAGCTTCCGTCTCTGGCCAGGTCAGGACGGCATCCACAGTCTAGTGGTAGAGCGTCCGCCTCTAGCCCAGGTCAGGATGGCATCCATGTGTAGTGGTAAAGCGTCTGCCTCTAGCCCAGGTCAGGGTCGGCATCCACCATGTAGTGGTAGAAGTGTCTGCCTCTGGCACAGGTTCGATCTCTGGCAGGGTCATGCCAAAGACTATGAATGGTGTCAGAATAAATGGACAAGAAGTCTTGGTAAATTACCCAGGAAAGGCCATGATATAACTGAAAAATTGTTGAAAGCAGCGCTACACACCATACAAATAAATTGTTTTGGTTACAAAATTTAAAAGACTGTCACAAAACCATATGAGCAACGTGCCAACGTGTGGTAAATCAGAGTTTTTGTAACTCTGTGTAATGGGATTTCCCAGAAAAGATGATTAGGTAATGCATTCAGGTTATAATAACATATATGTGGACAGTGAAGATTCGGTGTGAGAACATGGGATTTTTACAGGCTTGCCTGAGTCTTCACTGTACTTAGATGCATAAAGACTCGAAATTACTGAATGTGGCACTAATATATATCTATTCTTGTTGAATAAGCATGATATAATGTATATAGAGAAAATCTGCTCATCATGTTTTCATGAGATACAGAATTATAGTATTATGCATATTGTAGAAATATGTTGTCTGCTGTAGTTTTGATGTACGTTGGAAAAGGGTTGAAGCCATATTGTAATCTAGTTTGGCTTCAAGGTTATGTTTTGTGCTCTCAAAATATCACCATTCCCAACATACATCATATATTAAATAGAACACTTTGAAAACATCTAGGCAACACTTTGGAAATAACTGTATTTCCCTTTTAGCCACAATGTTTTCAAAAGTCATCTGCAGCAGATGTGTTAAAATGCCCTCCTCAGATTGTGATATTGACTCAAGTCTTTGTATTTATTCATGAAAAAACAGAAATAGTTGTTTTCACTTAAATGACACTTAGGTGTTAAAATGTCTTTTTGTTTTTATTTCCTAAGTAGAGAAATACATGTGAATCTCTTTCCAAGCAAACTCAGACTTATGTTTTATAGTAAACTTATTATGTTAACTTTTTTTCAATGTTAATATTATAACCTTTCTGATTTTTCACTTTGTTTGAATATTTATTTTTGCATTACGTTCTGAGATATCTGTGATTTCACATGGTTGCTCTCACATGAGATACTGTTATTCTTTTTAGCCTATATCAATTTACCATTCTTGATTGATGGTTTGATATACATACTTTGGTTCGTCCCTCTTGCCTCAAAGCTTTAAATGTGTTTCGGAAGCAATTCTTTCAATTTCTAGTTACAGCCTAACCTGTGTTTAAAGACAACCCATGGGAAAAGAACAATATGATCTTTGTAAACAGGTGGTCTTTAATTGTAGGGTCATTTATGCGAAAAAAATGAGCATTTGGGAAAACTAAGTAGTGGTCGCTATATAAAGGAAATTGCTATTCAAATGTGGTCTTTAGCACAGGTTCGACTGTTACATGTACTGGGATATCGACTTTCAGGGCAAGGTCATGAATTCCAGAATTTGTGTAATGATGTTAACTACTTCCTCAAAATTGTTACTGTTCGCTCCTTCAAAATGTCTAGGGTTTTCCCTGAAACGGGGGTTTCAATGAAAGTTTAATCCTAGTTATTGGAATGATAATGTATGTTCTGGTACGTAAAGGGATGCGACCAGCGTCCAACTTTATTTACTGTTTAATAACTTGTTGAAGTCTTGACTGATTCCAACCATATGTTATGGCAAGTAGCTTAGAAAGAAATAATTGTTTGGGATGTCATTTGGATGAAGGTTACTTTTTCTTTTAAAAAAAAGATCATGTATGTTACTGGCACAATTGAAGTCTCTGGTCAATGGGTCTCTGGTCAAAGGCCAGAAGAGCTTATAAGAGGAGATGGTTCCAATTTCCGTCCATCAAATACTTTTTTGACAGCTCTTGTTCTTTACTATCGGTGTTTTAATAGCTGGCTATTCAGACGTTTTATTTGTCTATTTTTTAATTATCTACATTTTAGGTTCATCAGAGCATGAAGTGCTGTATGTGAGTTCTCATGATCAGCCTTTGGCCCGGCGTCTTTTGTGGGTCGTTTGTATGTAACCATTCGTGTCCTCTGTAACCTATTGGTCAATTGGGATGAAACTTCCCAGCAAGCATCCTCTCAATGACTTCACCAAAATTCCTTCAATTTATGGTAATCCATGCAAAATTCTGGTCTCCATGTCAACTGGGGAAAAAAAAACCTTTTCTACTCCAAAACCATTTGGTCCAATTTTTTAAATAAATTTGTAGAAAGGATCCATGGGGAGACCCTCTATCAGATTACGTCAAGCCATGTTGATTGATTTTGAAACATGGTCGCCGGGGGGGTGGGGGGGGGGGGGGCGGGGGGGGGGGGGGGTGGCGGGGGGGGGGGGGGGGGGGGGGGGGGGTAGCAGGGCAGTTTTGCCTTATACAGCTTAAATTAAAAACTTAAAAAATATTCTCCTCCTAAGGTAACAGCTGATTCATGTTGAAGAAATGTTCCTTGGGTGACCCTCTATCAGATTCGTTCAAGCCATGTTGATTGGTAAAAAAAAACATTGCCGCCTATTGGCGGGACATTTTTTCTTATATGGCTAATTAATTATTCTTGGGTTGTTCAAAGAATTTAATCATATTTAGAACACTGGTTGCTGCGGCATCAGAGAGAGGGGAAATGTCCAAATATTGTCAAACAGTTTCTGACTGGGTTTGAAAATTAATTTGCACAAATGTTCCAATGAGGGACCATCTACCATGTTTGTTCAAATTAGTCATATGGGGACGATTTGTCTGGCTGCCAGGGGGTGGGGCTTGTTTTCCTTGTATGTATATACAGTGGACACCTTATAAGTTGTATTTTCCAAGAGAACTAGCTGGATTTGAAATAAACTTTGCACAAATGTTCCTTGTGTGACCCTCTACAAAGATTGTTCATATATAGTTTGTATGTGTTGAAAATTCTGGGCACCAGGGGGTTGGGCAAGTCAGAGCTTTGACAACTGTTCTAAGTTATTTTTAATCAGAGTGAACGATACAGAACCCTTATGACCTCTTTCTGGGGTTTTCTGATCCGTCCTGACTTAACCTCCCTTCTATCGAAGGTGACACATTGCAATCCTTGAAATGTCTTGTTTCTTTATCTAAATGGTTGTTCACTGTGTTGTTTAGTATACACTTGCTCACTACATACACATGTAATATTTGTATTACTTTGTTATCGTTGATTTTTGTTAAAGCAGCTGATTAAACTCTCTTTTTATTTCATCCTATGTTAGAGGTTATCTCTCCTAACCCCTTTTCCTTCCGCTTTTTATAATGACCTTTGGTGCAAATTATGTTTAAACCCATACCCAAATACAGACGCTGTCTGAGGGCCCCTGTAGCAGAGGTTTTTCGAAAACATTGTGCAAAGGGAGGAATTGCATGCATGATGATCAATTTCTCTTTTTACCACAATGTATTTAAACCTTATTAAAAAAATACAGTTTCGTTTAGAGATATTATCAACAAAGGAATCGAAGGTGATATTTTTCTTATTGGGCTGTGTCAATGATTCCTAGTGGAATGTGTGTTACGCCCCCCTCCCCTCCCACATTAACATTCTCTTTAACCACTGGTTCAATGTTTATGTCACAGGAATGCTCATTTGTTGGTTCTATTCCATTAATGTTTAAGCCTTTCCCACCTACAGACGCATTTTAACGCCTCTGCACTCATTTTTAAAACATTATGGCAAATGGAGAAATTGCTTATGATGATACTGCCTGCCTTTTGGATTTATTCCACATTTTTTCAACAAGGTTTAGAGAAGTTGAGCATACAAATTATGGGTCTGAAAATGTTTATCATCATACAGTAATTACAAACCACGCGGTTATCATTTTCGTAACAGAGTTTAGTAAGAACAAAACATGGCTTCTGAATTCTTAAATTCTGTCTATTTTGGTATACCTGGATGTAGTTAAAGAATATCGAAATTCTAGCAATAAGAACAACTTGCGTGCTGATCCTGGCTTAGATTTGGTGTCAGTCTGAGTTGGTGGGATGAAGAATGAAATACAGTCGAACCACAGTGCTAAAGACAACCTTTTAAATAGCAATTCCCTGTCTATAGCGACTATACTTTTAGTTTGTTCACTTCCCATGGGTGGTCTTTAACACAGGTTTGACTGTACAGTTAACATGCAGCGGGTACAGATGTCCGAAGCAAAGCACGTAGTCAAAAACATCTGCCTGAGTCGGCTAAATTTCAGTTAACCCTTTCGACATATAGACGCAATTTTCACCCTTCTGCAGTAGACGTCTTTTACTAAATATTATGACAAAAGTAGAAATTGCTCATAATGATTCGTTTGACGTGGAAAAGGTTTAAGAGTTCTTCATACACATAATTACATGAATATTCCTACGGACAACGTTTATAATGCCTTCATTAGAAAAGCACTCAGTGAAAGAACAATCACGCTGAACTTCTTTGAATAACTGGGGCATCATCTATTAGAGTATTATTTGCTAAACGTTGATGCATATGTAGCAGACAAGGCAGATCAAGTTAAGATTGCACGAATCTGCAGGCTCATATTGACCAAGACTGTTCATATTTATACATTTAGTAATACTGTATACAAATGTTGTATAATTTTGCGCATTGATGGTTAATGGTTAAATTGTACGTGCCATTAACTCGAGATTCGGAAAGATGCGACGACGAAAATAAAAGGAGACAGGTATCGAACATTGAAGTTGCTAACTTAGTATATCCATTCAAAATACTGAATTTTTAAAATGGTTTTGTCCAGCTTTGCATTTGGAAGAGGTCATGCCAATTATGGGAATATCAAAATATAACTGTTAAGCAGTCAGCAGTTGAGTGCCAAGTCAGATGGCGCGGATGTTTTATTAACATGAATTTTACATAGCCATTTACAAGTAACTTATACATAGTATTGATTTATTTATCAGAGTGGATTAGAAAACTAGTTACTTATATAATTTCTTCTCCATGCAAAACATATGTTAGAATACTAATTTACAGACTCAATAGACAGCGGAACTAGGTCGATGGGCAAGTCAGATCAACGAATCGTTACTTGTTAAAAATGTTTTGATGCTGTAATAAAGTTAAACTTATAAAGACAACTCTTAAAATAGCAAAGTATGTAAACGATTAGGACGTCTATTAATCCGCTGTTGTCGAGTGTTTGGAACCGGACGTCCCGGGTTCGAATCCAGTCGTGCCATGGCGGTCATGGTTGAGTGCGCTTAGGTAAGGCACATGTCTTAGCCTAGTACTGACCTGTTTACCAAGGATAAACTGTCGCTAAGATATTAATGAAATACTCTTGAAAACGGCGTTAAACCTCAACAAATAAATACACTTGTTTTGACGTGTTATGTGGGATAAAGCAGGCGTTTTGTATCTATGATGATGCATCTGGTTTGGTATATTGCGTAGTCTGGAATAACCTGCCCCTACCATTACATTAATGGATCAGGCATACACCAAAAATGGCTTCATTATTTATGTATTGCTTTCAAACATCAAGTTGTATTGGTCCACTGTATAATTGACGAAAAACAATTGTAAATTTACTATATATACGATAGCGATATATAATAGAGGGCCGGGGGCCAATCTAGTCGCATATGAACGAATTTGCTCTTAACGCCGGATAGGCCTACCAGACTTATTGATATGAACCACAACATAATAGCCGCTCCATGGGAAGACCAACATTATGGACTCTGCGTAAAGTATCAACCAGGATCAACCTAAGCATGCTGCGCAGGCTAACCCGACCAGACACAGTTCGCCTCTTGTGGATTTTCTGTTTTAGGAAGCATTACTCTATACCTCTCTATCCCTCTGAGACGGAATGTGTCGACCCGGATTAGTCTACGCGGACTACGCAGGCTTATTTAGGTCGATTCATAACGCATAACGCATATTCTATAATCTTGGTTTTCTCGTGGAACGGCTTATATGTTCTATTCACGATGACCTCGTGATGATGTGTTAATAGGGCGTCATATTTACCGACTCGACAGGGCTACTGGGGAAGGGCCGAGAAAAGTAAATAACATTAATGGGTAAAGCCATTTGGACATCGATCAATGAAGGTTTTTTCGAATAATACTTTGATTGTTGGAAAATATTTAGTGAAATCCTGGTATTAAGCCTGGCCGGTCGGCGCTTCCATGCAGTCTGACCAGGCTCTATACGACTGGCTGCCAAATGATACTTTTTTTTGTTATCTTTATATGACTGAATTTGGCTATGAACTCTTCTAAGCGCAATGCCGAACAAGTGCATCTATTACATTCAGCATTGAAAGGATTAATGGCAATTACCATAAATCAACATTCGTTTATAGCCGGCTTCTAATTCCTTTATAAGAGGCTTTTAGAGCATATGTACGAATAGATAGCGAACAGTGAATGCTATCATCAGATTGCACGGAGGCGTAGACCGACCTTTGTTTTCACCGAAGTCCCGAAGGTCTAGTTTGACTTGACCTTAAATGTGCTGAACTCCAGATTATAGATAGTATAGTCAAAGTTTTTTTAAAACTGATTAAAATGTTGTCTTGAAATAATAGAATCATAACACTGGGATAAAATTAGAGTAATAATATCACTTTCCGGTACAATAAACATCTAAATATTGATCGTTTATGCTTTATTTTTACTGGGTAGACATACCTTGTAAGCAAATTTAGAACATTTTCATAACTTTCACATTTTGGACCTCTTGGTCATTATCAAGATTTAAAAAAACACAAAAGAAATTTGATCACTTCGACACTTGAATGGACAGCACTTAAACTTTCGTTGTACTTTTTAAAATCTTAATAAAGACCACGTGGTCGAACATTTGATGATTAAAGAGTATTAATGATATAACGTTAAATTATATCGATATTCGACGGTTCTCATGAGTTTAAAAAAGATAGATTATAGTGGCGATGTTAGGCTAGCCTATTTGCTCACAAGTTTGTTTACGATGATAGTGTAATTGTATTTTTCAAGCGACGAGACATTAGCACCTAATCCCCGCCATGCAGTAGCTCAAGAGTTGCACACCAACGCGTCAATATATGTTCAGGATCATCTTTGATTAAAGTTGTTCAGGAACAGAACATGTCTATTAGCGATATTGGGATTTTGTTTCAAACAGTTCTTTCAAATCCTGATAATGAACACATTTCTTTAACACTGGAAAACATTTCGGAGTCTATAAAAGCCGAAGGATTGAAAACATATGAGGACAAGCGATAGGCAATAATTATCCACGTGGTGGGACTGAGCACTGTTCTTGGAAGAGAAATTCGATCCGTATACCCTGATGTACCATGGCAGTACCGGGGGTTATACAATACTAGTGTTTTTCCTGCTGGTGAAAGATCATTTACATTTTCACAAGAGTGTGAACATACGAGTATATCTCCTGAAACAATAGTTATATTTTTAGACAAGGGATGCCGATCTAAGTCAGACTGATCATACCACAGAGTACCCCTGTTTAAAATATCCTGTGAAAACGAAGCCACTTCAGACATTGAAATAGTTCTAGTTCCCAGTTCAGACATTGAAATAGTTCCAGTTCCCAGTAAGAAAAGGAAAACACAACACAAGCTAGATTCTTATTTTGCTATATCTGGCAAGGCTAGTGCTAACACTGATGCTGTCAACAGCCCGAATTTGCCTTCTCCCATTCAGCCTATTTCAATTGGAGCCAGTTCTAGTACAACACCATCTTTAACGCCAGGTAATATTAAAATAGTAAACGAAGATTGCGGGCACATGTTGGTAGTGGTAACATACTAATTACATTCCGACTTGCACAAAGTGATACCAAGGAGCTAAGTTCTGACAACGACTCATTGTGTAGTACTGTATTTAACTATTATGATACATCATAATTGAAAACACTTTTAGTTTTGCTTTCAAAACATACAATGATTGTGTATTTTGAAACCAACGCTAAATGTATTTACATTATTGTAAATAATACTGTTTATGACGTAAATATGCAATTTATTTGTGGACGACAAATTGTGTAAGTAGTGTAAAAATCATGGTCTGTGATATTATGGCTAACTTTAAGTAATGCGTTTTAAAAATGGTTTTGAGTAGTAAAAACTAAGTTAATGATGCATCGTTATGATTGATTACCAATCAGAGGTGGTTCTCAGATCAAGGATCGATTCCCAGATCCGGGGCTGTTTATTAGCCACATCCAATATCGATGGTTAAATCATTTAAACAACGGCATATCAGTTACTGTGGCGTCTATGTCTGAACGTTTTACGTTGTTATTACCAAAAATGTTTTTAAAAAAAAAGGACCGAATTCGTGGGCCTCACAAATCTCAACAATCGTGGTTCAAATCCGAATTCTTCGTATTTTGGGAATGAATAGTAAATTTATAAAAAGTAACCGTTGAGATGTTTTCCTTCTCACAATCAAAAGCAAAAAGCGCTGGTATTGATCGCGTCATGTGCATGCCTCAATGTTTTATTCCATATGTTTTCAGGGCTTTGTCCGGATTTAGCAACATTGGTTTCAGGTCGAAAACAGTTATCGGATGAAGAAACATACCACATTCTTAACGTCAATGTTAATAGACTGTCCAAGACTGTTCTGCGATTCTCCCGGACATAGAAGAAATGTTTTGGCGTTTGATCCAGAAAACACAACTAATTGAAAATATATCTGTTGTATCTAAACCATTTCCCTCATATAGTCGCAGCAGACGGCTATTTGAAAACATAGTGACAAAAGAAGAAATTGCACGAAACGTGCAATTTCTCCTTTTGCCACAATGTTTTCCACTTTTAGTCATAGGTTATCCATTCAATTATGGAGATTTTCTATTTTTTGACAAAATACGTTCAAAGTCGTCTGCTGCATAATTGCCGTATGAGGGAAAGGGTTAAATCAGTGTTTGCTAACTTAAAATGTCTTGCAATAACCAGAAATCGTTGCAAATAAATATAACCCCACATTATTCCAGAGAGCATGTCCTTGGATCCGATCCTAATACCAATATATATATTTAGAACAATGTTCTACTCTAGCTCGTTAGGAATTTATATTGTTAAATATATCGTGCCAATAGTCCGAATTTTATTGTGGTATAAAATGACCGACGTGTCGTCCAGGACGCACTTGAGAAGTCCTAGAATATTCTGTTTTCCCGGGGAGCATCCCTGACCCCCCTAGTCAGCCTCGGTTTAAATTTTACTCTGGCTACGGCACTGGGGACGACTCTCTGCTGACGTACGCACGTACGCCAATGCGTACAATTCATCAGGAAAGGTACACAAACATGCATTTAAACTGAAGGAAGTTATAAAAAATCGTTATTCTGGTCTTAGGGTCTAGCATCCATATGCCAAACTTTGACCTCATTTTCATTATTACGCTTTGTTTTAAGATCTCAATATTCTTTTGAAAGAATTGTTAAAATATTGTGCAACGTATCACAAATTGAGCTATTAATTCCATATTTCTGCTATTCATGACTTACTTATATCATAAAGGTAATCTCCCAGATATTTCATATTTAATTGGATTATATATGTAACCATGTTTATTACTTTATGGCATTAATAAATTTCCATTCTCATGCAATCTGTTCTTACGTGTTTTATTCATGACAAACAAAGGGGTCATGAATAAGTGAACTGTGGCTGTGATATAACTGAAATAATGTTGGAGCGGTGTAAAACCCCAATAAAACAAATCATGACAAACAAGTCCCACTGCCCTTGGTCTGAACGCTTATCGGTACCCTGCTCGAACCCATACAAGTATTTGCTCATCTCACATGGACCATGCATAAACTAAAGGTAATAGAGCGAACTTGGTGGGTACTTGTTAAGAGAGGCATTTTTAAATTTATTTATATATATAAAACATTATTTGGTATATTGTCAAATTTCTAATTCATTTGTTTTGGGATCTCTTTAAAACCTTTGGGGAAAACATGATATGATAGCTCAACTTATCTCCATTTAAGTTAATATCTCAATTTTTGCAACAATGTATTCCTATATAATAAAATGAATATTTACTTTTGATTTGAATTACCGCAAATTTCGGATATTATTAGAATGTGGACAGCATTCTTAGGAATGTTTTTATTGTTCTAACATACAGCATTGATCTTTTCTAAAGATATTTCTCTCTTACCATTGTAGTTTTACCGTGTTTCATCAAAACTATGTTGTCGATTGTATATATGTTAATAAAGATTTTTCGATCAGCAATTATTGTGAGTCCGGTTTATATAGAAAGCGCTCCGCATTCAGATTGTTCTAACACACCAAGCAATTGGATAAGTTCTAGCCGAATAAACCAATCAAATTGCAGCGCTTGACGAGCACTAGGCGTATTAATAACACTCTGAATAAAATCTCGATTTCCCGTTGTTTACTTTTCTATCGCATTGTGCAATATTGATGCTTGTGTAATCAATACAGAGACAGGTAAGTCAGCTTGTAACGATCTGTCTCACCTGAAATAACCATTGCTCGCCTTTTAGTTATTGAAATATCCAAAAACTTTGTTTACATTCGGCGCATTTTGAACATGGACAAGTCTACTTAGGAAATCCGGCCCTGAAAGAGTTAACCCTTTACTTAACACTGACGACATTTGACAAATGCTGTAATAGACAACTTTTGAAAACATTACAATAAAAATTGAATTTGCTCAAAACAAGCAATTTCACCTTTTATTGCAACATTTATATTCATCTGTTGGTTGTCAAGTGAACCACATTTGAAATATCATGTGATGTAATGGGTTAAGAGTACGGCTGATTTAAATGTCATTATGTCCTCAGATTACGTATAAATAGCTTAGTTTTTGTCACTGATCTGTTTAGAGAGGACACGCGACCTTTTAGACTAAACACGTTTTCCTATGAAGAGATACATTCAGCAGCATATGCTATATCAATCGTTATACTCCTTAGTGTGTTCAGTAGTCTGTTGTATCTTGTTGCATCAATACAAATACTCAATACGTGATATTTAGATACAAGTAATACATCGTAAACATTTATCAATAAACTGGTTTGAGGAAGATATAGACTTTTATGGCATTTTTCATTATGATAACTCGGTGTATTATGGATGAAATATTTAGATAAATACGTTTTGTTTTGTGTTCATAAATTAATTATCATAGCCTGTAGATTGATAATATTTTATTTAATAGGTAGTGCTTTTATGATTCCCGTTTTCCCACATAAAGACGCTTTCTGACGACGGCTGAAGACATAACGATCAATTTCCACTTTCGCCACAATATTTTCTTCTTTATTCAATAATACAATTTTCACTTATAGAGATTTTTCACATTGTTGTGTCTAGATGTTTTCAAAGTCGTCTGGTGCACATTTGGTGTATGTGAGAAAGTGCTAAAAGGATTTTCATTGACACATGAAGGGAGTTACCATGATATAACCAAAGTGAATGACCTTGAACTACACGAGGGAACAATGTCACAATAATATGGGCGCCAACACGCTACTTCTGGACACGAAGTGTTACTTTGGTCAATGTTATATGCATCCTCGTTATAACACCATGGAAAACCATCAAGAACGGGTCCAGTTTGACGTCAGTGGTCAGGTGTTTACAATCTACAAGGACAAACTGACCAGTGGACCGCCATCTAAAGTGAAATCCTTATATTACGCAAACCGTTCACAAGAGTCGATATATATTGACCGTGAACCGTGTGCTTTCGGCGCCATCATAGCGTGGTACCAAACCGGTGAATTACATATACCAATGACGCTGTGTCCCGGCTCTTTTATGAAAGAATTGAAGTTTTGGGATATCAAACATACACACTTGAAGAGCTGTTGCTTTTATAGGTAAGATGTGTCTGTGTGTTTGTATGCATGGTGTTTTCAACACTGTTTCAGTTATATAACTCCGTTTACTTGGTATATGTACCCGTTCAACTGGTCCATTTATCTTTGCACCAGCAAGTCAGTCGTTATTCTAACCACACTAGTCCTGGGTGCAAAGTAGGGAAAGCCAATACTATAAGTTGTATAGTATTTGGTATGACTAGGCCGGGGATTTAACCAACATCCGCCCGAGGCGGACGCTGCACAACTATACAGCCGTGGCAGTATTAGATTAGTATTAGATCCGACGCCGGTAAAACTAGTTACATGCAACTTGTTTCTTAATTAAGACGGCATTTGATTCCCTTTTTTGATGAGAATAGAATAGCATTTTTGTTCACTTTCACCATAACTGTGTGTATACTCTGTAACAAAAACCATAGGCACCCGTTGGTATGAACACTTACATTCCGTGATCTCTAACTCTCGATGATTATAAAACTTTCAAACAACAAACTGTTTAAATATAGCTTAACATTTAATATTATAAGAAGACTTTATCAATTAATAGATCTTATACTGTTTTTAATTGACAGAAGTTCGGCGGTCACGGCAGGTCGGCGATCACGGCAGGTCGGCGATCACCGCAGCTCGGCGGTCACGGAATATAGGCGATCAACGAAGGTCGGCGATCACGGCAGGTCGGCGATCACCGCATCTCGGCGGTCACGGAATATAGGCGATCAACGAAGGTCGGCGATCACGACAGGTCGGCGATCACCGCAGCTCGGCGGTCACGGAATATAGGCGATCAACGAAGGTCGGCGATCACGGCAGGTCGGCGATCACGGACGGTCGATGATCACGGCAGGTCGATGACCACGGCAGGTTGGTGATCACGGAAGATCGACGATAACCGAAGGTCGGCAGTTACCGCTGGTCGGTGATCACGGCAGGTCGACGATCACCGAAGGTCGGCGGTTACCGCAGGTCAGTGATCACCGAAGGTTGATGTTAGCGGAAGGCCAGCGATCACAACAGGGCGGCAATCACGGAGGGCCGGCGGTCACGGCAGGTCGGTCATCACCGAAGGTCGTCGGTCAAGGTTGGTCAGCGATCACGAGAGTTCGGCGATCACCGCAGCTCGGCGGTCACGGAAAATAGGCGATCAACGAAGGTCGGCGATCACGGCAGGTCGGCGATCACCGCAGCTCGGCGGTCACGGAATATAGGCGATCAACGAAGGTCGGCGATCACGGCAGGTCGGCGATCACGGACGGTCGATGATCACGACAGGTCGATGACCACGGCAGGTTGGTGATCACGGAAGATCGACGATAACCGAAGGTCGGCAGTTACCGCTGGTCGGTGATCACGGCAGGTCGACGATCACCGAAGGTCGGCGGTTACCGCAGGTCAGTGATCACCGAAGGTTGATGTTCACGGAAGGCCAGCGATCACAACAGGGCGGCAATCACGGAGGGCCGGCGGTCACGGCAGGTCGGTCATCACCGAAGGTCGTCGTTCAAGGTTGGTCAGCGATCACGAGAGTTCGGCGATCACCGCAGCTCGGCGGTCACGGAATATAGGCGATCAACGAAGGTCGGCGATCACGGCAGGTCGGCGATCACCGCAGCTCGGCGGTCACGGAAAATAGGCGATCAACGAAGGTCGGCGATCACGGCAGGTCGGCGATCACCGCAGCTCGGCGGTCACGGAATATAGGCGATCAACGAAGGTCGGCGATCACGGCAGGTCGGCGATCACGGACGGTCGATGATCACGGCAGGTCGATGACCACGGCAGGTTGGTGATCACGGAAGATCGACGATAACCGAAGGTCGGCAGTTACCGCTGGTCGGTGATCACGGCAGGTCGACGATCACCGAAGGTCGGCGGTTACCGCAGGTCAGTGATCACCGAAGGTTGATGTTCACGGAAGGCCGGCGATCACAACAGGGCGGCAATCACGGAGGGCCGGCGGTCACGGCAGGTCGGTCATCACCGAAGGTCGTCGGTCAAGGTTGGTCAGCGATCACGAGAGTTCGGCGATCACCGCAGGTCGGCGATCACCGGAGGTCGGCGGTCACGGAAGGTCGACGATCACCGAAGTTCGCCGGTAACGGCAGGTCGGCGGTCACGGCAGCTCGGCGGTCACGGCAGGTCGGCGATCACGGCAGGTCGGCGATCACGGCAGTGCGGCGATCACGGAGGGTCGGCGGTCACGGCAGGTCGGTCATCACCGAAGGTCGTCGGTCAAGGCCGGTCAGCGATCACGAGAGTTCGGCGATCACGAGAGTTCGGCGATCACCGCAGGTCGGTGATCACCGGAGGTCGGCGATCACCGGAGGTCGGCGATCACCGGAGGTAGGCGGTCACGGAAGGTCGACGATCACCGAAGTTCGGCGGTCACGGCAGGTCGGCGGTCACCGCAGCTCGGCGGTCACGGCAGGTTGGCGATCACCGAAGGTCGGTGATCACGGCAGGTCGGCGATCACCGAAGGTCGGCGGTCACGGCAGGTCGGTCATCACCGAAGGTCGTCGGTCAAGGCCCGTCAGCGATCACGAGAGTTCGGCGATCACCGCAGGTCGGTGATCACCGGAGGTCGGCGATCACCGGAGGTCGGCGATCACCGGAGGTAGGCGGTCACGGAAGGTCGACGATCACCGAAGTTCGGCGGTCACGGCAGGTCGGCGGTCACCGCAGCTCGGCGGTCACGGCAGGTCGGCGATCACCGAAGGTCGGTGATCACGGCAGGTCGGCGATCACCGAAGGTCGGCGGTCACGGCAGGTCGGCGGTCACCGAAGGTCAGCGGTCACGGCAGGTCGGTGGTCACGACAGGTCGGCGGTCACGGCATGTCGGCGGTCACCGCAGGTCGGCGGTCACCGCAGGTCGGCGGTCACCGCAGGTCGGCGGTCACGGAAAATAGGCGATCAACGAAGGTCGGCGATCACCGCAGCTCGGCGGTCACGGAATATAGGCGATCAACGAAGGTCGGCGATCACGGCAGGTTGGCGATCACGGACGGTCGATGATCACGGCAGGTCGATGACCACGGCAGGTTGGTGATCACGGAAGATCGACGATAACCGAAGGTCGGCAGTTACCGCTGGTCGGTGATCACGGCAGGTCGACGATCACCGAAGGTCGGCGGTTACCGCAGGTCAGTGATCACCGAAGGTTGATGTTCACGGAAGGCCGGCGATCACAACAGGGCGGCAATCACGGAGGGCCGGCGGTCACGGCAGGTCGGTCATCACCGAAGGTCGTCGGTCAAGGTTGGTCAGCGATCACGAGAGTTCGGCGATCACCGCAGGTCGGCGATCACCGGAGGTCGGCGGTCACGAAAGGTCGACGATCACCGAAGTTCGCCGGTAACGGCAGGTCGGCGGTCACGGCAGCTCGGCGGTCACGGCAGGTCGGCGATCACGGCAGGTCGGCGATCACGGCAGTGCGGCGATCACGGAGGGTCGGCGGTCACGGCAGGTCGGTCATCACCGAAGGTCGTCGGTCAAGGCCGGTCAGCGATCACGAGAGTTCGGCGATCACGAGAGTTCGGCGATCACCGCAGGTCGGTGATCACCGGAGGTCGGCGATCACCGGAGGTCGGCGATCACCGGAGGTAGGCGGTCACGGAAGGTCGACGATCACCGAAGTTCGGCGGTCACGGCAGGTCGGCGGTCACCGCAGCTCGGCGGTCACGGCAGGTTGGCGATCACCGAAGGTCGGTGATCACGGCAGGTCGGCGATCACCGAAGGTCGGCGGTCACGGCAGGTCGGTCATCACCGAAGGTCGTCGGTCAAGGCCCTACAGCGATCACGAGAGTTCGGCGATCACCGCAGGTCGGTGATCACCGGAGGTCGGCGATCACCGGAGGTCGGCGATCAACGGAGGTAGGCGGTCACGGAAGGTCGACGATCACCGAAGTTCGGCGGTCACGGCAGGTCGGCGGTCACCGCAGCTCGGCGGTCACGGCAGGTCGGCGATCACCGAAGGTCGGTGATCACGGCAGGTCGGCGATCACCGAAGGTCGGCGGTCACGGCAGGTCGGCGATCACCGAAGGTCAGCGGTCACGGCAGGTCGGCGGTCACGACAGGTCGGCGGTCACGGCATGTCGGCGGTCACCGCAGGTCGGCGGTCACGGCAGGTCGGCGATCACCGAAGGTCGGCTTTTACGGCAGGCCGGCGATCACGGAAGTTCGTCGATCACGGAGAGTGGTCGTACAACAGAGGTTATTTTTTTCCTTAGTTGTTTTAAGTCAAAGCTCCACAAACATGATACCATAACATATTTTAACAATTTCCAACATGCAAACGCCTCTGTAGAAAACAACTTTTGAAAACATTGTGCCAAAAGGAAAAAAAATGCTCACCGTGAGCACTTTCTCTTTTTGCCAACTTAATTCAATATTTTCCAGGTGTTTCAAATACCAACGGCCTTTTCCAAATACAAGACATCCGCAGCAGAGGACTTTGGAAAATCTGGGTTTAAATAGCGGAAATCTCTATTTATAATTCAAAATAAAACTTTTGTGTGGAGTTAAATTGAATTGTGAGAAAATGAGAAATTGCTTATAATGAGCAAATTCCCCTTTTGTCACACTATTCTTAAATATCGTTTGCTGCTGATATATGCGACACATTGCGTCTGCATGCGGGGTAAAATAAGAAAGTTACTACCTACTACACATGACAATGAATTATTTGTAGCTGTATCAGGGATTGGTCGCTATTAAATATCGCGTTACTGCTGTTAACCTGTTTCAGCTTTATTCTGAAGTGCTATTTTGTAACGAAAGAAAGGAGAGGCACACGCTAGAATAATATATAATTAGAAGTATAACTTAAAGGGATACAAATTAGGGGGGAATTATGTTTTGACATGACGTTGCTTTCTTTGATAAAATCACGTGTAGGCTATTCTATCTTTACTTGTTGTAATTATTGGTTTTATATTAATGTATGAACACTACAACTTATAATAATAGGTAAACATGTTTGAAATACATATATCTCTAATAATTAGTCTTCTTTGTTATAATAACAAACGTTGCTACCGCAACAAATGTATATTATTCAACATTATAGCTAACAATTATTAAAACATTACATTGTTGTCATGCTTATATCAAGAATTTACGTAATTTTGAGACATGGTCGATTTTGACTGTTCTAGAATCTTCTACTTCGTTTCCTAAGTAGACTCATAGAAATGTAATGCAAATTTATACACTGCTTTAAATATGGCCCGTCTAGCGAATTAGGCTATTATTGACTCTACGTAACGGGCTCTTTTGAACGTGCAATGGCGTATAAACTAGTTTTATGTAACCCATCACTAAACTACATGTGAGCGAATGGGTAGGTTCTGTTGAGACTGCAAGTAGATGCATTGAGACCTCAAATATATTTAGACGCGGTTAAAATATATATTCATATAAGTTCAAGTACAAGTACAATATAATTATTTAATGCCTCCATTTTTGGAGAAATCGTAGAATAAGTTTTGCAATACACAACGAAATTATACAATAGTATCACTTGAACAAACTTGTATTCTTTGTTTATGGTTAGGCGTTGTTCCCATAAGGAATCTCACGCATATTAATCACTTAACGAACTGTATTCTTCCATGCTGATTTAGCGGACAGTGAATTATCCCGGAAATTATTGTTCAATATGTAATTTAGGTTGTACTTTGGTATTATACGGCAAATATCCGGCATGAGCCAAGCTTGACTGAGCTTTGGTCAGTTAGGTACATTACAGTTTTACTAACACATATTTCTTTTGTTATACAATATACAGGGAGACAACGTATTTTCTGTAGGAACATTAGTTTTCCCTAGACGAGATTTATGTCTACTTTGATTTCTCATCTTAGACATATTCTGCGTAAGTGAAAAGTTGCTTCCTTTAAGCAATACACATAAGTCAGAAAGAATGAAAACGTATACCAAATAGCTTTGAAATATATTTAAGTCAAAGCGGACTAAAGCAGCGCGGTTAGATAGATAGAACACAATAAATTCAAACATGGATACCCTGTTTCTCGCATGAACTATCTAGACAAAAATATAGAAAATCTCAAAAAATGAAAATACAATTATTTAATAGCGTTGAAATCATTGTGGCAAATGGAGAAATTGCTCATTATGAGCAATTTCCTCTTTTGCCACAATGCTTTTAAAAGTCGTCTGCTGCATATGCGTCAAAATGCGCCTGAAAGTGGGAAAGGGTGAAGGGAAAGACTATCGCCTTACAGATAAAATTACATCAAAATACATCCGGAAAGTCCCTAAAAGATAATTTTGCGTAAAATTTAGTGAAGACCTTCACCAGAATGAATTAAATATGTGACAATGGATTTAATGTGATTGTAAATATGTATAGGATGCACTATAAATGTTTGATGTGTTCACTATTTGTTTATTTACACCTTGTCTGAGCATTCAAATAGAGTATGTGAAAAACCAGTTTTGGCCGATCCCGATTGTGTGCAAAATGATGGTATCTATCTTCACGAAGTGATTTCTTTTTTGTATAATACATGACCCCCATGTGTTTAATAAATTAAAGCTTAGAAGTTACTTTTTATCAATAATATAGGGTATCTTACCAGTAAACATTAAAGAAAGTGTGACAATGAAGGGTTGTTGATTTACAGACACAAAGAAGGAATTTAATTGATATCCTTTGACCTGCAGACGTTTATTTTTGTTTCTTTAAAATGATTATTTTCAAGTTATAGTACAGAACACTTTAAATGTACGTCTCACCTCGCTGCAGTTACGCTGTGCCTCTTGGACGTATCAACGAATCTGGTCGATGTCTTCACTATAAACATTCTAAGTCTCTATAGAATACAGAAACATATCTACTTAAAGACATTTCGTTTAACCATAACATTGCTTTAGCAAAATTTCATTGCTCTAATCATAAGTTTAGAATTTAGACTGGTCGCCTTAGCAAAATTACTCGGGAAAAGGGATATGTTTGTACTGTTTTAAGAAATATAATCATAACATTACCGAGTGTATCATGTATTTTTCCAGTGTGAAAAGTTCCACGAAATCAGAAAGCATTTTCTTTTCACCTGGTATACATATTGTACTAACATTACTAGATTCTACAGCTTTCTATAATCTAATAACCCTTTGCTAATTAGAAAATTAGCACACTTACATGTTGTTGAAAAAGATTTAGGGACATTTTTCAGAATGTAATTGATGTATAAATACTATGTTATGTAGTGAAGTTGGTGTCTAGTGTCTAGTATCTAGTATCGTTTATCATAAACGATACTGGCAACCAGAATCTAGTATCGTTTATCATAAACGATACTGGCAACCAGACACTAGTGTCGTTTAAGGAACTAGATATATAACTTTAATTTTTTCAACACAGTTTACAGAATCAATTATCAGACTCCAGTGTCGTTTAACAGTAACCAGACACTAGTATCGTTTAAGGAACTGGATATGTAATTTTCATTTTTCAGACTCCAGTGTCGTTTAACACTAAACGACACTGGCAACCAGACACTAGTATCGTTTAAGGAACTGGATATGTAATTTTCATTTTTCAGACTCCAGTGTCGTTTAACACTAAACGACACTGGCAACCAGACACTAGTATCGTTTAAGGAACTGGATATATAATTTTCATTTTTCAGACTCCAGTGTCGTTTAACACTAAACGACACTGGCAACCAGACACTAGTATCGTTTAAGGAACTGGATATGTAATTTTCATTTTTCAGACTCCAGTGTCGTTTAACACTAAACGACGCTGGCAACCAGACACTAGTATCGTTTGAAGAACTAGATGTATAATTAATAAATTTTCAGACTCCAGTGTCGTTTAACACTAAACGACACTGGCAACCAGACACTAGTATCGTTTGAAGAACTAGATGTATAATTAATAAATTTTCAGACTCCAGTGTCGTTTAACACTAAACGACACTGGCAACCAGACACTAGTATCGTTTAAGAAACTAGATAAAAATTTAATCAATTGTCAGACTCCAGTGTCGTTTAACACTAAACGACACTGGCAACCAGACACTAGTATCGTTTAAGGAACTGGATATGTAATTTTCATTTTTCAGACTCCAGTGTCGTTTAACACTAAACGACACTGGTAACCAGACACTAGTATCGTTTGAAGAACTAGATGTATAATTAATAAATTTTCAGACTCCAGTGTCGTTTAACACTAAACGACACTGGCAACCAGACACTAGTATCGTTTAAGAAACTAGATAAAAATTTAATCAATTGTCAGACTCCAGTGTCGTTTAACACTAAACGACACTGGCAACCAGACACTAGTATCGTTTAAGGAACTGGATATATAATTTTCATTTTTCAGACCCCAGTGTCGTTTAACACTAAACGACACTGGAAACCAGACACTAGTATCGTTTAAGGAACCGGAACAAATAATTTTCAACTTTCAGATTCCAGTGTCGTTTAACACTAAACGACACTGGCAACCAGACACAAGTATCGTTTAAGAAACTAGATACAAATTTAATCAATTGTCAGACTCCAGTGTCGTTTAACACTAAACGACACTGGCAACCAGACACTAGTGTCGTTTAAGGAACTGGATATATCATTTTCATTTTTCAGACTCCAGTGTCGTTTAACACTAAACGACACTGGACACTAGACACTAGTATCGTTTAAGGATCTAGATATATAATTAATAAATTTTCAGCCTCCAGTGTCGTTTAACACTAAACGACACTGGCAACCAGACACTTATGTCGTTTAAGGATCTAGATAAATAATTAATCAATTTTCAGTCTCCTGTGTCGTTTAACACTAAACGACACTGGCAACCAGACACTAGTAACGTATAAGGACATATATATAATTAATCAATGTTCAGACTCCAGTGTCGTTAAACACTAAACGACACTGGCAACCAGACACTAGTATCGTTTAAGGAACTCGATATATAATTAGTCAACTTTCAGATTCCAGTGTCGTTTAACACTAAACGACACTGGCAACCAGACACTAGTATCGTTTAAGGATCTATATATATAATTAATAAATTTTCAGACTCCAGTGTCGTTTAACACTAAACGACACTGGCAACCAGACACTAGTATCGTTTAAGGATCTAGATATATAATTAATAAATTTCCAGACTCCAGTGTCGTTTAACACTAAACGACACTGGCAACCAGACACTAGTATCGTTTAAGGATCTATATATATAATTAATAAATTTTCAGATTCCAGTGTCGTTTAACACTAAACAACACTGGCAACCAGACACTAGTATCGTTTAAGAAACTAGATAAAAAATTAATCATATGTCAGACTCCAGTGTCGTTTAACACTAAACGACACTGGCAACCAGACACTAGTATCGTTTAAGGAACTGGATATATAATTTTCATTTTTCAGACACCAGTGTCGTTTAACACTAAACGACACTGGCAACCAGACACTAGTATCGTTTAAGAAACTAGATAACAAATTAATCATATGTCAGACTCCAGTGTCGTTTAACACTAAACGACACTGGCAACCAGACACTAGTATCGTTTATGGAACTGGATATATAATTTTCATTTTTCAGACTCCAGTGTCGTTTAACACTAAACGACACTGGCAACCAGACACTAGTATCGTTTAAGGATCTAGATATATAATTAATAAATTGCCAGACTCTAGTGTCGTTTAACACTAAACGACACTGGCAACCAGACACTAGTATCGTTTAAGAAACTAGATAAAAAAGTAATCATATGTCAGACTCCAGTGTCGTTTAACACTAAACGACACTGGCAACCAGACACTAGTATCGTTTAAGGAACTGGATATATAATTTTCATTTTTCAGACTCCAGTGTCGTTTAACACTAAACGACACTGGCAACCAGACACTAGTATCGTTTAAGGAACTGGATATATAATTACTCAATTGTCGTTTAACACTAAACGATACTCGCAACCAGACACTAGTATCGTTTAAGGAACTGTATAAATAATTAATCAACTTTCAGACTCCAGTGTCGCTTAACACTAAACGACACTAGCAACCAGACACTAGTATCGTTTAATGAACTGGCTATATAATTTAACAATTTTCAGACTCCAGTGTCGTTTAACACTAAACGACACGGGCAACCAGACACTAGTGTCGTTTAAGGCGGATTTCTACCTGAGTCTGCCGAGTGTATTACGCGGAGCATTCCGCTGCTAGCCGGGGAAATGTGAGCCGGGGCTGCATACGCTATACGGTAGGTCCCGCAGTCTACTCGCGCTTACGACGAAGTGCTGAGCCTTGTTTTACGCTAGCACTCCGCTGCTAGTAGGGGAAATTTGCGCCTGGGCCGCATATGCTATACGGCAGGTCCCGCAGTCTACCCGCGCTTACCTCGAAGTGCTGAGACTTGTTTTACGCGAGAACTCGGCTGCTAGTAGGGGAAATGAGAGCCGGGGCCGCATACGCTATACGGCAGGACCCGCAGTCTACCCGCGCTGCCGGCGAAGTGCTGGCCTTGTTTCGTGCTAGCACTCCGCTGCTGGTAGGGGAAATGTGAGCCGGGGTCGTATGTGCTATATGGCTGGTCAACAGTCTACCCGCGCTTACGGCGAAGTCCTGAGCCTTGTTTTACGCTAGCACTCCGCTGCTAGTAGGGGAAATTTAAGCCGGTGCCGCATTTGCTATACGGCAGGTCCCGCAGTCTACCCGCGCTTACGGCGAAGTGCTGAGCCTTGATTTAGGCGAGCACTCGGCTGCTAGTAGGGGAAATGAACATTCAAAAATGGCACGACATTGGACATTCAAGAAATGAATGTCGTGGTGGCACGATATTGAACATTGGACATTGGACATTCAGAAATGAATGTCGTGCTTGCACGACATTGGACATTTGACTTTCAAAAATTGAATGTCGTGGCAGTAGATATTTAAAAAATGAATGTCGTGCTGGTACGACATTGGACATTGGACATTTAGAAATGAATGTCTTGCTGGCACGACATTGGACATTCAAAACTGAATATCGTGCTGGCACGACATTGGTCATTCAAATATGACAGGAGTGAAACAACGGCGATAAGCCGGATTTCTACCCGAGACAGCTGCGTGTATTACGGGGAATACTCGGGCCTACAGGCCCTTACCACGGGAGTGGAACAAAAAATAAATTCACAATGGAGTGGAACACTTTTTTTTCTCATGGGTGTTGAAGAGCGGCCTTAAGGCGGATTTCTACCCGAGTCTGCCACGTGTATTACGGGGAGCACTTGGGCCTACAGGCCCTTGTCACGGGAATGGAACAAAACAAAAATTCACAATCGAGTGGAACACTTTTCTCTTTCTCACGGAAGTGGAACAACGGCGTTAAGGCAGATTTCTACCCGAGTCTACCCGAGTCTGCTGCGTGTTTTACGGGGAGCACTCCGCTGCTAGTCGGGGAAATGTGAGCATACGCTATAAAGTAGGTACCGCAATCTACCCGCGCTTACGGCGAAGTGCTGAGTCTTGTCCGCTGCTAGTAGGGGAAATGTGAGCCGGGGCTGCATATAATAAACGGCAGGTCCCGCAGTCTACCCGCGTTGACGGCGAAATGCTGAGCCTCGTTTGACGCTAGAACTCCGCTGCTAGAAGGGGAGATGTGAGCCATGGCCGCATATGCTATAAGGCAGGTCGCGCAGTCTACCCGCGCTGACGGTGAGTGGTATAGCTCGGACAATATTTAGGTTTCAATGTCCAATGTATAACACTAAACGACACTTGCAACAAGACAGAAGTGTCGTTCAAGGAACTACATATCTAACTTTAATTTCTTCAACATAGTTTCCAGAATCAACTTTCAGACTCCAGTGTCGTTTAACGCTAAACGACACTGGCAACCAGACACTAGTATCGTCTAATGAACTGGATATATAATTAATCATCTTTCAGACTCCAGTGTCGTTTAACACTAAACGACACTGGCAACCAGACACTAGTATCGTTTAAGGAACTGGATATATAATTTTCATTTTTCAGACTCCAGTGTCGTTTAACACTAAACGACACTGTCAACCAGACACTAGTATCGTTTAAGGAACTGGATATATAATTAATCAACTTTCAGACTGCAGTGTCGTTTAGCACTAAACGACACTGGCAACCAGACACTAGTGTCGTTTAAGGAACTGGATATATAACTTTCGATTTTCAGGCTCCAGTACCGTTTAACACTAAACGACACTGGCAACCAGACACTGGTATCGTTTAAGGAACTGGATATATCATTTTTAATTTCTTCAACTAGTATTGACACAGACCTTTATCTATATGTATGTAGACCTACAAAATGTTTGCTTTTTGGTTTTTCCAATATTATATGCTACCATAGCATATCAATAGTTTCCAGAATCAATTTTCAGACTCAAGTGTCGTTTAGTGTTAAACGACACTGGAGTCTGAACATTGAAAATTATATATCTAGTTCCTTAAACGACACTAGTGTCTGGTTGCCAGTGTCGTATAGTGTTAAACGACACTGGAAACTGAAAGTTGAAAATTATCTGTTCCGGTTCCTTAAACGATACTAGTGTCTGGTTGCCAGTGTCGTTTAGAGTTTAACGACACTGGAGTCTGAACATTGATTCATTGTATATAGTTCCTTAAACGATACTAGTGTCTGGTTGCCAGTGTCGTTTAGTGTTTAACGACACTGGAGTCTGAAAATTGATTAATTATATATAGTTCCTTAAACGATACTAGTGTCTGGTTGCCAGTGTCGTTTAGTGTTAAACGACACTGGAGACTGAAAATTGATTAATTATTTATCTAGATCCTTAAACGACACTAGTGTCTGGTTGTCAGTGTCGTTTAGTGTTAAACGACACTGGAGGCTGAACATTTATTAATTATATATCTAGATCCTTAAACGATACTAGTGTCTGGTTGCCCGTGTCGTTTAGTGTTAAACGACACTGAATCCTGAAAATTTATTAATTATATATCCAGTTCCTTAAACGACACTAGTGTCTGGTTGCCAGTGTCGTTTAGTGTTAAACGACACTGGGGTCTAAAAAATGAAAATTATTTGAACGACACTGAATCCTTAAAAATTATTAATTATATATCCAGTTCCTTAAACGACACTAGTGTTTGGTTGCCAGTGTCGATTAGTGTTAAACAGCACTGGAGTCTGACAATAGATTACATTGTTATCGAGTTCCTTAAACGATACTAGTGTCTGGTTGCCAGTGTCGTTTAGTGTTAAACGACACTGGAATCTGAAAGTTGAAAATTATTTGTTCCGGTTCCTTAAACGATACTAGTGTCTGGTTGCCAGTGTTGTTTAGTGTTACACGACACTGGAGTCTAAAAATGTATTAATTATATATAGTTCCTTAAACGATACTAGTGTCTGGTTGCCAGTGTTGTTTAGTGTTAAACGACACTGGAATCTGAAAATTGATTAATTATATATCTAGATCCTTAAACGACACTAGTCTCTGGTTGCCAGTGTCGTTTAGTGTTAAACGACACTGGAGTCTGACAGTTGATTAAATTTTTATCTAGTTTCTTAAACGATACTGGAATCTGAAAGTTGAATATTATTTGTTCCGGTTCCTTAAACGATACTAGTGTTTGGTTGCCTGTGTCGTTTAGTGTTAAACGACACTGGAGTCTGACAATTGATTAAACTTTTATCTAGTTTCTTAAACGATACTAGTGTCTGGTTGCCAGTGTCGTTTAGTGTTAAACGACACTGGAGTCTGATAATTGATTCTGTAAACTGTGTTGAAAAAATTAAAGTTAGATATATAGTTCCTTAAACGACACTAGTGTCTGGTTGCCAGTATCGTTTATGATAAACGATACTAGATTCTGGTTACCAGTATCGTTTATGATAAACGATACTAGATACTAGACACTAGACACCAACTTCACCTTGGGTCGCTGGTCTAAGTACTTTTGACTAAAGATTTGTCATTGTCTTAAGATCACCCTTTGGACCTCTTTCTCATAAAATCATGTTTAAAGACCACCCATGGGAAGAGAACAATCTGGTCTTTGTACACATGTGGTCTTTAATTACAAGGTCATTTAGGCAGAAAATGAGTAATTGGGAAATTAAAAGTATGATTGCTATAGACAGGGAATTGCTGAATAAAGGTGGTCTTAAGCAAAGGTTTGACTGTGCCTCAATTTACGTATGGTATAATTCGTTCGCTTAGAACTAGTCGATGACCATACAGCACATACACGAATAGCGTACGTTATACATATGTGGAGAAATGATCTGTTTGCGTGTCATTTTAATCATAAACATAGTCATTGCGTAACATACTTTCCTTGAACTCGACAATGACCTATTGACATCAGTGCAGAGCCAGCTAAGATTGCGCATGTTAGCTTGCTTTTCTGGGTCCACACTGGTCGCAGATACATTACGGTTGTTTTTTTGTAGAGCGCCGCTGAAATAAAATGCATTAAACAGACAGGAAATATTATTTTCAGGCTCAAGTGCTTTCTAGACGAGCAAGAGACGCTCCGAAAGTTTCAAAAAGCAGTTTCCGAGGATGACGATGACAAATCACAAGTGTGGCACAATTCAATACCTGGTCGACGTAACTTCCGGTCACGTGTATGGTCTGTTGTGGATTACTGTGAAAACACCTGCTCAGCTACGGTAATTCTTATTAGAATGTTTGTCTCTACCAAACCTATGTGATGTTATGTCTATTTATAACAGTTTAGATCAAGATGATGTTTGATCATGATATCCATCCAATTGTATACTGTGTTTCTGAATTGTCTTGAAAACTACTGTAATTATTTTGCCTCAGACAGTTTGAGAATGAAACCAGTAGCGTAGATTCGCAAGCTGATTTAAATCTTTATTAATATACGCAAATGTATGACGGTTGTTTTTCTTAGAAATATTATGAGACAGTTTGTAGAGTGATATCAGACTGAGTGGATTCCGATACTTTTTTTTTATCTATACAAGTCGCAAATGTATTTTTTTTTTTTTAAGTACCGGTGTTGAGACTATTTCATGACAGTTGTAGATTGATATAAGACTGCGTGGAATCACGAGCTGATTTGGATCTAAACTTGACGCAAACTAAATAAGACTTGTTTCGTTGGAGTATGACTGTTTCGTTTATTGCGTGACAGGGTCATATTGAGACCAAACTGTGTTGATAAGCGGATATATTTGCAGCTACACTAGTCGCCACTGTAATTCTGTGGATTGTCCTGAAGAACCGCTGCTATCTTTCACTCTTGCTCGAACAGTGCAGATTGAAATCAGATTACGCGGATACTCAGGCTGATTTGGAGCTACACTTGTCGGAAGTGCAATGAAGTTTCTTTTTCCTGGAATACCGTTATTTGACGGATCAACATTTTAAGACTGCTAAATATCCCTCCAAGTCGGAGCTTATACACTTCTAAGCGGAGCAACGCATATTTAACAGCGGAGCAACGTATATTTAACAGCGGAGCAACGCATATTTAACAGCGGAGCAACGTATATTTAACAGCGGAGCAACGTATATTTAACAGCGGAGCAACGCATATTTAACAGCGGAGCAACGTATATTTAACAGCGGATCACCGCATATTTAACAGCGGAGCAACGTATATTTAACAGCGGAGCAACGTATATTTAACAGCGGAGCAACGTATATTTAAAAGCGGAGCAACGCATATTTAACAGCGGAGCAACGTATATTTAACAGCGGAGCAACGTATATTTAACAGCGGAGCAACGCATATTTAACAGCGGAGCAACGTATATTTAACAGTGGAGCAACGTATATTTAACAGCGGAGCAACGTATATTTAACAGCGGAGCAACGCATATTTAACAGCGGAGCAACGTATATTTAACAGCGGAGCAACGTATATTTAACAGCGGAGCAACGTATATTTAACAGACGCATATTTAACAGCGGAGCAACGTATATTTAACAGCGGAGCAACGTATATTTAACAGCGGAGCAACGGAGTTAAATTATATAAGCCATCGGGGCAAAGAATAACCACATACGAGCAATGGAGCAAACGGAGCTACCTTACATAGGCATCCGGAGTCCAACCGGAGCAAACAATATATAGGAACGAAAAAATCGCTTATTCGTGACAATCAAGGCTGTAAATGATATTTAGAGCTGACCCCGACAAACCAACCCTAGTATATTTGTGACAAGCAGTAATTCGCGTAACACACGAAAATCGCCGACCTTGTTTTGTTTCAACCATACAGTCGTGCAAACATCCCGGAAACTTTCCGAGAACGGTTATGACCAAAGTCTGACTCGTAAACAACTAGGTCGGTTTAAGTGTGGGTTATCTCTCCTGATTTATTCCCAACGATTTCGTAGGCGACATTTTGATTGGCTGACGCAGAGGTCAATCTAAAATGACAAGTATGAGGTAGTCGTCAGATCTTTATACGAGCGAGCGAATTATAAGTCCGGTTTAAATGAGGTTTTGACGAACGTTATGAACATACCATAATTTGACGCCGTTAATACTTCAAGCAATTAAGTAAGGCCTGATTTACTTACATATCCTCTAATGAGATTTTAAAGACACATACTTGGTCTGTCATAACAATATTCACCCGGTGGTCAAATAAATAACGGATAGTTCTGAACGACCCGATTATGTAAAAAAAAAAGGTTCTTCATGAATATTCGAGCATTTCAGTCTCAGGCGAATATTCGAATAATTATCACTTTCCGTCTTGCATATCCTCGAACGAGATTTTCCATAACAATATTCTTCCTGTTGGTAAGACAAACCCCACGAACCATGTCAGACAAAAATGATTTTTCGTGCATATTCGTGCATTGAAGTCCCAGGCAAGTCTTCGCATAAATACCCCTTTCTTATTTACAGACGCATTCAGTAGCAGCCGAAAAGTATCGCAATGTCTAGCATGGTTTAGCTAATAGAGATTTTAGAAGTTAAATAGGAAGGAGCTGTCAATGTTGTCTTGCTATTTATGTAGATTGTATGTTCCCAAGTTGTGTCATCTTTGAACGTTTTTACCTGTTTACGTACTACAATAAATCACGTGATTAAGATGTTATTTACCATACAAATGGTTAATATTTATGTTCCATATTTAAAACATGTTTTTTGGCTTATTTAATCAATGTTACTCTTTCCCACATTCAACAAATCTGCAACAGACGACTGTATATACATTTAGACAAAAACAACAACATAAAACACTCTCTATTTATGAATGAAACAACAAATAGTGAAAACATTGCACAAGTTGCATGCTGCGGAAGTGTCCGTAATGTGTGTGTATGTGAGAAAGGGTTACCAACAAATTGACGAAATTATATCATATTCATCTTATGGAACGAAACTCACTTTTGTATGGAGTTTTACGAGACTTTAAACGATTATTCAGTCACATTACTCCGCTTTCAACGGTTTCAGTCACATTACTCCGCTTTCAACGGTTTTCAGTCACATTACTCCGCTTTCAACGGTTTTCAGTCACATTACTCCGCTTTCAACGGTTTTCAGTCACATTACGCCGCTATTAACGGTTTTAAGTCATATTTAGCCGTTTTTAACGGTTTTCAGTCACATTACGCGGCTATTAACGGTTTTCAGTCACATTACGCAGCTATTAACGGTTTCAGTCACATTACACCGCTATTAACGGTTTTCTGTCGCATTACGCCGCTATTAATGGTTTTCTGTCGCATTACGCCGCTATTAACGGGTTTCTGTCACATTACGCCGCTATTAACGGTTTCAGTCACATTACACCGCTATTAACAGTTTTCAGTCACATTACGCCGCTAGTTACCGGTTTCAGTCACATTACGCCGCTATTAACGGTTTTCTGTCACATTACGCCGCTACATGTATTAACAGTTTTCAGTCACATTACGCCGCTATTAACGGTTTCCAGTCACATTACGCCGCTATAAACGGGTTTCAGTCATATTACGCCGCTATTAACAGTTTTCTGTCGCATTACACCGCTATTAATGGTTTTCTGTCGCATTACGCCGCTATTAACGGGTTTCTGTCACATTACGCCGCTATTAACGGTTTCAGTCACATTACACCGCTATTAACAGTTTTCAGTCACATTACGCCGCTGGTTACCGGTTTCAGTCACATTACGCCGCTATTAACGGTTTTCTGTCACATTACGCCGCTACATGTATTAACAGTTTTCAGTCACATTACGCCGCTATTAACGGTTTCCAGTCACATTACGCCGCTATAAACGGGTTTCAGTCATATTACGCCGCTATTAACAGTTTTCTGTCACATTACGCCGCTATTAACAGTTTTCAGTCACATTACGCGGCTATTAACGGTTTTCAGTCACATTACGTCCCTATTAACGGTTTCAGTCACATTACACCGCTATTAACAGTTTTCTGTCACATTACGCCGCTATTAACGGTTTCAGTCACATTACGCCGCTATTAACAGTTTCCAGTCACATTACGCCGCTATAAACGGTTTTCAGTCATATTACGCCGCTATTAACAGTTTTCTGTCACATAACTCCGCTATTAACAGTTTTCAGTCATATTACGCCGCTATTAACGGTTTCCAGTCACATTACGCCGCTATTAACAGTTTTCTGTCACATTACGCCGCTATTAACGGTTTCCAGTCACATTACGCCGCTATTAACGGTTTTCAGTCATATTACGCCGCTAATAACGGTTTTTAGTCATATTACGCCGCTATTAACAGTTTTCAGTCACATTACGCCGCTATTAACGGTTTTCAGTCACATTACGTCGCTGTTAACGGGTTTCAGTCACATTACGCCGCTATTAATGTTGTTTTTCAGTCACATTACACCGCTGTCAACGGTTTTCGGTGACATTACGCCGATATCAACGGTTTTCAGTCACATTACGCCGCTTTCAACGGCTTTCAGTCACATTACGCCGATTTCAACCGTTTTCAGTCACATTACGCCGCTATTAACGATTTTCAGTCACATTACGCCGCTATTAACGGTTTTCAGTCATATTAGGCCGCTATTAACGGTTTTCAGTCACATTAGGCCGCTACTAACAGTTTTCAGTCACATTAAGCCGCTACTAACAGTTCTCAGTCACATTACGCCGCTTTCAACGGTTTTCAGTCACATTACGCCGCTATTAACGGTTTTCAGTCATATTACGCCGCTAATAACGGTTTTTAGTCATATTACGCGCTATTAACAGTTTTCAGTCACATTACGCCGCTATTAACGGTTTTCAGTCACATTACGTCGCTGTTAACGGGTTTCAGTCACATTACGCCGCTATTAATGTTGTTTTTCAGTCACATTACACCGCTGTCAACGGTTTTCGGTGACATTACGCCGATATCAACGGTTTTCAGTCACATTACGCCGCTTTCAACGGCTTTCAGTCACATTACGCCGATTTCAACCGTTTTCAGTCACATTACGCCGCTATTAACGATTTTCAGTCACATTACGCCGCTATTAACGGTTTTCAGTCATATTAGGCCGCTATTAACGGTTTTCAGTCACATTAGGCCGCTACTAACAGTTTTCAGTCACATTAAGCCGCTACTAACAGTTCTCAGTCACATTACGCCGCTTTCAACGGTTTTCAGTCACATTACGCCGCTTTTAACGGTTTTCAGTCACATTACGCCGCTTTCAACGGTTTTCAGTCATATGAGGCCACTATTAACGGTTTTCAATCACAATACTCCGTTTTCAACGGCTTTCAGTCACATTACGCCGCTGTCAACGGTTTTCAGTCACATTACGTCGCTATTAACGGGTTTCAGTCACATTACGCCGCTTTCAACGGTTTACAGTCACATTTCCCCGCTGTCAACGGCTTTCAGTCACATTACCCCGCTGTCAACGGTTTTCAGTCACATTACGCCGCTTTCAACGGTTTTCATTTACATTACTCCGCTGTTAACGGTTTTCAGTCACATTACGCCGCTTTTAACGGTTTTCAGTCATATGAGGCCGCTTTCAACGGTTTTCAATCACAATACTCCGCTTTCAACGGCTTTCAGTCACATTACGCCGTTGTCAACGGTTTTCAGTCACATTACGCCGTTTTCAACGGCTTTCAGTCACATTACGCCGCTGTCAACGGTTTTCAGTCACATTACGCCGCTATTAGCGGGTTTCAGTCACATTACGCCGCTTTCAACGGCTTTCAGTCACATTACCCCGCTGTCAACGGCTTTCAGTCACATTACCCCGCTGTCAACGGTTTTCAGTCACATTACGCCGCTATTAACGCTTTTAAGTTAGTTCAAAGGAATAGTGGGAATCGAAGCCAAGTCTCCCACATTTAAGATGTACACTTGAAACACTGTACCACATAGGCGGTTAAATCGTGAGACAGTCGTGATAAGCTGTTCAAAGTTACCATCTTGTCTTTTCTGTTGCAGGCCTATTTCATACTGACGCTGTTGATGATCCTCCTGTCTATATTTATCCCTGCCTACATGACGGACCCTATATTCCAGAGAGCAATGACGAACTGTGAACGTCTAAAAGTGATGCAATACCATCACATGGATGACGTCAGTCTGGTAGAACCATATCTTAGAGACTGTAACAAAGACATTCTACCGTTCGATAACGTGACTACATATGATCCATCGATCCTTGTTGAGGATAACCAAATCGGTGGTAGCAATGGTAATCAAAGGGAGGGAACCGGTAAACAGTTCGTTAACGATCTCGGTTTACTTTACGCAATGATAAAAGTGAATTCAACCATTGGGACTGACAATACAGAAATAAAAGACACTTCAAAGGAGAAATGGAAGGTTGTAAAGATACCGAATAAACATCTACCTGTACGGCCCTTGGTGATTCTAGAGACAGTGACAGCGGCTTTCTTCTTGTTTGACATTGCGGTACGTTTGGCAACTTGTCCAAACATTTCTCGATACTTTAGATCTTTCATAAACGTTTCTGACGCAGTGTCACTTATTAGCATTTTAGTTCACACAATCATGCTTCAGTGTTATTCGCATACGCGACATAACGACGACATCTGGGTTGTCGTTCTTGAATATCTACAAATGTTACGGTCGTTCAGATTGTTTCGTATCGTCAGGAATGTCAAGGCCAGTCGAGTGCTCGTGTACTCCATATTTCAAAATATCAAGGATCTCTCCGTTCTAGGACTATTTCTTGTTGTAGGTACTTGCATTTTTGCAAGCATACTTTACGTCTGCGAGGATAACTCAACCATAAGCAGTATTCCAGTAGGATGGTACTGGGCTCTTGTTACCATGACGACAGTTGGGTACGGTGACGTCACACCCAAAACCGCATTCGGAAGATTCTTTGCATGCCTTTGCGCTACTTCTGGTGTTTTGTTATTCGCATTGACTGTGCCAATTTTTACGAATCATTTTATGACCCTGTATCAGTATTCGGCAATAACCACTATGGAACAGGAAGAACAGGTCAGTGATTCAGTAGACGACATTGAAGAGAAAGGAACACATACAGGTGACGACACAACAAATGGCGATGTTCGACATACAAGAATGAAAGTAGACACCGATTTGAATCACGCCGAACAAATTGTCTGAGGATGTCGGCTTACACGTCAGAAGTGGTACATGTATATATAAATTAAATTTGAATTGTTCAGGTCAATTAATATATATCAATATATTTTACATTGAACATATACAATAATAGATGTAATTATGTTGATGGTGTTGCTCCACTGTATAAATCATTTGATTGAAGTTATTAATGTATTTCTTTGAAAGGTTTACTTATTTACATGGTCATGATGAGAATTGCACCGGCCCAGGAGAGGTTCTTCAGTCAGTAAAATATTAGATGTAATTATGTTGATGGTGTTTGTTCCACTGTATAAATCATTTGATTGAAGTTATTAATGTATTTATGTGAAAAGTTTCGTAATATACATGGTCATGATGAGACTGACACCGACACAGGAGAGCTTCCTTAGTTAAGGGACACTAGCACACATGGAAAGAGGAGTATCGGACAGCAACTACCTCCTATCACCAAACATTTTATCCTCGTACGACAAGGGCATGGAACCAGGAGACTACGCCCATCTGTGACATCTGTGACATCTGTGCCATTCAAGACTTTGCACCTGCCCTGGGTGATCTAATCAGAGATGGCAACGTCGGTTTAGAAATTTTAAACGTGGTTCAAATCACACTCATATCCGGTCAACTGTACAGAATGATCAGACACCTGACCTCACAAGTCATTTACTACCAATTCCCAGAACTAGACTTATTCAATCTCATACCTAAATAGGAGTTAAAGGTGCTGAGCTCAAGAGTATAGATAGTACATTGTATAGTCAAACCTTTAAAACTGTTTAACAGTTCTCTTGAAATATAAGAATAAATATTGTGGGGGAAAAAATTTCAGTTTATAATTTCACTTTCCAGTACAATAAACATATAAATACTAATCGTTTATGCTTTATTTTTACTGGGTAGACATACCCAGTAAGCCAAGTTTTGTACATTTTCATGACTTTCAATGAACTGCTTTCCAACATTTACTGCCGAAATAGTTTTGAACTATTTATTACTTACCATGTTGTCACAATAAGCAATATTTGCAGAAATTTCAACATTTCAAAATTTTGATCTGCATCTGGAATTCAGGACCTTTAAGTGAATTCGATTTTGGCATAGCTGTGCGTTTGAAAAAGTATTGACTGTTCATTTATTCAACATTACTCGACAATCTTAACCCCCTTTTCCCACATACAACAAATCTGCAGCCGACGACTTTAATTAAATTAATTTAGCCAAATTATGCAAAATCTCTATAAATCAAAGTTTAATTATTGAAAAGAGTTGAAAATATTGTTGCTTAACCTACTTTTTCAAAAGCCGTCTCTTGGAGAGGCATCAGAAAGCGTCTGTATGTGGGAAAGGGTTAACACTGCCTATGCATTTCGCGTGACTGTCACTTAGGAGACTTAAGTTCTAAATTTAATGCTGATGAATGTTTTTTGATTAGTAGTCCGTTTCTTATACGTCAAAATGCGTCTTCATATGGGAAAGGAGAAAATGATGTGATCCAAGTTCACAAAGATTTCGATGGTTTTGGAACCAGATGGCAAAATGTAGCAAATGCCTTCGCGATTAGGTTGTAAAAAGTCTTGGAATGCTTCAATTCTTTATTTGTTTGTTCGTATGGTGTTTTACGCCGCTATCCACAAGTGTTTAGTTATATCACGGCGGTTACTGGGTAAGTTAACAAAAATGTTGGTTCATTTATCCTTACTACAGTGAATCCCAAAATCCAGAGAGCCAATACGGAAAGTGACTTTACATGCTCTGTGCATCTTATACATTTGATTTGCTTAAGGCGTTTTAATTCGGAGATTTAAGAGAAATCTAACTTGAGTGCAAAGTGAAAGTAGGGATGGCATGTACCAAACTGAGCCTTGTACTGACGGGCTGTACAAAAAGTAATTCTTATAAAACTGTTTGATTGGATTTGTGTTATATGTTTATATTAACGTGGAACCCTGTATCGTAATATTTGTATACAAAATGACAATCTCATTATCAAATAAAACCATAAAACGTAGCTGTACGTATACTGGACCTGACGACACCGCATACAATCTACTCTCGAATTCACCTAAAATAGTGACGAGCAGGTGCTCGTTCTTTGTCCAATGAAATTGCACGATACAACCATTGCTCGGTTCTATACTTTCGAAACCCGCGACAATCACCGTTTCTATATGTCGTTTATTTATATGGGTTATCTCTTGTTTTAAATGAGATTATCTAGAAATCTGGACTATAACTTGGCAATTGAGAGCTGAAATTAGTTGATTTACATATAACATAATCTTGTATCATATTATAATGTATTCAAACACTCAGTGCTGTTCTTGCAAATTGCAGATATCACTCGTTATCATAATCTGACGAAATTATATTGTGTTTATTGTGCTAATGTAAGTTTTAACAAACATGTTATGGTAGGTTTGCCTTGGAAAAAGTGAAACAAAATACATTGTGTCTAATTTGCTTCGTATATATATCAATGACAAGATGACACTGCATTCGAGTACCTATGAACTGTTTTATATGCCTTTATTACAGTTAAAGAGTGTGGACTAAGTTCAAGCAAGATCAGGTTTTACACTGGCGCAGTTTGACGCATCTGCAGCAGACGAATTTGAAAACAAAGTGAAAAAAAGAGAAATTGTCACAATGTTTTAACTCAAAGTAGTCTGCTGTAGATTTGTTGTATGTTGGAAAGTTGTAAGTTAACTTAATTATGTATATTTTATGACTCCACGTACATGCAACTTAAATTCTGATAAGGCAATGGTAGGTTTAGAATTATTTCGTGATGCAAAACAGAAAGCTGCCCATTATCTATTTGGATCATTCCTCTGTAAACCATAAAGACTTATACGTATTTTGTTTTTGTTATCTAAATGGATTGTTATGCATTCAATTGGTAGTTTATTAATTTAACGGGGTTAACCGCCTGGTTACATACCAGTCGTACCGGTAAGTCTTCTCGGGTACACGTGTATAAGTGTTACTGCGCAACCTGTTACCTTGAAACCCCAACGGAGAGAAGTCATTTAAGATACGTTTCAACTATTTGATTAGACACGGTGTTCAAACGGCTATGTCATTGTATGCAGGAAGGTAACCAGTTGTATGGGAAAAATGTATTGTAGAGTACATATGAGAGAAACCAGAACACACATGCTTGGTAAACAGGCCGCTGTGTAACACCTGAAATACCGTCCGTTGGAAAGGATAATCAATCAAAAGAACCAGATCGCCGGGTCCTGATGGGTTAACGCTTCACCGGCACCAATACGACAAGGGTCACCCTCGGAAAGGGACTACTGGCATACAGGGTGGACAAGTTTAAAACAAGTAAGTTGTCTAACCAAGTCGTTAGTATATCCGTCTAAAGAAGGAAATAAAGATGAGGTTTTAATAATGACAGGTTTTTAATCATTATTTTTGTTTTTAACATTTTCCCTCGGAATTCTTACATCCTTAGTCGTGTACATGATAAGCGAAAAATGGTTTGTTTGATTGAATAGCGTATTACGTTCGAAACAGCTCTTCAGATTTTGGTATGACCCTAACAATGGTAGATATGGCTTCCCCCGGCGACCACTGTTATGCAAAATCAGCATGAACGTTAGTGTATTCTTATCTTTGCCATTTTAACCGTCTCCGTGTAGAAGTGGTTTGCAAGGGTCCAGATAAGGATGTCGATACAGCTCTTTTCTCCACAAGATGTCTTTTGAGTACCCACAGCATAGGATTACTGGGTCATATCAGGATTTAAGATTTAACGCTTATTTAGAGCTCTGGGTAAGGGCGTCCGCGTTAGGAGCCTTGAACCGCCGGACCACACGCGGAGGCCCTTACCCCTACTCAACGTAGACGGTTATGTGGGCAAATAATAAGAATGCACAAAACATTCATGCTGATTTTGGTTAACAGCAGTTCGAAGGCGCGCATAACAGAATAATTCAGAAAAATGCTGTATGTACATCAAGTCCCTTTTCGTCTAACAAGATGTTAACTCTACAACAAATTTGAAAAACACGCCTTTGGAAGTACCTATGGAATTACTCTTTTAAACACAACTATGATTAATTAATATAGTTAAAAAGATTGTGGTAAAAGGAGAAATATGCTCATTTTTACCACAAAATGCGACAGTAAGTGGAAAAGAAAGGGTTAATTTGATCTCAGGAGTGACCACTCGTGGTTTATAATAATGATACGGTGCGGTAAGAGTGACTTCCTCTGGACTCGTTTGACGTTGACTAACTAACCTTATCGCCCGTTTTCAACCAGAGATAAGCGACACATATGAACATATAACGGTACTGCGAGCCAGTCAGTGTAGACAATTTGGGATTCGAGATAACATGTGAGTACTCTACACGTTTTTATGTGGACCTTTCTAAATTTGAGTTTGTAACCGTACCATTTAACCCTTTCCAAAATAAAAGAAATCTGCGCCAGACGACACGGTTGTTCCTAAGGGCCATATTTAGATTTTGTTGAAATAATAGGGAAATACTTCAAATGTTAAGGGCGAATATAGGTCTGAAAATGTCTTCCCAACTCGCTTTTGGCACAACAATGCAGAAGACTATACATAAGGCAAATATAAAAAGCTCCTATATTAACTTAATATATTTTAAAACATTGTGGGAAAGGGGAAAATGTAAGAAATTTGCCAAAATAACTTTAACATGTCGTCTGCCGCAGATGCGTCAAAATGCATCTACCTATGAGAAATGGTTACACATCCAAGCTGTGCTATCTATACACAAACATTATAAAGTAGATGCATATTGAATCTGTGTCATAAAAGTCGTCTGCTAAAGATGCCGCAACATGCAGGAAAAAGCTACACGTGTTACAATTACGCGTCTGCAGCAGACGATATGAAAAAGTGCATTGTGGGAAAAGGGCAAATTGCTCTGTATGTTTGCTTTTCTTATCACACAGTGTTTGCAGCTCAGTCTAAATAATAATTTGAGACTTTTTATTGTTTGACCACGTTCGATATCTTATACAACTTATAAATAATGCATTTATACGTATGTACATTCATAATTAAATATGGCCTGCCGAGGGCTTGGCGTGAAACGGTTGTAACTAATTTTTTTCTTTTTACCAAGGTTAATCACCTCGCCATCAAGTTGTTATAAGCATTAAATTTTTTTTTTTTGGTAAACAATGGAAATTTAGGTGCCATTGCTCGTTCTGAGCAATGGCACCTACATTTGCATTGCATACAAAGGGGTCAATAGGTTTTAAGGTACAACCGTTTCACGCCATGCCCTCGATATTCTCTGTGTTCTATGAAAAACAACTAGAGGGTATTTGCTACCATAACAGATCCTGCCAATAATCGTTGCGTAGATTTGTTTTTTGGTTCTAAACTGTAGGTCAATTGCTCAGAGAATGCTTTGAAAATATCCGGCTTACTTTTCATTGTTATCTTTTTTTGAGAATATGTGACTCAAATAATACACATACCGATCTGGATCTACAATGGCTGCGAATGGCTGCGAATGTCCTTTGGTTATTTTCACATCTTTTTCGGTGAATTTCGACTTTTAATAGCGTTAACCGACCCTTTCAATGCTGCTTTTCTTTGTTATCAAAATGGAATAGTCAGGCCTGACTCTATAGTGATGACAAAGGCTTTATTATATCGCTTCCAGTAGACAGAGCGTTAAACCAGAAACCTTTCTTTTCAAAACTAGTAGCAACATTATAAAAACCCTGATCTCTGTTGTTTATAGATGAGGGATTCTCGGTGATTTTGATTGTTGTGTCTTCTTGTTTACAGATACAATCTGCGACAGTTCAGCCAATCATGTCGGGTAGCTTTAAGAAAGTCGGTGTGGCGGTACTGGGGCTCGGTCGTGCAGGCCAGATACATTTCAAAAATATTGTGAAAAACAACAGGATCAATCTGAAGTGGGTATTAGACCAGAACAAAGACTTAGCAAGATCCTCGTTACAGACGTATGGTTTGAACAAGCAAGTAAAGATCGGACGTGCAGATGAGTATGAGAAGATCCTAAGAGATGAGAGGTAAATTACATTATTGTTATACAAAAGAGCCATTCAACGAGAAAAACAACATTATGGACTCGACGTAATATATCGATCTAGATCAGCTTGCAAAACTGCGCATGCTAATCGGGGCCGACACATTCCGTCTCAGGGTGATAGATGTTTAGACTATTGATTTTTGTAATAGAAAATTTACAGGAGGAGAAAAGTGTCTGTCCGGGTAAGTCTGCGCGGCATGCTTAGTCTGATGCGGGTCGATACTTTACGCAGAGTCCACACTGTTGGTTTTCTCGTAATTCGATTCAATTGAGCGATGCCTTACGGTTGGTTGTCACTGAGCATCGCTCTGGTTTAGATAATTTGTACTTTTAAGCAATCAGAAAGGGAGAGTTCATTACAGACGAACGTTTATTCGTTCTGTTAAAAAGTATTGTCTGAGAAACTACTTCTGGGAATTGTTTCCAGGAATTGTTTTCGCAGAGCAAAAAGAGAGATGGTTCAAACGCATGTCATAGATTTCAATTTCGAGAAATAAATGAATTTATAATTTTATAACGATATATCTATTATAGATAAAGAAAACCATTTCAATACAAACTATTGTATTTCATGTTTAGCATAAAATGAAAAAATGCTTGGCTACTGAACAGCAAAATGGCTGCCGAAACTTTAAGTAATGGGTGGTCATTTTACTAGGTATCCCAATGACCGTTTGAGATAAACAAAGTCACAGCAGTAGTATCGAGGGCTTTGCGTGAAACGGATGTAACTAATAACCTATTTTGAAAACCCTTGTTTAGGGGCAATTTTGACCCCTTTGTAAACAATGCAAATGTAGGTGCCATTGCTCAGAACGAGTAATGGCACCTAAATTTCCATTGTTTACCAAGTAAAATGATTTAACGCTTATAAAGACTTTATGCTGAGGTGATTAACCTTGGTAAAAAAATACCAATTTAAGTTACAACCGTTTCACGCCAAGCCCTCGGTGTCCCTTCAATCTGCCTGGTGACAGACATAGTAGTTAGTGTCAGCGTCGGGATATAAATCTACTTAGCGACTTGAGAGTTGAAGAATTGCTTTTCTGCAAAAAGGCATTTTCGACAAGTGCAAATCGTCATCAGTCAGTGCATCCGCACAGTATAATATGGCTGTACAATTATTCATACAAGTTTAAAGAAAAGTTGTGTTAGGCAATATCTATTTGAAAACTTTAACACGGATACTCAGACAAAGGTTTCCTTAATCCTTTCCCTCATACGACAATTTTGCAGCAGACGATTTTGAACATATTTTGTCAAAAAATAGAAAATCTCTATAATTGAATGGATAACCTATGACCAAAGACACACATTATATGTCTCTGCTATGACTAAAAGTGGAAAACATTGTGGCAAAAGAAGAAATTGCTTGTTTTGAGCAATTTCTTCTTTTGTCACTATGTTTTCAAAAAGCCGTCTGGCTGCAGAGGCGTCAGAAAGCGGCCATATGAGGGAAAGGGTTAAACTGTTAATATGTTGCCTCACTTTTTACAGCTCTATTCAATAAATAAATTGAAGAGATTTTCAAAATGTTTACTTAGTTGTTTTCAAAGTCGTTTGAATCGATTTGCTGTATGTGGGAAAAAATCCACTCAATCTATAAAACGATGTCTATATAAACTTACAAACATTTGCCATCAGTTTTTCAAGATGTTTTCAAAATCGTCTGCTACAGATTTGTTGTATTTGGAAAAGGGTTTAAAGATAGGTGTCATCAATTTTTAGTGTCGATGCAGTTGTCATAGCAACCCCAACAGATTCCCACGCTGATCTGACCGTACAGGCGTTACAAGCAGGTATGTGTACATTATTTTTGTCTGATTTGTTTTGTTAGGAGTTTACGCCGTTCTCAACATTATTTCAGTTATATCACGGTGACAGCTCATTTATTCATGATCCCTGGTTAAACAAACCAGTACTAGGCTAGAAATTATGCCTTACCGAAGAGCATTTCACAATGACCATGGCGCCGCGACAGGGGATCGAACCCGAGACGCTCGGATCCAAATCCGCGACGTTAACCATTATGCCATGGCGGATTCATATGTGTAAGTTAACCATAATGGTCCATATAACACGAAAACAGTCATACTTGTTTTTGTGAAGAGCGTCATTAGAGATCAGCACCCGCCTGTGAGAAGTCTGATCAGGGTCCAATTACACCAACCTTACTTAGCGAAAAATAAAAATGCCTTAAGATTTGTATATCTAAACAAGTATTGTTAGTCAGCAATGAAACTATTTATGTCGACTTAGTCATGTAATTAAATATATTCCACTATTCACGTTTTACAAAATATAAGAGGAAAAAAAAAAAGAAATATGTCTTTGAGTTTTTTTAGAAGCATCCCTTAGGCTGGTGGAATTGAACACCGGACCTACCATAAGTAGGACAACAACAAAATTAGTATACAATTTGATCGTTGTTGCCATTAACCTTTTCCCATCTGTAAACACATTTTGACTCTTCGTTGATTTCTCCATTTGCCAAAATGTTTTCAAACTCTACTCAATAACTATACTTTCATTCTATGACATTGTCCATATCTTTCCCTAGCTGTTTTCAAAGTCGTCTGCTACAGATTTCTTGTATGTGGGAAAGCATTTGTTTCAAAATCTCCGAAGATCGGTTTTCGAATGGCTTTGCTCATTTTTCTTATTATTATTATGGCTTCAAGATTTAAAAGGAAATACGGATACAATTAGTTGATGAAAAATTATATAATTGCCCGAAATTAGCAATTTACCCCTGTCACGTAATGTTATCGAATGGCATATGCTGCCAATATAGTCCACTCCGTTATCGGGTCAGGCATACACATTGGACAACATGGGACACGCAAGCACAACGTTATACAGACAGTTTTTGTTGACGAATCCATTCAAACTCTATCACTAGTTTGCTTCAAACTTAAGCATCGATTCAACACTTCAAGTTGTTTTTATTGCACTTGCTAAACTTAACGACATAGATTGTTGTTGTTGTTGTTGGTTGGCGTTGTTTAACCTCGCGCTCGGCAATAATGCCGTTTGGCGAGCAGCTATCGTTATTACTACCATTATTGTTTGAGACATAGATTGTTTATTTACTTACTTTCTATGGTACGCCATGTACCAGACTGGTGCCGGGCATACTAATTTACTTTGTAAAGCCGGTTAACAGACTGCAATGCAAATCGCCATGGTTGGTGCACGCAAGACGTACTAACTTACTATTGAAAGTCCGCGTCTCCTCACCGACTGAGATATCAGGTATCGGCTTCGTGGTACAAGACAACTGTCATTCTGATTCATTAAACTCTTCGGTTAACTCTGAAAATGGAAGGTTTATTTAATATAGAATATCGAGGGGGGGGGGGGGGGGGGGGGAAGGGGCGTTACGCCGTCTTCAACAATATTTAAATTATACGACAGCGACAGTAAACAAACCAGTACACGGCTAGTAAATGTGCTTGCCCACCATGTTCGGGCTTGCCACCATGATCGGAGCTAGAAGCCGGAAAGCCCGGTTCTTAATCCCCGACGTTAACCATTCGGCCACGGCGGATCCTGTTTCCCCTGGGAAAAGTATTATACAACGAACACGATAAAACCAACAATTGATGGTAACCAGATGCAAACGACAAGAATAGAGTATAAATAATTAATCGGATAACACTAACATTACATGCAACTTCATATTTTCGTTACTTTATTTTGTATCCTGTTTGTATGTACGGCAAATATGTATTAACAGGAAACAGTAAAGAGTTATGAAAAGATAGAGTTATATTTGGTGACAAAATCGTGTCTACACCGGAAGTGCTTTCGCCCACCCCTCAAACAAATCTATTTTTCTAATGCGAACTACACTGTCCACATTGGACAAATTCCTTTTGAACTTCGTGAATATTTGTTATACCTGGTGAACTTCGTCATTGTTAGCTTTACCTTATGCACTTCGTCAACTTCAGTTATACATTTAGAGCTGTTATTAGAAACACATTGTGAACTTCGTCTTTATTAGTTATACCTTATGCACTTTGGTCAACCTCAGTTATACATGTAGAGCTTTTATCAGAAATACATGATGAACTTCGTAATCATTTCTCAATATGTGTTATAACTGGTGAACTTCGTTATTATAAGCTTTACTAGATGAACTTTGTCACTATTTATTATACCTGGTGAACTTCGTTATTATAAGCTTTACTAGATGAACCTTGTCACTATTTGTTGTACCTGGTGTAGTTCGTTATTATAAGCTTTACTGGATGAACTTTGTCACTATTTGGTGAACGTCGTTATTATAAGCCTTACTAAATGAACTTTGTCACTATTTGTTATACTTGGTGAACTTCGTTATTATAAGCTTTACTTGATGAACTGTGTTACTATTTGTTATACTTGGTGAACTTCGTTATTATAAGCTTTACTTGATGAACTTCGTCACTATTTGTTATACCTGGTGAACTTCGTTATTATAAGCTTTACTAGATGAACTTCGTCACTATTTATTATACCTGGTGAACTTCGTTATTATAAGCTTTACTAGATGAACTTCGTCACTATTTATTATACTTGGTGAACTTCGTTATTATAAGCTTTACTAGATGAACTTCGTCACTATTTGTTATACCTGGTGAACTTCGTTATTATAAGCTTTACTAGATGAACTTCGTCACTATTTGTTACACCTGGTAAATTGTGTCATGACAAGTTATACCTGCTGAATATATAGTCGCTATTATTCGTATTTGGTATAATTCGTCTTTATCCATATCTCTGGTGCAGTTTGTCATGATTCGTAGTATCTGGTATTGATTGTCATTATTTGATATACCTGATGAAGACAGTTATTAATCGTTCCTATCTGGCGTTAGTCGTCATCATTCGTTGTATCTGTTGGAGTTCGTTATCCATAGTTTATATCCGGCCATTATTCGTTGTATCTGGTGGAGTTTGTTATTCATCGTTTATACCCGGACATTATTCGTTCTATCTGGTGTAGTTTGTCATTAGTCGCCGGGCAGAAGCCCGCGACTTCTATTTTTAATAGGTTTTCGGAAATCACATGGGAGGGGGGATTATTATTAGAAAGAAACACATTTAGATGTCTTGAACATATAACTATTGTGTTTGTTTAAAAACACTAAGTAATGACACATCTAAAATGAAATAAATATTCCGATGTTTTAGGTATTTTCAGTTTCTTTATTTTGACTCGCATTTATGTTTTTTTGTTTTATTTACGAAGACAAAACAGTCCCTATTTGCTAGAATGAAATACTGTATTTTACACTATATACTACATGTAATCAAAAGGCTATAACTACAAACCTTAACGTCGCACAGTCTAATGTTGTTTACATACGCGCACCTGCTGATGAAAATGACGTCGAATATTCTCCTTCTAATGGCAATTTTAACTTACTGAATGTTATTTTCATGTTCAAAGAGATGTCTTGATTTGTGAAGAAGGCATTTTATAATGTTTATCCATGTATATCTAAAATATGAACTGTTTCTAAGCTAAAACTGTTGATCGCGTGACTCGCGAATACCAACTGCGTAGATCAATCTCCTTTGCAGAGAGCCGCTCTTTACACTCACTTACAAATAGTAAATTATATGCGATTTAAAATGTGTATATGGTTCGAAACAAATGAAGAAAATAACAAACCGAGATAAAACTGGTTTTAATAGAAAAATTACTTTGAACGAACACTCTCTGCCTATAAAGAGAGTTTCAAGAACGATACCTCTGCGAATAAGAAAGAATCGGGTCTTTCGTACACAATTATTTCGTCCTTGACACTTTTAAATGTGTCATTTAATTCCCTAAAGGCATATTGCTTCCGATCTGCATATTGTTATGCATCATTGACACAAGGGCGCTCATCATAATATAATTTTAAAACATGAGTAGTTTGTTATTTTCATTATGAAAAAGGAAGGAAAGAATTAAAATAAATTAACATGTTGTAGGGCTCAGTTTATGTTCGAAATTAAGTTTAAATTATACAACAATTTCAATGAGATTTAACTGTTTAGTTGATATTATATTTCGAAGGTAGTCTAATTTATAAATATTGAACTACATTTCAACATTTGTTAAAGTATGATATAATTAGGATGCCAAGCTAATATCATCTTGAGAAAAAGAGAAAACTCATGTCTTCAGCGATTTAACCCTTATCTCATTGTTTTAAAGTTTTTACAGTTAAAGTAGATTGCTGCAAAGGTGTCCACTGTTGACTTTAATAGAGGAAAGGTAAAATGACGTGCTATTGCATGCAAATCCTAAATTGTCTGTTTTGTGGTTTTATTGAAAAATAATAAAATTCAAATATTCTGACAAACATCTTGAAAAGTGTATGTGGAATTCACAAATCTTATAATTATTCCTTAATGAAAGCACTGTATACATACTAAGACTAATGATTGGCAAGATTACTCATTTCCATTACTGTTTATGATCAATAATTAGTTGGTTGTGTGTATGGTCAACCTACTTTGGACTGGAGATTGATCATAAACAATGAAAGGCTTTAATTATCATTCACTTCGTTGACAAAACAATGCAAGTTATGATACATTTTCACTTGACCCCACCCCTGATGTTCCAATATGCCCCTCAGTTGATAACTGTTTATTCAACTACTATAATGTTAGTGTTATGCATAACTGAAGTATGGATTTCCGGCGACATTGATGCGTTGCATCAACTTTCTCTTGTTATTTCCTGATATAGGATGTAGTTTGTCATTAGATTGTTATATCTGATGTACTTCGTTGGCATTTGTTATAACTGGTGCAGTTTGCGATTGTCCGTTATATATGGTATGGTTTGTATTTTATAACTATACGTTATATTTAGTTTAGTTTGTCATTTTTTTTTAAGACATGATGTAGTTTGTCAATGTGCATTTATCTGATGTAGTTCGTATGTATTCCTTGATTCTGATGGAAGTCGTCATGCTAAGGCGGTTGATATCTGGTAGAGTTTGTTATTATTTGTTGGTATATGTATCTTGGGTAATTATTCAGTATACACCTCCGCATAGGCGCATCTTTATCTAAATTTTTATCTGGTGTCAAAATCCTAGATGATGCTTTACTTGTGGCTTGGCTGAAGTTCTATGGTCTACAGTTTTAGACAAGATCCTGGATGTAATGCTTTGTTATGCAAATCAAGCCCCCACATAGAAACCCTACTCCCGCCTTAATGCATTTGAGTCGTTCCACGAGAAAACCCAAAGTATGGACTCTGCGTAATGTCTCGACCCAGATCAGCCTGCACAGTCCGCACAGGCTAATCCGGGCCGACACATTCCGTCCCAGGGGACAGAGGTATATAGTATTGATTCGTGAAACAGAAAATCCACAGTAGGCGAAAAGTGTTCTGTCCGGGTTAGCCTGCACGGTATGCTTAGGCTGATCCGGGTCGGTACTTCACGCAGAGTCCACAATGTTGGTTTTCTCGCGTGACGGCTCAATTACAGTTAACAGGTGGTTCAATGTCACTGGTCTCCACACCATAAGTTGACGTATCAATCCATTTCGTAATATAAGCATTGATTGTGTTATTGTACTTGTGATTTGGGCCTCTCAATGTTTGGGTTTTCCAAGAAGCTGTGGTTCTATGCGATACAATGTTTAGTCGCTGATGACTATTACGGATTTTTTTTAACCTATGGTACTTATTGTTCGCTTAATTTTATTACGAAACGGTCTTTTTTCCCCGTGATTTTATTTATATTTAAAGTACATTTATTATCACTATATACATGTAGGTTCAGTGATTTCCGTCCGATTCGTATTAGATCGGTATTGCTCGTAAACGTGTCGATCATTTCCAGTGGACATTAAGCTTTCCTGGACACAGTTCTGACTAGCCTATGATACATACACAAACCATAAAAGTAAAAGATTCATGTAGATTTCGAATATGTAGAACATAGCTCAATAATCACAATACAGTTACAGATAAACATTTTCAGATTGCATGGACCGCCTCGGTGGTGTATTGATAGAGCGTCCGCCTCGAGTGCGGGAGGTCGCGGGTTTGATCCCCAACCGGGTCAAACAAAAGACTTAAACATGGTCCTAATGGCTTTTCCTCCCTAACGTTCAGGGTTGTAGGGTTAGTATTACGACTGACTCCCTAGTTTTAGGATAAATGAACCAGTAGAATTAGTAAATTACCCAGGAAACGCTATGATATAACTTAATAATTGATGAATGCGGCGTAAAATAATATACACAATAAACAAACAACGCAGCTAGCATGACAACGTGTAGCTGTTAATTTATATACTGAATCATATTCCAACCAACTTTTGAATTGTACACCTCAAACGTTTTTTATTCACGACATCTAATTTGGAAATCTTAAAGCTACACATCAGCCTCGTTAAGATCTTAATCTTTGCTAGCTCGTATATAAATATGATGATTGACCCATACAAGTCGTCTCAGATAAGCCAATCAAACCCTCTCCTACAAAATCGTTAGGCATTAAAATACCAATATAAATAAACGAGATAGAGAAGATGTGGTTGTCGAGTGTTCCAATTTTGTAGAACCGAGTGTTGGTTGTATCGTGCGATGTCATTGGACGAAAAACAAACTAGAACCTGCTCATGAATATTTAACTCAATTCGAGACGGCATTGTATGCGGTGTCGTCAGATCCAATATAAGAGCCAATGAAATTTAGGTCTGACTTTAATCAGATTGACTATACAGACGTATTTTTTGCTTGTTTACAACTGAACAATACATGCAGCTGTCCGTATCGTGTAATATGATTTCGTCTTTGCTCTTACGTCGTATAATCAATTCTAAAGATGTTTAAACTCTTTCATATATTTGTTAAACGTTGTTATCCTTAATATCGATTTTTTTTTTAAATATTGTTTTACTCCGCTTTCAGTAAGTTTGATATTATGTTATTAATTGATGTTTATATCACGGTGTTAACTGGATAAATAACCGGTACTATTGGTCCATTTATCCTGACACCAGCGAGTCAACTGTAATTCAAACCACACTATTCTCAGCGCCAAGTTGGGAAAACCATTACTAGTACCATTTTTGACATGACCCAGTCGTTGACGAAACCAGCGTCCTCTTACACCCGAGGCGCTAACTCTCTACCACAACATCACAGAAACGGTATAATACCAGATCATGCAAATATTTGAATGATAACCAATTCCCTCCAGTTTTCTTACAAACGAAAGCGCAGGCTTATATTGAAATAAAATCACGAAGGTCAGATTGCCTATGACAACCAACTAAAGTTAAGCCAGACGAATCATGTCCTTCACATAACCACAGTGTCTTATCCAGATCTCCGCTGGCCACAAAGTCAAAATTTAAAAAAAAATAGATCAAACAAAGTACATATGTTTGACTCACCTGAGCCCAAACTTTGGAGAAATGTTTATTTGGTGACCCTCTTGTGATACCGTTCAATCCATATGTATTGCTTAAGAGCATGGCTGCCTCAGAAAGGGGTTAACTTTAAAGAAAAAATGAAATTCCCCTCTGAAAGTAATTGTCTTCTTCTAACATAAGTTGGCAGAAATGTACCTCAGATGACATTCTACAAAATAAGTCAAGCCATTTGGATTTGCTGGTAAACAACAACGTAGCAATGGCGGTATCACAAACATAAACAATTATACAACTTTCAAAGTGCTCGTCTTAGGGAGGAGACTCTGTACAAAATATGTTAAAATTATTTTGGCATATTAAAAAACATGGCCCTTCGGGGTCAGGGGCGTAGCTTGGCAATAACCAATGTGTATGCCGTCTCGTGAGAAAATCAACATTGTGGACGCTGCGTAAAGTATCGACCCGGATCAGCCTAGGCATGCCACACAGGCGTACCCGGATATACACTTTTCGCCTTCTGTGGATTTTCTGTTTCAGGAATCACTACTCTATCTATACCCCCTTAGCGCGGACAGCGCAGCTGATCTGGTCGATACATTACGCAGATGTGTATCGCCGCAGCTGCATTTTGGGGCATTTTTAAAAAAAATGTGTAGGCACGTGCCTACAGCGTCTAAAGGGAGCTACGCCCTTCGGGGTTAAGACATGTTGCGCTGATATTGCTGATTGAATTTAAATAGAGAATCGTTAATTACCCCTCCCCTCCCTTCCCCCTCTTTCACGTGACATTATATATATTTGATTATTTTGTACGTGATATTGTTATTTGTATACGTCTCCGTTTGAGACTTAGAAAGAATAAACGATAGAATTGAATTGCGTATTGATCAGAACAATTGAATATCCTGTTAATACTGATCAACTCTGTAATAGCATAGTATCAGTAGAACGATCCAATGCCTCATAACCCTCTTGTTTTTGTATTAGATGGCTGAATAAAAGAAATACTCTGAATGAATTTTAAATACAGACGTTATAACGGTATCAATTTGTTTTGAAAAACACATTATTTCGTCTTTCTTTCGCGAAATTAAGTAATAACCGAGTTTTGTTAACGTATTTTTGGATGTCGTTATTACGTATATCTTTTACATTCTCCTTTTTGTGGTGTTTAAAACGACCCTTCTGGGAGTTTTGCGAACACACCTTTTCCTGTAGAGATACATCGCCCAAAGTAATGCATTATTCCAGTAGATGAAAAACAATAATATGCCATACGAATAAAATATATTTTGTTAATAGATTCGAATTAAAACAAAAAACTTTATTCCAGAAGATGAAAAACAATGATATGCTCTACAAACAAAAAAACATTAATTGTTAACTTGGAAGCAGACGACTTTGAAAGCTACTATGCAAAAACACAGAAGAAGCTACTATGCAAAAACACAGAAAAGCTCTATCAATGTAGGTATAATTACTGAAAAAAACGTTTCAAAATAAGAAATTGCTCGTTTTGAGCAATATCTTCTTTTGTCACATTGTTTTCAAAAGTCGTCTGCTGCATAGGCGTCAGAACGCGACTATATGTGGGAAAGAGTTAATGTTATGGTCAAAAGCTAATAATAACAGTTTCTACATAAATCAATTTAAGCAATTTCACGTTTTCCAACAGCTTTTGATGACAAATTAAATTTCACAAATGATTTATTGTCGCGTTAACCATGATGTATGGACTGTTCATGACACAGGCGCCATGAGACACATAAACTGCAAACGTCTTTCAAATATTGGGAAAATTGTTCAGTACTGCCCATTTCTCCTTTTCCGACAATGCTTTGAATTATGTATTGATCACACTTAAACGTGCAATTATCCAGAAATTATGTATTTTTCTGTCATTATGTTCAAAGGAGACACTTTTAAATAATTGCATAGATAAAAAGGTAATCGTTTACATCCGAAAAAGGTTAATTGTTAACCAGGAATGTATTTACATTTCCTACATTCCTCTTTCGTCACGTACAGCCTTTTTTATTAGTAGACAAGAAACAGTCCATACATTTGACTATTTAAGACATTTATGCTATATGCGAACTACACCAATCAAGAAATGCCTTTAAGTTTGAAAAGAACGTTTAGTAGTAATGTGGAACAACTACTAAAAAGAGAAAATGACTTTATTTAATGCTGATATTGTAATGACACTTTAGCATTAGCGTCTGCTGCATGTATAATCGGAGACGAACAAATAATCCAGAATAGCTTGAAATAAAATGAAATACGAGGTTAATCAAACACAAACTTATAACCTTGGAAAATATATCATAGCATTTACATTTGTTTTTCTCTCATAACAATGTATATCCGATTTTAATTGCAACGCACGAACCTATTTAACTATAATAAGTTAAACGCAAGATTTTTCTTAAAGGGCACGTATCTACGTTTACTTTAACATTCATGCCAAGAACTAGCTTTAACCCTTTCTAATAATTGTGTATGTTGAATGTCGTCCTTATATGAAACAGTTACAAGTAATTTGTGAATAAAATGATGTTAATAAACAAAACACATAAATTATCTTTTTTTTTGGTTGTTGAACTTTCGTATAATTCAATGAAATGTCTTAACGGTATGTTTTTATTTCTTTGGGTGGTTTTGTAAGCCACCTGCAACAGTTTTACAGTTATATCACGGCGTTTCCTTGGTTGATTACCGGTAATAATTATCCTGGCACCGATACATCAGTCGTAATGAAAACCCCGCAACCCTGAGTGCCAAGGAGGGACGCTATTACTACCTTTAACATTGGTATGACTCGACCGGGGATCGAGCACGGGTCTTTGCACTCCGAATTGAGAGCATTCTAACCACGGATACATTATTTAATCAATAATTAAAGGCTTGGTCTTTCTTTTGCCGTCCTGAGTCAAAATTGGATATGCACCTTTTGTGTTTGACGATGTCTTGTGGTATCTAGGTCTTGTGGCTGCCGAGAGTCTGTCCTTCGACTGTCTTGCGATACATATTCTGTCGTGGGTACCGGAAGAATTATGTCAAACAATCTTACTACTGTCGCAAGACTGTCGCACGATTGTCCAACAACTGTCTCACGGCTATTGCAGGACAGTGTTAAGACTGTTTCGTAAGAGCCTCGAACAACAATGAAAGTTTGTCATGCATTGGTCGTGCAACATATTTTAGTATTTTGAGTGGTATATAGCTTGGGCGAATGAACGCCTGGAAATAAAAACTGTCTGTCGTCGCTTAGAGAGGATTGCTATTCCACCACCTGAGCGATATGCCTGGCCAATTGTCTGGCGGAACTCCAGCAGGAGCATAAAATAGTCCTGTTGGCAGACTTCGATGTTTCCACAGAAAAAAACCTCAAGAGCAAATGGCAGACAGCAAACCGGAGCGTCCCACGATTGACCCGCTACTTTTGTGCGACAGTCTTGCGACAGTAACACGCACATCCCACGAGTGAACCACGACCTGATCACGTGAAAAACGGTCCGTGATAATGCACGACAACTCACGATGGTCCCACGCTTGTCGCACGACTGACTTGCGACACACTCATGACATATCCTTTTTTCTGTCGCGTCTCCATCGCCAAACCATCTTTAAAATGTTGTAGCCCTTGTGACCTCTCAAAACAGATCTTTCTCTAAGTCATATTGTCTTATTGCCTATATGGCATGGTCCTTTTACGACCGACAGCTTTGAAAACATATAATTTTGAAATAATGATATCTAGGAGTTTACAGTTACAAGTTTTCAAACAGACTTGAACGCAATATCTTCAGAGGAGAACTTTCTCGTTTTAGGCAAATTTTCCTTTATCTAATGTTTTTCAAAAAAACGTCTGCTTCATAAAATGAATGCGTTTAAACTCATCTGTAAGAAGGACAACTTTTGTTAGTAAGCTGTCTGGAGATAGGATTTTCGTGTGGCCTTGTTCCAAACATATCATCTTGCAAAGGTCAAAATTTCTTGGACTTTACTCAGATTCCGTAAATGTCAACAAGGTGAGACCCAAACATATCATTAGATATTCTTCTTTCCAAACGTGGAATGAGAATTTACAAAATTAGCACATTGGTTAGTTGTTAAGATGAACAACACACGTTCAGTAATTGTATAGAGAATTGTTGTAAACAATGAGCTTATTTATTGGGTGGTATATAAGATGGTGTTCATAAGATATTGGTTCATCTAGAAATAGATTGGTTGGTAAACATATTATTCGTTACTCTACTTTCCAAACCGGGAATGATAATTTACAAAATAAACACATACACATTAACAACAAGTCTTCGGAATTTTTACAGATCACTATCGTGAACAATGAGATTATTGATGGAGTGATATACAGCATGGTGTTAAAAAGATACATGTATTGGTTTATCTAGAAATAGATTGCTTAGTAAACTTATCAATCGTTATTCAACTTTCAAAAAAGGGAATAAGAATTGGCAAAATGAACACATTGGTTAGTTGGTAAAGATAAACAACAAGCGGCCTCCAGCGAATTGTTGTAAACAACAAGTTTATTTATGGGTGGTAAAGAGGATGGTTTTCAAAGCATATTGGTTTTATATTTATTTAGAAATACAGAGCTCTAGATAAGGAGCATTTTGCTTGTTTTTAAATCCTTATTCCATCCACTAACCCTATAGTGTGGGTACTCAAAAGAATAGTCTTGATAAGACGATTCTTGTGAGTACCAACAACATAGGGTTTGGTTGGCTAATAAGAGATATATTGTTTCTGGAAATATATTGGTTGGTAAAGATAAACAACAACAAGCGGCCTGTACTTTTATAGAGAGACAGTTGGTTTATGTTAAGGGTGAAGGATGGTTCACTCCCCGTATGTAGATTTGATGACTGTCTGATACAGGTCTTTTTAGAGTGATATTTGCGTCAGCCAATCAAAGTGGCGGCTACAAAATCCTTATAAAACAGGCAAAATAACACATTTTAATAAACTAGATAGATAACCGGAACGGTCAAGTGATCTGATTGTACAAAACGCAGCCTTGGCTGTTTTATGCGATTTCATTGGACACAGAAACGAGCAACCGCTCATATTTATTTAAGTCTAAATGGTCATTCCAGTCTAATGTCTGCTTCCTGGAGACCTAACCAAGACTAGCGCCGTTTGTTTGAAGAATCCCTTTGGCAGCACCAGCTTAAATCTGCAGCAGGCGACTTTGGAAACATACTGGAAAAAATGTGGACAATCTCGCTGAGTTTTATTTGATATGAAACAATAGAGATTTCTCCTGCTTTCACAATTTCTTTTACATTCGTCTGCTGCAGATGTGTAAAGGTGCGCGTGCTGCGTGCTTGTGTTGAATGGGTATTATGATGTATTGATGGCACGGCGGAAAAGGTCGATGCTTTTACGAGTTTTCACAAAATACATTATCTCATTTCATGACCTTTTCTCGTACAAAATCAATCCATTGATGCCAACTTTTGATTAAAAAAGGTCAGAGACAAAAGCAGGCGGAGTAATTATTTTTTAAAAAGAACAAGCCTTAGTGTTTTAGTTCCAATTATTGTAATTAATGTCAAGAACATTTTTTCGTAGCCTAAACTGAAATTTTAGTTGAATTTCATCGAACTATGCATATGCATGTCCCAAGTTTCACCCCAGTCATTCTCGTCCGCCGTTGTTGTATACATACATGTACATAAACGCATACACTGACAAAGAAGAAAGAAGTGTAGGTAATGTTGTTGTTCAACAATGATACTTCAAATGCTGCCAAATGGGAGAGTCAACAATACCCCAAATTGCTTCACGCGGCTCAATGAGTAGATCGTTGATGACACCGTCGGACACCGCTCGTAATGGGCTCGGCGATTGCCGAATGAAGTCGTTGGAGATCGAGATCTTCCAAATGGTTATGAACTCAGTGTATGCACTGGCTGTCCATAGCTGCACACAGTCTTAAGGTAGAATATTCCCAAATTGGTGAGAGGCTCGACAATTTCCGAATGAAGTCGTTGGAGGTCGATATCTTCCGTGTGGCTATGAACTTATTGTATGCAATGTCTGTCCATAACTGCAAACACAGTCTTAAGGTAGAATATTTCTAATGGTAAATGTCTCAACGATTTCCGTATGAAGTCGTTTAAGATCGCCACCATCTTGTTCAACCTGCGTCTGATCAAAACATACACTGTCAGCAACAATGGTTAAAGAAGTAATCAAGACGCTTCTGATAACCAAAAGTAAATTTGGATCAGACAGCAAACTTTAAGTTATCCTGGAACACGACTCAAATGCACGAGGGGCATTCGATGAATTATGTCCCTTGTCTTTTAGCTTGGGAGCTCAGGGACAAGTATAAAGTACGTTCATTTTGGTCGTTCATATGTACATAAACCGCGTAGGTTGGAATAGGGTGGTGGTCTTATTGACTCAAACCAGGCGAAAGGTGTGGGCGTGTCTTAACATACCCGTTGAGAAGTCATTTAATCCTAATTGGACATGAAATGAGTAAGGCCACGATTTTAGTTTGTCGGAGGTTTTATAAACAGTTATATAGGCATACCTTAGACAAATGGTAACACTGGTTAAAGTGTGTCTATACATACACACGGCAAACACATGACCGTTTTCAAATGCAACGGTATCAGTTTGTCAGATGTTTTGTCGAGGATAAGATGGTGAAACTGGGGAACGTGCGGAAATGCATAAACGGATCCAAGGTTTTGCCGTTTTTAAATGCCACCATATCAGTTTGTCAGACCGTTAAGGTGACACTGGTGTCGGTATGAAATCAGGCACCCAAAGTTATACCGTTATGGTGATACTGGTGTTGGTATATAAACATGCACCCAAGGTTATACCGTTATGGTAATACTGGTGTTGGTATGTAAACAGGCACCCGAAGTTATACCGTTATGGTGATACTGGTGTTGGTATATAAACATGCACCCAAGGTTATACCGTTATGGTGATACTGGTGTTGGTATGTAAACATGCACCCAAGGTTATACCGTTATGGTGATACTGGTGTTGGTATGTAAACATGCACCCAAGGTTATACCGTTATGGTGATACTGGTGTTGGTATGTAAACATGCACCCAAGGTTATACCGTTATGGTGATACTGGTGTTGGTATATAAACATGCACCCAAGGTTATACTGTTATGGTGATACTGGTGTTGGTATGTTAACATGCACCCAATGTTATACCGTTATGGTGATACTGGTGTTGGTATGTAAACAGGCACCCAAGGTTATATCATTATGGTGATACTGGTGTTGGTATGTAAACATGCACCCAAGGTTATACCGTTATGGTGATACTGGTGTTGGTATGTAACAGGCACCCAACGTTATACCGTTATGGTGATACTGGTGTTGGTCTGTAAACAGGCACACAAGGTTATACCGGTATAGTGATACTGGTGTTGATATGTAAACAGGCACTAAATGTTATACCGTCATGGTGATACTGGTGTTGGTATGTAAACAGGCACCCAATGTTATATCGTTATGGTGATACTGGTGTTAGTATGTAAACAGAGACCCAACGTTATACCGTTATGGTGATACTGGTGTTGGTATGTAAACAGGCACCCAACGTTATACCGTTATGGTGATACTGGTGTTGGTATGTAAACAGGCACCCAAGGTTATACCGTTATGTTGATACTGGTGTTGGTATGTAAACATGCACCCAAGGTTATACCGTTATGGTGATACTGGTGTTGGTATGTAAACATGAACCCAAGGTTATACCGTTATGGTGATACTGGTGTTGGTATGTAAACATGCACCCAAGGTTATATCAGTTTGTCAGAACGTTATGGTGATACTGGTGTTGGTATGTAAACAGGCACCCAATGTTATATCAGTTTTTCAGACCGTTATGGTGATACTGGTGTTGTTATGTAAACAGGCACCCAAGGTTATATCAGTTTGTCAGACCGTCATGGCGATACATGACCGTTTTCAAATGCAACGGTATCAGTTTGTCAGATGTTTTGTCGAGGATAAGATGGTGAAACTTGGGAACGTGCGGAAATGCATAAACGGATCCAAGGTTTTGCCGTTATGGTGATACTGGTGTTGGTATGTAAACATGCACCCAAGGTTATACCGTTATGGTGATACTGGTGTTGGTATATAAACATGCACCCAAGGTTATACCGTTATGGTGATACTGGTGTTGGTATGTAAACATGCACCCAAGGTTATACCGTTATGGTGATACTGGTGTTGGTATGTAACAGGCACCCAATGTTATACCGTTATGGTGATACTGGTGTTGGTATGTAAACAGGCACACAGGGTTATACCGGTATAGTGATACTGGTGTTGATTTAAACAGGCACTCAATGTTATACCGTCATGGTGATACTGGTGTTGGTATGTAAACAGGCACCCAAGGTTATATCGTTATGGTGATACTGGTGTTGGTATGTAAACAGAGACCCAACGTTATACCGTTATGGTGATACTGGTGTTGGTATGTAAACAGGCACCCAACGTTATACCGTTATGGTGATACTGGTGTTGGTATGTAAACAGGCACCCAACGTTATACCGTTATGGTGATACTGGTGTTGGTATGTAAACAGGCACTCAATGTTATACCGTCATGGTGATACTGGTGTTGGTATTTAAACATGCACCCAAGGTTATACCGTTATGGTGATACTGGTGTTGGTATTTAAACATGCACCCAAGGTTATATCGTTATGGTGATACTGGTGTTGGTATGTAAACAGGCACTCAATGTTATACCGTGCCTAGAGGTAACACTAACATTTTTTTTTAGATACGTTGTCATGGATTACCTTGCATATAGGCAACCCTATTCGTTGCTATCAGACTATAATGTAAATAAGTTACCGAAGTGTCGAGCCACGGTAGCTTAGTCGATTACGACAACGGGCAATTAATCCAGGTGTCGTGAGTTCGGACCCCTAGGCGGCCATTTAATCTTTCCGATGATTGACAAAAGGTATATGTGACTAGAGTCATTCTTCCTCGACCATTGAGTAAAGATTTACCTGCAAAGATATCCAGTTGGACGAGAATTAAGTGTTGAGTTCAGGTGCAGGAAATCCAGGCAAGACACGTTAGATTAAAGGGTCGCCGTGATATAACCGAAACACCGTCAAAAACGACATAAAACTCCAATCAACCAATTAACTAACTTATAGTATGCCTGTTCATCAATGCAATCTTTCCAAATTAACAATGTCAGAGGTTTAACCCTTCCCCTCATATAGACGCTCTCTGACGCATCTTCAGCAGACGGCTTTTTGAAAACATAGTGACAAAAGAAGAAATTGCACAAAACGTGCAATTTCTCCTTTTGCCACAATGTTTTCAATTTGTTGTCATAGGTTATCCATTCAATTATGGAGATTTTCTATGTTTTGACGAAATACGTTCAAAGTTGTCTGCTGCATAATTGTCGTAAGAGGGAAAGGGTTAAAGACACATGTTTAGCCTAATCGGGCGAGTCATACACAATCTGTGCGATTTACGTATTGATTTTATTGACGAAATTAGACGATAGTTGCAGGCAATTTAGATCAAGATCTGTCTACAGGTTCGTGCACACTAATTTTGGTCTTCGTTGTTTGCTACGCATTCATCAAAATGTGTAGTCATGTAAGAACTTCTCAAACATCAGGGGTGATGAAAACGGTTTTGCGGAATAAGGTATGAAGCGGTATTATTTTGTGTTACTGTCTGTGTGTGTATGTGTGTGGCATGAACATGACAAGATACTTCATACTTACTATTACACATGATTTTAAAAATAGTCCCTAAAAAAGTGTATATCATCACCAGAATGCATTGAATATATGACATTGAGTTTTAAATTCATTGTAAATGTGCATAGGATGCATTGGAAATGATTGACTTGATCACTTTTTGTATTTTGACCTTGTTTGGAAGTGAAAGTAGAGAATGCTAAACACCGGTATTGTCCATGCCCGATTTGGTCCAAAATGACAGTAACCATGGTTCAAAACACACTTATTTCAGTAAACAAGAAGATTAAATTTGTTGGAAGAACGACCTTCGCAGGAAGGTATTATTTCAGACAAATTATATGAGACATTTTAAGATAATTTGTGCCGCGTCATTGGACTATCCATCTATTTGTATTCCAATAAAGAGGAGAAGAAACTGATCGGTATATACACACATATTGGTTAGAGTCTTTCAAGTGTCTCAATCTGAAACGCGACGGTTATGAATGATCGATTGATTGGGGTTTAACCGTTTAACTCTTTCAGCGCCGAATTGTTTAAAGTAGTCTCTTCCATGTTCAAAATCGGGCGTCTTCATTTCTCATGTAATAAAAGTTCGGACTATTTTTATAAGTAAAAGGCAAACAATGCTGATTTCAGGTGAGTCAGCTCGTTACGAGCTGACTCACCTAAATCTGTAATGTTTGCAAAAACCTCAATATTGCCTTCGGCGCTGAAACAGTTAACGCAGTTTTCGAGAATGTTTTCAGACATTGCACGGCGGCCAGTTTACCTACCCATGTGTTTTCCGGACTTTCGCACACCACACTTTCCAATCAAATGGCTTCTCTTATAGACTGTTAGCCTATTTGTTAGAAGACGAATATGACGCTTGTCGAATTGACTTTTGTCAAACTTCGGAAATAAAGTGGCCGAGCCGGGGTTTGAACTCACAACATCTTGATTGATAGCCCGCGTCGCTACCGACTGAGGTACCGGGGCTCAATCAGAGGTTGCGGTTGAAATATGTCTGTATTGTCAGATTATGTTTAGGTTGTTTTGTCCTGGAATACAATAAGGTAGGGTTAGTTTACGATGGCGCGTATCATCTTGGCATATATTGTCTCTTCAGCAATCATATAGTAAGCTTTTTTTTAGAAAACTCCATCAGCAAATTTGCCAAAACATCATCCAACAAAAATATTTGGCGTGTGAAGACTTTTCTTTAGGTCCCTATGCGGTCGTATATTTTGAGCATGTGTTCCGTTTTATTGGTAGTTAATAGTCTTCTAGATTAAAATCTATTCTCGGATAAAACTGTTATAAACCCTTATATAACCATTTCCTACATACGATAAATATAAAGCAGACGACTCTTCAAAAAACCAAACAAACAAAACCCGTCTATAAATGAAATTGTAATCATTGAAAAGAATCAAAAACAGTTGGACAAAATGAAGATTGCTTCTTTTGTCACCAAGAAACAATACATGTATATATATATCCCATGATATCTGCTCCAGGGGGGAGAACAAATATCTACAATTAAACTTGTGTTTTGTTCCCGTCAGAATAAAGGGGTAACTCCTTTACGACATTTAATGAATTACAATGGTATGGGACAGAATGGGCTTCACATTTACTTCCTACTAATGAAAAGTTCCGTGAGAAAAGAATGACTTTGGCTGGTGTTGAAGGCTTTGACGGAAATTGATACAATATATATAACAGGAAACACTTTTAAACTGCACATTTGACGTTACTATTTTCAGGAAAACACGTGATGTGCGAAAAACCAATTTCCGAAGAAACCTCAACAATCGTCAACTGTTTTAATGAGGCTGATAAGCATGGAAAGGTTCTTCTTGCCACATTTAATCGGTAAATACATTTAGTGTCAGTTTGTATGGTACTTCTTGCCACATTCAATCGGTAATTACATTTAGTGTCAGTTTGTAATGTACTTCTTGCCACATTTAATAGGTAAATACATTTAGTGTCAGTTTGTATGGTACTGCTTGCCACATTCAATCGGTAATTACATTTAGTGTCAGTTTGTAATGTACTTCTTGCCACATTTAATCGGTAAATACATTTAGTGTCAGTTTGTATGGTGTTTTTCGCCGTTTTTAACAAGTGTTCAGTTATATCACGGTGTGTCCTGGGTAAATACCACTGGTCCATTTATCCTAAACCTAGCGAGTCAGTTAATGCTTAGAGAACCAAGGGTGGAAAGCCATTACTACGATTTTTAAAGTCTTTAGTATGAATCGACAGGGGATCGAAATTACGACCTCCCGCACCGGAGACAGACGCTCTACAACTACAAAACAGAACATATTTACACATGAATGAACAGTTATTGAATAACATCGAAAGCACTGCGGCAAAAGGAGAAATTGCTGATCAAGAGATTTTTTTTTTTTTTTTTTTTGCCACTATGTTTTCAAAAGTTGTCAGCTTCAGATGCGTCTGAAGGTGAATATATGTGAGGAAAGGGTGATATAACACTATACATGAATACAAAATACAGTGGAGTGACAACCAGTGTAGATACAAAACAACATGCGCATCCGTGCAGCTTGATCTGAATCTTCACCGTTCTTTAATAAGACCAGCCAACAGTACATTATCTAGAAATATAGTCCAAATAGTATAACGCATAAGGCAAGGAACATTTAATGAACTAGACCTGTTGCCCAATTAGTATCATGCATAAGACAAGGAACATTTAATGAACTAGACCTGTTGTCCAATAAGTATCATGCATCAGACAAGGAACATTTAATGAACTGGACCTGTTGCCCAATTAGTATCATGTATCAGACAAGGAATATTTAATGAACTAGACCTGTTGCCCAATTAGTATCATGCATATAATGAACTAGACCTGTTGCCCAATAAGTATCACGCTTAAGACAAGGAATATTTGATTAATTAGATATGTTGCCCAATTAGTATCACGCATAAGACAAGGAACATTTAATGAACTAGACCTGTTGCCCAATTAGTATCATGCATAAGACAAGGAACATTGAATGAACTAGACCTGTTGCCCAATAAGTATCATGCATCAGACAAGGAACATTTAATGAACTGGACCTGTAGCCCAATTAGTATCCCAGCGATGTTCATTCATACATGTATGTTGCCGTTACGGAGGGGTCAATAAGACCCCAAAAGGCTGTACTTTTCTTTAATAAGACAATGAACATTTAATGAACTAGAACTGAAGCCACATTCGTTTTACGCCGATGTCCATACATATGTCGCCGTAACTGAGAGCAAATAAGACCTTAAAATCGGTTGCAATGTTCTTTAATAAGACACGGAACATGAACTAGAATTGTGGCTAAATTAGTATCACAACCATGTCCATTCATATCTTGCTGTTACGAATAGTCAATGAGACCCCAAAAGGCTGCACTGTTCTTTAATAAGACAATAAACATTTAATGAACTAGAACTGAAGACACACTAGTTTTACGCTGATGTCCATGCATATGTTGCCGTTACGGAAATTCGATTAGACCCCAAATGGCCTACAATGTTCTTTAATAAGACAATGAGTATTGAATGAACTAGAATTGCAGCCAAACTAGTATCACAACCATGTCCATTCATATCTTGCTGTTACGAATAGTCAATGAGACCCCAAAAGGCTGCACTGTTCTTTAATAAGACAATAAACAGTTAATGAACTAGAACTGAAGACACACTAGTTTTACGCTGATGTCCATGCATATGTTGCCGTTACGGAAATTCGATTAGACCCCAAATGGCCTACAATGTTCTTTAATAAGACAATGAGTATTGAATGAACTAGAATTGCAGCCAAACTAGTATCACAACTATGTCCATTCATATCTTGCTGTTACGAATAGTCAATGAGACCCCAAAAGGCTGCACTGTTCTTTAATAAGACAATAAACATTTAATGAACTAGAACTGAAGCCACATTAGTTTTACGCCGATGTCCATACATATCTTGCCGTAACTGAGAGCAAATAAGACCTCACATCGGTTGCAATATTCTTAAATAATACATGGAACATTACAAGAACTAGAATTGGCACCCAATTAGTATCACATATATATAAATTCATATATTGTCAATAAGACCCCCAAAAGGCTTAACTGTTCCTTTATAAGACAATGACCATGACATGAACTAGAACTGAAGCCACATTAGTTTTTACTAAGTCAATAATAGACTGATCCGGCTCATGGTGTAACTGAGTTATGGTGATATTGAGACGTGCTGCTGTATAAATGTCCTACACATTCCCACAAAGTGACAGCTTTTGATTTAAAGTAATCGATCAATAACTAGATAATAGTAGAGCCTATACGTCGAGAAAGTCTCGGGTCGTGCATCTGTCGAATCCCACCGTACTTTTACAATGGTATCAATGGCTGCCTGCTGATAGAGTTTAATGTCACATCAAGTATTTGATAACAGTCTTTGAGGAAAAACAGCAGGTTTCTATCAAAGCCTATTGTATGAAACACTGTTGTTAGAAAGCAATGGCCGCTGTGATATGACTTAAAATTATTGAAAACACCGTTAAACCCCAATAAATAAATCAATGATAAGTCAAAGAAAGGGTGATTGAGAACAATGCTTGTTTCGCATTGTCCAACGTTTCAAAAGGTGATCTGCATCAATGTGGTACAAAAAAAGATCCGTAAGATCTTATAATCAGTTTAAGAATCATTTTAATTCAGATATGTAAACCAAATACAAACGAAAATTAGACTGAAAATATAAATGGAACCATATATACAAAATTGAAAGTTTTCTGGGAAGTTCAATTTGTTGATTGGTTGGTCCATTACGCCATTTTCAAGACTTTTTCTGTTATATCACTGCGTTTCCTTGGTAAATTCCAGTTCTACTGGGCAATTATCCTGACACCAGCCAGCTAGTCGTAATGCTACCCTGAGCGCCAAAGAGGGCAGCCATAACTACCATTTATGTGGTACGACCCTACGCCAAACCTACGACCTTACGACCACTCTACGACCATACGACCACCCTTCGACCCTACGACCACCCTACGACCCTACGACACTCTAAGATGTTCAATCATTGATTAATGTGATCATTTCCCCCTTAAGCTGGATATTTGTATTTAACAACGACTTCACCAGAGAAATACAATTATAAGAAATGTATTACACACACATGACGCTGTTAATTGCGTGATAATTTCGTCAAGATTGAAACGTAGTACACACATGACGCTGTTAAATGCGTGATAATTCCGTCAACATTAATATAAATTTCAAATTAATCACGTTACAATTATTTTTTTATTTAAAATATTGAAATCAAAGAACGATAAAACAATATCAATTACAAACGTTTATCTCGAGAGAGCAGACAACGTATAACGTGTGAATTTAACCGCCTTTACGTAACATGTGCAACCGATAATAATGACAGCCTCTGCCGACCGATCCGCGCCGTCTGAGCCGACTCTATTATGTTGGCTGCTCCACTCACGTTTTTATCTTGATGTGGTTACATATGACTATAGACTCGTCCGAATGCAAACCTGGACTTCTCATGTTAGTCTCAGCAGAGTTGTCAAAACTCACATATGAGCCGTCCCGCGAGAAAACCAACATTATGGCCTCTGCGTAATGTATCGATCCAGATCAGCCTGCGCAGTCCGCGCAGACTGATCCGGACCGACACATTCCGTTTCAGGGATATAGGAATATAGAGTAATGATTCCTGAAACAGAAAATCCACAGGGGGCGAAAACGTGTCTTTCGGGGTAAGTCTGTGCGGCATGCGTAGGTTGATCCGGGTCGATACTTTACGCAGAGTCCACAATGTTGGATTTCTCGCGGGACTGCTCATATATGGTGAGCTGGAAGTGTATCCCTACATTGAAGCCAATAAAACTATTCACCGCACGATAAGTTACACATTTTCAAGGACTGCCTCCGTGGTGCAGTGGTTAGACCGTCCGCCGTGGGAGTGGGAGTCCCGGGTTCTTTACCCGGCCGTGTCATACCAAAGACTTAAAACTTGGTAGTAATGGCTTCCTACCATGACGCTCTTCATTGCGGCGATAGCATCACGACTGAAGCATCAGTATCAGGATAAATAACATCACTGGTAGATAACCCATGAAATACCATGATGTACATGGAAATGAAATACTGTTGAAAAAGGGGTAAAAAGACTATTTAAAAATCTGATTTACACACATAAGGGGAAAAAGAAGAACGAGTAATACTCGAAATCGAACTTTGGTTGTAAAGGGATGCATCAATCAACGCGACCTAAGAATCTGATTTGAACTTTTCATGTGGTTTTATGTACTATAATCTCATTTGAACAACGAGTTATCTGTGTTACCGTTCGTGCTTTCAAACAATCAATCTCTGTTTTCAACAATGTTTTGGTCGTGATAACATTTACATAAGCACATTCAAATCATATAAACTATTTTACTTATTGCACTGCTTTTCTGCCTACGTGAACGATATTCTGGAGTTACATATCCCTATCACTACATTAACGGGTCAGACAAACATAAAAACAGGCGGCGCCATTTTGTGTAACAAGCGAAAGGCTTAAATGTCCACCAAACCGTTTTAACATTTCAAACTTCGAAAGCTTGATTATTCTCGTTTCATTTCAAAAGTTGATCATCGATTGTATATTATTAACGCATTTATATCATTTATTGTATATATCATCCTCGGTAGCCAGGCTGTTCATAACATATATGCTCATATATGTTATTAATAGCCTGGGTACCGAGGATGTATATATATGCGATTGTGATATATAAGGGGAGGTGACCAATCTAGTCAACATTGTTGGTTCCTTCCAGAAGAGTTATGAAACCTCTTGTTTCATAAAACAAATGTGTCTATATGTCGTGTGTCTATGTCTACAAAAACAAGTATATTTGTAAATCCGGAGTACAGGCGATTGTATACAATGTATGTGTACCTAATCAATGTATATTTATATCAGCCAATGTTGTATATCCGGATTATTTTCATATGTTGATGTGTTCATTAGCATGTACATGACTATTTAGATCGGTCAATAGTTTGTATCCGGATTAAAATACGTTAATATATCCGATTGTTATTATCTGACAGAAAATTCGATGCATCCTACCGAGATATCTACAATAGGGTGCGGTCAGGAGATCTGGGCGACGTTCATTTCATACGGAGTACATTCCGGGACAGTCCACTCTGGCTCGGTGCTGACACGCTCTCGCAGACCTTCCTCTGTCACGACATCGATATACTGTGTTGGCTGGCAGACGACTTACCGGACACCGTCGTCTGCGCCACGACAGCTTTTACTAAGGTAACTTTGGCAATCATATTAAATTAGCGGGTAAGTTACCAGTATTATTCGGCCGTTTATCCTTAAAAAGCCAGCAATCCGTAATCATAACGTGTACCGGGTCACCCATGCAGGCAATAACCGCTTTGCATCAGCTTAACTTTATGAAAACGCAGACCACTCCACCATCGTCTCTATAAAAGCCGGCTTGTACAAAAAGGCTGTATGAATGGTATCTGTACCTAAACCCCATTCCCGTTATATTTATCACGATTTTCTCTTAACTTCGACCTGATGTCAAAAACTGCACACTAGCAGAACACCAAGGCGGGGTCTATGTCACTTAGAACCAGCGGGGTCCGGGGATGATGGTGATGTCACCCCAAATCGCATCGCAGCCACCATGTGTTACGCGTACCGGGTCCTGTGCGGAGTTAAAATAACGCGGGTAATCCATCCAGGCATGGACCGCGATAGACGTTGCTTAACTTTGTGGAAAAGCAGACCACTCCACCAACGTCGCTATTAATGCCGGCTTCTAAGGCTGTAGAAGTGGTATTTGTACCTTTACCCTATGTTCTTTACGTAATGAATACCCGACAATCATGAGCGCCAAGCACTATTGAACAAATCCATTTTAAGGAGTTTTTCCCAGAAAATGTCTCAGTATGAGTAACTTCTAGTGTTGCCACGTGTGCTACAAAGGAGTCAGAACGTCTCTGTTAGTCGGAAAAGATTAAAGATTACTCAATAAATGACAGTTGGCTGCGGCGAAAAAAAAAATCGTCGATGCCGTTTTAAAACTAGCATTAAAGGCCGGAAACAATTTACATAAAGAACATCTGAAATACATACACGATGCCATTCTTACCAAATATATTCAATATTTATGTGCTTAAAAAGAAAGCCTGTCATCTTTAACCGAAAAATAGCCGACAGTTTACATATCTCAGTCCTGACATTGATATATGGCGTTTGAAGGGATATAGTTTACCGGAAACTTTGTTCTTTATCACGGCAGTTTCGAACAAGGTAACCATCGCAACGGGATCTGATAATGACGTCATGTTTCTAGACTTATTTATGTGTCTTATCATAGGATAATGGGACGTGAGACATTGCAATCAGCAAAGACCATACTATTCAAATTGCCCTTTAATTTTCTCGTTCGTCAGATGGTGATCAATCAATCAGTCATGTTATGAGTTAGGAATTTTTCCAGAATTAGTTTTTGAGATGCAAACTGCGAAAACCAACCGTTAGGCACTTGCCAGAAGTATAGACTAAGATCAACTAGCTTTGGTTAGCCAATAAGTCATAGCATTTTTCAGAAATATTTTGTTTCTTTGTTTGGTAGTTTACGCCGCTTTCCAAAATTAGTTATATCACGGCGGTTCCTGGGTAAGTTTCCAGAACTACTGGTCTATTCATCCTGACACCAGTCGATCAATAGTAATGCTAACCCAACATCAATGAGCGTCAAAAAGTGGATTACTACCATTTTTAACGTCTTTGGTATGACCCGATCTTTTCTATAAAAACATTTATTTGGATATTTTAACATGGATGCAAAGGCAGGTATTTATCCACAAGTGTATTACAAAGTTATTACGTTAATGTCGGTGAACAGAGTACTACTATAATACTGTGAAACCATAATGATGTCCATTTTTATGTTTTTTGTGGTCGTTCTTTTCGGACTCAAGACGAAAGAGCTGCGTTTGGCGATTTATGGACTGAATGCGTCTGCGTACTGTAATATCCGTGTTTTTCTGAAGGAGTATTTATCATCTTGTGCGATAACCTTTACTGTTTTTTCTAGAAACAATTAAGTATTGTAAAAATGACTATTGCTTCGAACACCAACGCTCGTCTGTTTTTTCTACGTCGAAATTACTGAATTATTATTAAAGCTAGAATTATGTGACTTGCTATAGACATGCGTATTGTTCCTAGGAATATGTTTATCAAGTTTCATGTTGAACGATTGTTGAGTATTAGATTAGATTAAAGTGTTGTGACGAAGCAGACGCAAACGTTGACGACGACGCTAAGGGTATCACAATACCTAGATTTTTTCTTCTTCGATAAACCGACGAGCTAACAATATTTACCAATCCTGTCGGCCATTTTGATAGACAAATTTTAAATAAAATATCTTAAAGCAACTACATGTTCAAAACAACTCAATCCAGAAGCTGATATAAAGAGATAAAACAAAATCGTCCACGAAATATGTTTCATACATATTTTGTTTAATGAATGCTCATCAATATTGCCACTCAAAATTACCGACACAGTAGGTAATTATTTTAGTTCTAGGAACTGTATGTTGTAGTTGTGTACCAAAGCTATTTCACTTCGATATCCGTTCTTTATTACTGTAATTATGACATATATCTTTCATTTAATAAAATTTAATTATTTTAGTTCTAGGAACTATATATTGTAGTGGTGTACCAAGGCTATTTTACATTCGACATCCATTATTTATAACCGTTATGATGACATATATCTTTCATTTAATAAAATGATACATTGTATTTGTATTTTCTTTTTAATTCGGGATACAGTCAGAATACTGTACGGGTACGTCAAATATTTCATCCAACAATCGCTACAAGATTGGCCACCTCCCTTGTATGTTGCTAGACCATACATATATAAAGTAAATCAGTAGATATACAATTGACTTCCGTAAAGTTTACAACATACCAAAATTAACTTAATGTTTGGAACCAACACATTGATATTGAAGCACACTTCTTTCGGAGCTTGAAAGGTTAAATCGGTATGGTTCCCCAAAAGGTTGTCTTTATAACCATTTGGTTGCAACACCATGTCGCAAGTGCGTCCACATTATTTGATTATTTGAGCCGAGTTACGAGAAAACCAACATTATGGACTCGATGCGTAATGTATCGACCAAGATCAGCCTGCGCAGTCCTCGCAGGTTAACCCGGGCATACACATTCCGACACAGGGGTATAGAAGTATAGAATAATGATTGCTGAAACAGAAAATCCACAGGAGGCGTAAAGTATCTGTCCAGGTTAGCCTGCGCGGCATGCTTAGACTGATCCGGGTCGATACTTTACGCAGAGTCCACAATGTTGGTTTTCTCGCGGGACGACCCATCTGATGTATGCCTTACCCTATAATGTATGGTAGGGGCAGGTAAGTTCAGAATACACATACCCGCTGTATGTTTTACATTCAGGTAATATCACAGTAAGGTCCCTTAATATAAACAAAGTTGATATTTTCTTTTATCTGAACCTCTGTGCTATTTGCCATCATTGGAAACACTTTGTCAGTCATTTTTAGTTGTACTTTTGAACAGAATCAACAAACATTCATGATGCTATATTGGAATGTTGTTGGGCGTCATATGAATGTTTTCACCATTGGGTATGATTATGTAGTATCAATCCAATACTAACATCGTAGTGGCTTCTGCAATTATGAATTTGTATCGATGAAGATCAGATGCAATTTAACATTTCAAATTTCAAAAAAGTATAGACTCGGGCCTCTTTATGAGCATTTTTTCCTTTTACCACGATTTTGCTGCACAGGTGTCAAGTGCATCACCTTTTGGGAAAAAGAAATGGGTCCTTTGCTTTGAAAACGAGCTATCGTAAACATGTTAAACATTGAAACCGCGCTATCATAACCCTGTTACACCTTTAAAACGCGCCATCATAACCCTGTTACACCTTGAAAACGCGCTATCATAACCATACAAGAGAAAGTTGATGCAACGCATCAATGTCGCCGAAAATCCATACTGCAGTTATGCATAACACTAACATTATAGTAGTTGAATAAACAGTTATCAACTGAGGGGCATATTGGAACATCAGGGGTGGGGTCAAGTAAAAATGTTTCATAACTTGCATTGTTTTGTCAACGAAGTGAATGATAATTGAAGCCTTTCATTGTTTATGACCAATCTCCATTCCAAAGTAGGTTGACCATACACACAACCAACTAATTATTGATCATAAACAGTAATAGAAATGAGTAATCTTGCCAATCATTAGTCTAAGTATGTATACAGTGCTTTCATTAAGGAATAATTATAAGATTTGTGAATTACACATACACTTTTCAAGATGTTTGTCAGAATATTTGAATTTTATTATTTTTCAATAAAACCACAAAACAGACAATTTAGGATTTGCATGCAATAGCACGTCATTTTACCTTTCCTCTATTAAAGTCAACAGTGGACACCTTTGCAGCAATCTACTTTTAAAACAATGAGATAAGGGTTAAATTGCTGAAGACATGAGTTTTCTCTTTTTCTCAAAATGATATTAGCTTGGCATCCTAATTATATCATACTTTAACAAATGTTGAAATGTAGTCCAATATTTATAAATTAGACCACCTTCGAAATATTATATCAACTAAACAGTTAAATCTCATTGAAATTGTTGTATAATTTAAACTTAATTTCGAACATAAACTGAGCCCTACAACATATTAATTTATTTTAATTCTTTCCTTCCTTTTTTATAATGAAAATAACAAACTACTCATGTTTTAAAATTATATAATGATGAGCGCCCTTGTTTCAATGATGCATAACAATATGCAGATCGGAAGCAATGTGCCTTTAGGGAATTAAATGACACATTTAAAATTGTCAAGGACGAAATAATTTTGTACGAAAGACCCGATTCTTTCTTATTCGCAGAGATGTCGTTCTTGAAACTCTCTTTATAGGCAGAGAGTGTTCGTTCAAAGTAATTTTTCTATTAAAACCAGTTTTATCTCGGTTTGTTCTTTTCTTCATTTGTTTCGAACCAAATAAACATTTTAAATCACCTATGACAAGCGATTTTGGGTGATTTAACATTTAGGTCTGTCTATACATAAACATTTAGGCAAATGTGAGGCAGATAAACAGCATCGCCGGCGTCTTCACTGTACGCAGACACATGTAAACTCACTTGACACGTCTCAAATATAATGTTGACAACAGTGATGGACGAAAAGTCGTCTGCTTCCGCAGTTACCTGAAGTGGTCAGTGAAATAGGAGCACACAGTCACCGAGGTCTAATGTCAGCTATGTGTCTCATTAAGACGTCTTTAATTTCAGGAGCTGGTGGCCAAGAATGACGCCGATACTCTTGTAGCGACGCTCAAATTTCCCAACGGTACAATCGGGGTTCTCGATTTTTCTCGGTACAGTTGCTATGGATATGACATTAGGCTAGAGGTAATTAAGTTTTTGTCCGGCCTAAAGATGTATAATTAATTCAATGATAGACCCTATTTGTCTGTAAACACTTATGTATTCCTCGGAATTTCTTCGGGGAAAGTGTTGCGAATTATGCGTTTTTGTCAGCAAAATATGAAACAAGAAAAACTGATATATTGCCAAGGAAATGCGGTGATATAACGCAGCAATGGTGTTGAAATTGGAACAAATTGACATTCTAACGCATGTGTTAAGAATCTGTTTCCATTTGCCAAAAGTACAGTGGTTTTGCGTTATCCCGTTTCTGGAACAGATATGTCGTTGGAAAATAGTGTACCAGCAATGTATATGAATTAATCACTAGCTTGCTTTGAATAAAAAACACTTTTACTACAATAAATGAATTACGGAGCTGACAATACATAAATTAGATAAGTGTACATTCAACGACCATTTGGCCACGTCGAGTTATACAACTCGAGTGCTAATTTATTTCTGGGTCCCTTTCGACTTTCTTGCTATCGTGAGATCGCTGTAAACAGTGACCACAATACTGCATGTTCAACCAAGACGTAAAACCCCACATTATTTACGACGTCTCGTTCTGTCCTAATAGCAGTGTCAATTTAACGGACACAATGAGCTGGAAATGAGATTATTTGGTCTATTTCACGAGAGAGGGTTCAGCCATTATAGAGTGGGGCTTTCCGAGAAAAGACATCCCGATTTCAGTTACTTGATGCACGTTTTATTTGCTTGCATAAACTACCGTATAAATATAACTATACATTGATACCAAAGTAAGCTACGCCTGTTCGGCATGAAATCGAAAATATATTTATATAAACAACTTAACTGAATTGTTACTGCAATGAACTCCACAGTACCTCTAAAAGGCAGTAAATTGAATTAATTTCATACACGGTAATGTTCAAAACCGAAAACCAGCTTACCGATTGACCGGGGTCCTATTATGTGAAAGAATTCACCCATTGAAAATGGTAATTCTTTTTGGACGAAATCAGGCTGGGACGAAACTGAATTTTCTTATTCTCTACTTTCACTTTCAAACTAGGTCAGCATTCTAAATATTATCAAATCAATCATTTCCAGTTAATCATAAACACATTTACAATGAAAATAAAATCAAAGTGATATATTGAATGCGTTCTGGTGATCGTATACACACATTAACAGTGAATTTAAACTCAAAGTCATATTTCCAATGCATTCTGGTGATCGTATACACGCATTTCTATGCAAACACATTTTCTTGATGGATTCTTCGGCTACACACATGCCTTTGGTGTACATCATTGGTAAAAGAAGTATAATTAAATTGTTAAACGTCAACGATAATACAATGTTTTTCATTATTTCAGTATTATCTTGATCACAACTAATCGATTGTGTTTTACAAAAATGAAAAGGGAAACAGAGAACATTCTTTATTAGGTCAACACTCGTTCGAAAACAGTGAAAAATAAACTCAGCCAAGATACATTTTTATCAATAAATGTAACATTGATTTACCAACTGTTTATCCTTCGCGACTCAAATGTAGATATAGCTCAACCTGCTCATCAGTGCATTTTGCTCTAACTGTATACGATCCGTTAGTTAGGCATAGGAGTCGTTAAACAACAATGTGACAAACATTCATTCAGAATATACCTGGACCAGAATAACATCCCTGTAATTGCGAGCTAAGTCACAACGTTTGCGGCAGTTGTCCAACAATGACGCGGTTTTATTTCAAAGGTCTTTTATCGTCACTAGGGCTGTTAATGCTATCTGCGCCTGTTTGTTTTAGGTGTTTGGATCGCGAGGAATGTTAACAATGGACGCCGCAACGCAGACGGACGTATATACACACAAATCAAACGGCAAACTACACCCACCTTTAAGAATATCATTCCCGGATAGATTTGAAAAGGCCTATGTGGAGGAATTAGATCACTTCCTGGACGTGATTCAAGGTGAGTCTCGTTCTTAAGTAAACTGTCCGCTAACTACACGGACAATTTGTGACAGGTCATACGAGAAAACGAGAAATTCCTCACTAATGTCCATTTCTCATTTTCCCAAAATGGTTGTTTGTACTTGGTTTCAACCTTTGTTTCACTTGTTCTTCTCTGTAACTGAATGTTCAACTGTCCAAGTGATTGTCCTTTTCTGTAACTATAATTGTTTAAACTTTCAAAATGATTTTCCTTTTCTGTAAAACATACATTTATCAGATTAAGGACACCAAGGGATTATATTGAATACACGAAATATAGGAGCATCATTAAAATAGGATATAAGCTTTGCTACAGTACCAAACGCTCGTATAGATATGATGACTGACTATAACAGGTCTCTCAGGTTGACCTTTGCTTCAGCAAATCAAAAGATCGCCTTCTAAATCGTTAGGTATCAACAGGGAAGATAAACCACAAATGAGCAAAAGAAGCGTTTATTGCCGATTGAAAACAATATTTAAATGTATAGGGTCAATTCAAGACTTTTATGAGGTGTAAGATCCAATATACGTACAGTGAATAATTTGGTCTCATTTGAATGAGATTTGGAAATTAGATTTACACGTTGTCTGTAATCATTCAACATAGTCGGAAGTTTGACCTAGGTTGATTAATCGTGTAAACCGACAATCCTCATGGAAAAGGTATCATGATTGTGAATACTCTTGTCTTTGTGAACCAGTACTCTAGGCATTTATGCCATACCAAAAACGAAACCGATTAGTCAAAACATCATGCTACCGATACTCAGGTCGAGGTTTATTATTGCAACACTTAGAGTCAAGGACGGAGGCCACATTACTGCCTTTTAGATAAAGTTGTTAACATTAGTTGAATGATAAAGGTGTTACGTAAGACGTTGCGGGACCGGGCCAGACACCGGGTTAATAAGACAATTAAATGAGTCGCCCTCTGCGAAAAATAACTGCAAGGCATCTTGCGACAATTGTAGATGTTGTTTTAGCGGTACTCTATGACAAGCAGCCGTAAGACAATGCGGCCACTGTAGATCGAGTTCAACCAGCGCATCCGCGCATTCTCACATGGTTTTGCATCTTTGTGATAATTAGCCAAAAAAGCTTTCAAAGAACAAAAAAAAAACCATATCAATTTCGATCCTTCACCATGGATACGCAGTAAGCTCTTTTTTCATACGGGTGTTTATTACGCTGATGTTTGGTTTCCTTGACCACCGCTAACATTCACACCTGAATAATTACAAGACGGTTAGTTTTCCTGGATCACCGCTCAAATCTACACGTGTGATTATTAAGCTAAGGTTGGATTTTTCTTAAACACAGCTCAAATCTACACGTGTGATTATTACGCTAAGGTTGGTTTTTCCTGGAACACAGCTCACATCTACACGTGTGATTATAACGCTAAGGTTGGTTTTTCCTGGAACACAGCTCACATCTACACGTGTGATTATAACGCTAAGGTTGGATTTTCCTTAAACACAGCTCAAATCTACACGTGTGATTATTACGCTAAGGTTGGTTTTTCCTGCAACACTGCTCAAATCTACACGTGTGATAATAACGCTAAGGTTGTTTCTTTGCTCAAATTATTATTGGATAGACCATGTTAAAGTCCTTTACGCAGAGTGTCCATGGGCAAGGCAAAGTTCTTAGCAGTGCACTCGTTCTTCACACAGGGATCACGAATAAGTGTTGTGTCGTCGTGATTTAACTACAAAACTGTTGAAGAAGACGTTAATTAAGACATCATAAAACCGACAGAGAACGTTAGATATTAGTATATTACATACAGCGATGTTTCAAAGCCGATTTCTCGAAAGTCGACTATTCTAGGTTCAAAGTCGGGCGACTTCATTTTACGTGTAATTAGAGTTTTTGAAAATTTAGACGAACAATACAGATTTCAGATGATACAGCTTGTTACGAGCTGACTCACCTGAATCTATATTGTTGGCAAAAGTCTCAATATTGTCATTGACCCTGGAATAGTTAAAATTACTAAAGAGCATCGGAATATCAATAGATCACTAGGTTTTAGACACAAACACTCAGAATGCATAGGCACAGTCAGAAAGTAGTTGCTCTTAATTGACTCAATAGTATTAATGTGAGTCCTAAGAAATGAAAATTGAGACAACAAAATTATGAAATGTTAAAACACATTTGTAGAACACGGAGACTACTTGTTATAGCGGAGAGAGATAGGAGTACTCAAAGAAACAACGGACACATTGGAGGGCCAATCGAACGAACTGATTTATCTTTTTATATCAAATTATTCGTTAACCTATTCAGGGCCGCTAGCAATATATTCTCACCTGAACTTAGCATTGTATGCTTTTTAGTAATCAATCGATATATTCAAAATTCTTATTACATTAATAAGGAAATCATCCAATTTTGAACATGGAAGAGTCTACTTTAGGAAATTCGGTAATGAACGAGTTAATAATGAAATATATATCAGTTTAAATCAGAGCTCTAGATAAGGGGCGTATTGCATGTTCAAAAAGCCTTATCTGACCCCCAAACCCTATGTTGTGGGAACTCAAATGAATCGTCTCAATGAGACAATTCCTTTGAGTACCCACAACATTGGTTTTAATAAGTGCTTACAAGGATATCATGGAAGAAAGACCTGTTTATTTCTCCTTATCTAGTCCTCTCGATAACAGAAGACCCGACGATTTATCGGCACCTTTAGCACACGTGTCATATTTCTTCCTTTGATATGAACATGTCAATATTCTCATCAAAGCGGTCTAGCAAGAAATAACTTGAATAACATAAAAACAGATTTAGCACGTCTTTACAAGCGATATTAGGAACTCTCACGCGATGTGTGTACAGCCAAGACAATGACAAAGAAGTCCTAGCATATCGACACGTGTTTTCATTTATTTTAACAGGAACATCTTTGGTAATTGAGGAAGGATCCATATTAGATAATAGCCCGTATATACGCTTGAATTATTATCTGGTTAAAATGGTTTAATTACAGGACAGGATATTTGTCTTTTCGATTCCAAACCACATTTCCTACTTACAACACATTTGCACAACTTTGAAATCATCTCAGCAAAACTACTTTTAAATATCTTAAATCTATGCTAGTATCTTTATGGAATAGGGTTGAAAACATTGGGGCAAAATGAAAATTGCTCAATATGGATAATTTCTTCTTTTGCCACACTGATTTCAATAGTCATCTGTTGCAGATGCTTCAACATGCGTTTGTAAGGGAAAAGGGGTTAACAGTTTTGAGTATGGTATGGAAAATAAATCGATTAATTATATTCATGATGGATGTGGCTTTATATCCCACAACACTAAAACACATGTTAAGTACATTGCTTAAATAGATACAAGGATATTAAACTGGGTTAAAGTTCGGAAACGAATTTAACTGTGGACTCTGCTCAAGATTACCTGAGATCTATTAATGGAGAAGTAGGGAAATGTGAAAGGAAATAACAATTGCAGCTTATGTTTATGTATTTATTGTCAAGAAGTTGAAAGATCATGTCAAAAATAGTAAATTTTGTTAAATTGCCAATTTAAAAACGGAAGGACCTTGTTGGCACTATATCGCTCACCTGAATGCAAGAGCTAAAGTATACACATTTAAGACATGAAGAATCAAAGGGAAATTTGACAGCAGGTTTAGGCAGAATATTTGAATTTTCTGCATTATTATATTGGGAAATATGTCAATGTTAAATCACATTCCATCAAGTTGAAATAGTTCTCTAAACCATGTACTAGACTGGGAAATAGTGTTTGAAAACTCATCAAGACAATTATTCTGACAAAGATTAAAAATGCAACATCCAGTGTGTTATGAAGATTTTCCTTCATTTGGCATAGTGACATATTTGTGTTCATACCCGATATGACCCTTATTCGAATATGGACTAGATATCATTAAGGTAAACATTCTGACCAAATTTTAAAAAACGTGGCCTCTACAGTGTCGACAAGATTTCTAGTGAACTAGTTTTTTAACAAACATGACCAATATTCAAACTTGGCCTACATATCATCAAGACAAACATTGTGATACAGTTTCAACATGCTCAAGTTAAAAATGCAGCCTCTATTATATTAACAAGATTTCCCTTCAATTCGGCCTAGTGACCTAGTTTCTGATCCAATATGACACATATTCGCAATTGACCTAGATATCATTAAGACAAGCATTCTAACGAAAATACCGTTGATACCTCCACAGCACTTGCGGGCACATGTACAGCACGATTGAAGGAGAGGTTTGCGTGTGCACGCTACCTCTCCAACTTAGTTATTGGTGCATTGGTGGCTGAAGAGGAGAGGTCTCATTCCCGTTACTGCCACTCTCCCTCTCTTGTGGGTACTGCCCTCTCATTCTCCTTCAGTCCTCCCTTCTTTTATATGACATCTTGTAGTGCTGTTACTCTGACACTATTGTGATAAACGGTGTGTTAAATTGCTACCTTCTGTGAAAAGCGCAACTGGAATCTGATTATTGATGCGATGACCTGGCTTTTATAACCTGCGAGACACATTGGATAGTCTGCCAGACGCCGCCTTTTCCCGGTCAATGTCTGCCCGATGTCCGGCCGGGCTCTGAGCGGCGAATTTGGCCCAGCGATCGCCAGATATGTATGACGCCCGACCGGGCCAGGGTGTCGTTGGATGGGGGAGTAGGGCAGGGGCCCTATGGGCCCCCGCTAAATCCGCCACTACATTTGCCACGCCTTTTCTTTGTTTACCATTAATTTTTCGACTACGTCCGCCGATTAATCCGCCACTGTATATTTCACACGACTTCTTTCTTTTTTTCCATTCCTCTTCGCGAATGTTAATAATGTTAACAAGCGTCCATAGTTGACCTCTCTGCGCATTAATTTCTAAAGCATTTCTTAAACTTGTATTGGAGTACTCACGCCTTAAGTATTTCACTGATGTTCCAACAACATTTAAATGATATTTATTGTGAAGATTTTTCTCGCGCAGTCTCAACCTAAAATGCGTTGTTTGGTGCTAACAGCAATTGGCAGGCTGCCAACTTCAAAAGAAAACTGTATTACTACAAAGACCAGGGGCTAAAGCCACATGCCAATACACTCAGGATTATCTGCGATTAGGCACCAAGAGGTTGCTAAGTAAAGCAATAAGCAGTACACTCATGATTACATGAGATCAGGTACCCGGATGGTGCCAAGTTGACACACAATATGTACACCCATGATAACCTGATATCAGATACTCCGGATGGTACTAAGTAGAGAAACAAGCAGTACACTCATGATTACCTGATCTACTCCAGATGGTGTCAAGTAGAGAAACAAGCAGTACACTCAGGATTATCTGAGATCAGGTACTCCGGATGGTGCCAAGTAGAGAAACAAGCAGTACAGTCATGATTACCTGCGATAAGGTACACCTGGATGGTGCCAAGTATAGAAACAAGCAGTACACTTATGATTACCTGAGATCAGGTACTCAGAATGGTGCCAAGTAGAGACAATATCAGTACACTTATGATTACCTGAGATCAGGTATCCCAGATGGTGCTAAGTAGAGAAACAAACAGTTCACTCTTTACAGTATTTACCCAAAACTTTGAACTCGGACTTTATCTATTGTCGTTCGGTTAGCCAATTGTAGCACAACTGATTTGCATCGTAACTTTACAAAAAATACGTTGAAAGCGGCATAGAACTAGGTGCAAATAAACATAACAGTTAATCCTGTACGTTTGAACTCTCAATGATGTTGTCTTGGCACTATACTAGTATAGATATATAGATTTGTTTTCTTTGGATTTTTTTCCTAGTAGATGTCAGAAATATGAAATAGAACTCTTAGTATATAAAAGTCGTACATACGAAAAAAGTTGATTGGTGATGAACGCCGTTTTCAACAAATGTTCAGTCACATACCCATATGTTTCCTGACTTTCTCACACCAGGACACCACATGACATTCTTTAAACGCAATCGTCTGCCTTTCCCCAAACACTGTTAGCCCAAATGACGCTTGGCGCAGTGAATTCAAATTGTCAAACGTCGGAAATAATATTGGCCTAGGTGGAGTTCGAACTCACGACTCCTGGGGTGACAGTCTGCGTCTCTACCGACGGAATTACCGAGGCCCGACATACTACGTAGATAGAAAAACATAGACATAGTTGATTACATATGAGCCGTTCCACGAGAAAACCAACATTGTTGACTCTGCGAAAAGTATCGACACGGACCAGCCTCAGCATGCCGCGTAAGCTATCCCGGACAGACACTTTTCGCCTCCTGGGAATTTTCTGTTTCAGGAATCATTACTCTTTACATCTGATCCGGGTCGATACATTTCTTAGAGTCGTTAATGTTGGTTTTCTCGTGGATCTGCTCATGTAAATGCATATTGTATAAATGGACCAGTAGTACTGGTACCTTACCCGAGACACGCCTGGATATAACTAACACACAGTTTAAGGCGGCGTAAAACACTATGCAAAAGTAAACATATTCATCAATAACTCTCCTACCTTTGACTCAATATGCGCCGTATTTACTGTCTTTCAGGTGAAGCCAAGCTATTCGTGCCTCGGGAAGCCAGCGAAAGAGTAGCATACGTAAACGATGCATTACGAGAATCTTTCGAGACAGGCCAAATTGTAGACTTGAGGGGCCGGTATTAAAATAGGAATATGATATAAGTTGTTTACTATTTTATTTGACATCGTGTTTGTTGGCCAAAACAACAACGTTGTTGACGTGCCGAGTGAGCACTCGGAGAAGTGCAATGTATCTATCAAGGTCAAATATCCATATTGAAATGACTGATCTATGAGTCGCGTGTAGGGACACAGGGTCATAATGCATCTGCGTACAGTGAAGACTCAGACGAGCCTTTGCATCTACACCGTTTCCCTAGAGCATTCACTATCCGTCTACAAATTTAGACTTAGATATATATGTATCTCGTTTAAAACGTAGAACGGTAGCCCAATAAGTTTAACGCAAATATAGCGTCATAAGATCCCATTGTGGAGAGGCTATTAAACCTCAAACCCATAGTCGCGTCTCATATACCTGTATTCATATTTTGTTTAGAGTCTGGCTATGAAGGAAAACGATACAGAACCAATGAGCGGTTTATCGACTTTGAAAAACACATGCATAAATTGAGTGGAAATGGGCAGTTTAATTGTAAATGCCAAAATGAAAATTTGCAAATATGAGTGGAAAAGATATTTTGATTGTAAATGCTAAATGCGAATCAAAATAAGATACACATTTATTATGTAAAATCTGGATGTCAAACACGAGTTATTTCACATCGAGCATGACATTTTTTTTTAAACTTAAAACATGCCAAATTTTGACTGCTTGCACTGGAATCGACCCTCTTCCTCGTACGCACTCAATGCTTCGTTAACCCTTTGTTAATTGCAGACGCTGTCTGACGCCTCTGCAGCAGACGACATTTGAAAACATTATTTCAAAAGAAGAAGTTGTTCATAATGAGCCATAATAGGCCCTATATCCGGCTTCCGTCGTGCGTCGAGCGTCGTCCATCGCCCGTCGTGAATCGTCCGTTGTGCTTCATCCGTCAACATCATCTCCTATGTAACCAGCTGGTCAATTGGGATGAAACTTCACAGAAAACATCCTCTTAATGTCCCGCACCAAAATTCCTTCATTGTTTTATCCATGCAGAATTCTGTTTTCCATGGCAACCAAAATAAAGCTACTTAAATTTAACCTCTTAAATGGGTTGGCCAATTGATTGGTAGAAAAAAACATTGCCACCAGGGGTCGTCGGGCTGTTTTGCCTTATATGGCTTTTGTGAACACTTTAACAATCTTTTCTTCCGAAAGTATCTGGCCAGTTTACAACTAGTTTTGTAGAAGTGTTCTTTGGGTGACCCTCTACGGGATTACTTCATGCCATATTGATTGGTAAAAGCAAAAGAGTTATCGTGGTCGGCATGACAAATCACATTGAACTACTCCGGTGAGCCATCCAGGGACATCGTGGGTCTCCCTCATGTTTCTTTTTTATTTGCACAACAGATCGTTTATTCATGATCCCTCGTTATACCAGTACTATGCCAAGAAGTGTTCCTTGCCCATGGGCACTACATCATGAACACTGCGCCTGGATAACGAACCCGAGACGCCCGGTTCCAAATCCCCAACGCTATTTTGTATGTGAGAAAGGATGAAACAGAGATGCAATGCTCATCGACACAAATACGGTAAGACAACCTTGCAAAGCCTGAATAGTGGTAGTACGTTGGGGTTGTAGTTGGTTGATGGTGTGGCCTAAGAAAATAGAAAACACCTTATAATGTTGTGCCACACTTATAACTGTACCACGGCTTGGTGGCGAAACATTATAAGCTATTTCTTTTATAAACAATTTGTACGGTTATGCTATAATGGTTTTGCTGTCTGTTTATACACAATGAAAGCAATATGTGTGCAATATCTTTGATAATTCCTGGAGTGGTCATTGTATTTATCTGAAAACCATGGAGATACCACATAAGGGGTGAAACGTTGCCCTGGGTGTACGCAGATTCAGTTCGAACCAAACAACTAGACATAACTTTAACTAGATACTCAGTTATAGTACAAAATCCCCACCAGATTGTCAGAAAAAGTAAGAAAGAAAAACATATTAAGAAATGCCACAAAAAAGACATTCAGAAAACAATTAAAGCATTGTCAAACCCTACGAATGAACCCATTACTGATCCTATCCAATTAAACAATATTGCTATCTATCATAAGGCAATAGTACTCATGTACGTCAAATACAAATGAGATGGCACGCCGCGGGAAGATGACGAACTGTGGGGATCAAGCTAGACCGCCCATGCGTAAAGACTCGCAAAATAGTTCACTTGTAGACAAACAAGAGTGGAGCATTGATTTTAATTCTGAAGAACATCTGGAAAAGTAGCACGACTGGTTACTAACTTGTCCCATTTTTCGATATCAAAAGTATTATTTTTGTTTGTTATACGAAAAGGGATTCCTCATCCTTGGCGTGGAAACATCTTCTGACATGCTTACGAATTCCAGACAATGGGAAACTAAACCTTATTTAGTTAGATATTCCCGATTAGTCCTTCTCTAAACATGCAGACAAGCTTTGATCATCGTGGCATTTTCTTCTTTCCTCACTGATTTTCGAATCTCATATGCATAATTATATTTTAATATATAGCTTTTTACAATCTTTGTTTTTCAATTTTTTTTCGATGATTTTTTTTCACAGACGTTTGTTAAGATATTTTGTGTGCTGAAAAGAATTAAATATTAGGCCAAAGACCTGACTTATCTTGAAAGTATTTTCGAAATCCTAAAGATCGATATAAGTTTCGTCGTGTTTGTTTATTAGGGGAAAATGTCGTTTTCACCAGATCTTATATCTAGTTATATCACGGCAATCAAGTCAAACGTAACTCGAGCAGTCTGATGTGTTTATTTGTTTGTATTGTATTTTACTCCACTTTAATTCTATTTCAATTATATCACGGCGTTTCCTGCGTAAGTTACCAGTACTACTAGTCCATTTATCCTGACACCAGCCAGTCAGTCAATTATATCACGGCGTTTCCTGCGTAAGTTACCAGTACTACTAGTCCATTTATCCTGACACCAGCCAGTCAGTCAATCATATCACGGCGTTTCCTGCGTAAGTTACCAGTACTACTAGTCCATTTATCCTGACACCAGCCAGTCAGTCAATCATATCACGGCGTTTCCTGCGTAAGTTACCAGTACTACTAGTCCATTTATCCTGACACCAGCCAGTCAGTCAATCATATCACGGCGTTTCCTGCGTAAGTTACCAGTACTACTAGTCCATTTATCCTGACACCAGCCAGTCAGTCAATCATATCACGGCGTTTCCTGCGTAAGTTACCAGTACTACTAGTCCATTTATCCTGACACCAGCCAGTCAGTCAATCATATCACGGCGTTTCCTGCGTAAGTTACCACTACTACTAGTCCATTTATCCTGACACTAGAAAGTCAGGCGTATGGCCAACCGCACAATCCATAGCCCCAACGGAAAGCCATACTTACCGTTTTTAAAGTATTTGAGCCGGTCGGGGATCTAACTTGCGACCTCCAACAACGAGGTGGACGCTTCCCTATTACATTACAGAAGCGTGTGTAGATCAGCAAAGGTAGGGATTTGAAGTAAGGGTGTTGGCGATACTGATTAGTTTGCATAGTTGGTCGTTTTTTGGTCGTAATGCCGTAAGAAGATTGTTTTGGCGACAGCGTAAATCTTCTGTTACTGATAGACCGCTAGGCTGACATAATTTGAAGGCCCGACCTTATATGCGGAAGAATGTCACCCCGGATCTTTAATGGAAATACATTGAAATGAGCCGTCCCGCGATAAAACCAACGTTGTGGACTCTACGTCGAGCATCGACCCAGTTCAACCTAAGCATGCCACGTAAGCTAACCCAGCTAACTTTGGATTTTCTGTTTCAGGAATCATTACTCTATACCTTTCTCCCCCTGAGAAGGAATGTGACGGCCCGGATACATTACGCAAAGGCCATAATGTTGGTTTTGTCACGGAACGTGTCAAATTGTCTTATCTGTTTGAAGAAAGAAAAAGGCCATATACATGGTATAACTCCAGTTCTGTTATTACATTGATGATGAGCCATTTTTACTTGGTCATGCCCGGGAATATATGTAGCTACACTACTCTCAGGGAAGATCTTGATTGAACTAAATAGAGGCACAATGCATTTTATTCAATTTTCCTTACTGTACATCTTATCCTTTGATCCGTATCTCATTCAAATCAGACCAAAATACATCTATGTACGTATATTGGATATGACTACACCGCATAAAGGGTCGTCTCGAATTGACCTTATTCACTATATACTCATGAGCACGTGCTCGGTATTTATGACCAATTAAAGCTCACAATACACCAAACGCCCGTGCTGTACAATCGGAGGGCTCGACGATTACCGCTTCTCTATATCGTTTTGGATATATGGATTATCGTACCTGATTACACCGTATAAATTGGTAAGCGACAAGTTGATTGGCTGACGCAAATATCAATCTGAGACCTATATGAGACAGTCATCAGATCTATATACGAGCGAGCGAAATTTAGGTCTGGTTTGAATGAGATTGGCGTTGATGCAAGACACATATTTCAGTTCTATGTTCTTTTTCCCTATTTTGTTTATGCGTTAATAAATGAAATGTACACATTAGTATGAGGGTATGCTAATCTAACATAAAGATCTTTAGGATAACATCCACAAAATCTAAACAAAACATGTACTGATTATGTTGTACTTTAAATAGTTCAGCCAAAACTCTATTGACGATTTACTGAATAGATTTTTAAACACAGTTTTATTCCTAAGAGATGTTTAAAACTGTTTAAACAAAATCCTAAATGTACGTCTCAACTAGTTATTTGAATGAACAACTTGCAATCTGATTGGATTCGATTCCGATTTACGTCATCAAAACATTTCCCAACGTTAGATGATGCAAACTAAAGCGTATTCTGGTAGAAAAGGAATCGAACATCTCACGTTATGATACCGTCGTTTCACAAAAAATAGTTTTCATATATCAGATTAATCAAGAAGTAGATACCAGAGTTTTGCCGGTTTGATAAATTGTTATAAAATCTCCAAAAGTCAATAATTGTATAGTATTTCCTAGAACTCGACTAACCCAGATAGCATATTCCTGCCATTTTAGTGAAAAAGTGTTATGATTTTAAATTCGTGAGATAAACTTTCACACTCTATCACTCCAGGAAATAACCAGATTTTTTATTCGACTTGATTGTTGATGACATTTTGATGTTTAATCCAATTTCAGATTGACAGATTTTCTATTTTTCTTTCGAAAATTGAATTGCAATCTAGACATTTAAAAGTCACCGTCTGGTTTGGAGCACATTTGCACGATAGGGAATACAATTAATTTTCAAGTATTCGGTTCGCCTAAAATATACACGCACATTCTAAAATGGTGTTATAGTGTTCGGCAATATGCCAAAGAATCTTTCAGAAAGCTTAATGCATATACCCCACATATTTGATCAGACATCTAACACTATACTTGTCTCAATCAGAGATGGTTTTTCTGGATCATTTAGTAAACTTCTTGAATCATTTAAGGTTAATTTTCATGGACCATGTCTCATTCATTTAACTACTTGTATCAAAACGAGCAATTTCAGCTTTTGTCACAACTTTTTCCAGTAATTAAACCATCATTTATAGAGATTTTCCATACTTTTGCATATAAGTTTTAATATCGTCTGTTGCAGATGTATTGTATGTGGGAAAGGGTAAACCACCACTTTCACAGACTGAACATAATCACTTAACTTTTCGAACCTGACTGATTTATTGTATGTGGGAAAGGGGTAAAACACCACTTTCACAGACTGAACATAATCACTTGACTTTTCGAACCTGACTCTGACCTTTTGAAATGCTATTTTATTTACATTTTGTATCTATCATTGATTAATTTCACGATTGCATATTCTCCCCAAATTAGTTTGCACAAAGGTAGTGAACAGGTCGACACGTTCATTTTATACCTCTGTATGAAGTTAGCTATTGACCTTATACAGAAGATTTCTTAATAGCTGACTTTATTTGCAAACAATGTCGTAAGAGGAGTACGCGCTCAAAATCATCAATTCAACATCCTTTTTTATTTAACCTTTTCCAAAATAAAACAAATCTGCAGCAGATGATTCTTGACGAATATATGGAAAATCTCTTTAAATGGAGATATGATTATTGAAAATAGTGTGGCACAAGGGGAACATGCGCATGGAAATATCGTCTGATGCGGAGGCGTCAGAAAGCGTCTGTATGTTGGAAAGTGTTAAGTGTTCACCAGTTACTCTTAATGCATCACATATTTATAAAGCAGGCGTTTCGGGAAACAAACCAATTCATGTAAACGTTTAAGGTTTGCCATACAACGGAAGATACAAAACATTGGATAAACTATTTCTAAGTTTAGTTACCGTGGAAAAGGTTGACGCGAGTCAATGTCTCAATGTTTTTAGATAACAAATGATGCAACGTCCTTTGTATCATACCGAGTAAGACCAATTCTAAAAGACGGTCTTGAAATCTGACCCATTTAACACTACTCCACAAACAACCATCTGCAGCAGACGACTTTGGCCATTTATAAATAGGCAAAAACATCGGCAATTTATTTAAATAAAAGGATAATTAGTTTAAGAGAGTTAAAAGAATTGTGACGAAAAGTAGAAAGTGGTGCATTGATGATCATGTTTTCACCAGAGGGAGAAATTTACCCTTACACCGTTTGGAGTGTAAAATACTCGTCTGTAAACTAGAACATAGAGTAAAACTAGATTTAAGAGACTCCGTCTAACTAAGTCAATGTCAAAATATGTGGGTTCATGAATAAGGCTATAAATAGCAGTAATGAAAGTAACAAAGAAAAGGACACAAAAGTTTCATACAAAGACAGACTTAATTCGTTGGAAAGGATACGCTACGAAGAAAAGTTAAAACTGATAAACGGCTTAGATCCATATGAATTAAAGGCGAAGGATATTTCGCAAGATGTCAATCTTCTCCCAGCAATTGATAACAGATACATTAATGATCTGGTGTTTACGCCGGGAAGACCTAAAGTGCTTGAAGGGGCTAGACGCCTATAATCAGTTTGTTTGTGGATGGGTGTCTGGAGTGTCCAGTGCTGTATTCAAAGAAAATATCTTAGTGAAAGCAAGAGCAAGTTGAATATATAATTTGGCATACTGTAAAAACTTTGATATGTTTACGCAAAAGTAGCGCGAGTCCTAGGTATGTCTCCAGGAATGAGTAACACAAGGTGACAGTTTGTTTCGCGATCGATGGCCAAAGAGAAAGTTTAAAATAAATCGGCATGAGCATTTTATCCTTTTGTTGCAAATTTCTGAATTCCTCTGCTACAGAAGCGTCAAAGCGCGTCTGTTTGTGAAAAAGGATTAGACTAATATAATAGCAACAGACAAATGCATAGCCCAGCACTTTGGAAAAAGACAACATGAAATCACCAAAAGATAAAGCTTTGAATAATACATTTCTAACAGCATGCATTTAAGAATTTATGTCTTTCTATGTAGTCTGGAACAAATTAAGAAGACAAATAAATTTCTGAACCTTTTAGATAGAAACATAAAATAACACATTGCATATTCAGTTCCAAGCACATGAAAAATGACTTTTGGAATCAAAGTATGAAGGTACCAATGTATGTCTAAACAATATGCGTTCTTAATGAGATGCATCACTTTGTTTTAATTAAAGATATTTACCAACATAATGGTGGCGGTCTGATTTAACAACTAGGGCTATTACTGACTGTGATGAATACCCCCACACTGCGCTTGATCACAGGACAGGATTTCGATTTAAGGTGGTAGAAATGAATACTTTTTGGCAGCCTATATTCGTTAGTATAATTAATTGATAAAATCACTGCAAGCGTTCGTACCTTTAAATTCTTACACAATTGAAGTAACATTAGGGGAAGTTAAAAACATTTCATTGAATTTCAACTGGAATGCCACTAGAAACAGCATATCTCCCCTTGGTATAGGAGCTTCCGATACAATGTCCGCCTAGTTATTACTGAGAAATAGCGCGGACACGAATATGAATGTTTAAAAGTATGTACAATAAGTAAGGGGCACTAACTAAAACTATGTCATACTGGAAAGTCATCAGACAATGCACATCACCTCTTAGTATAGAAGGTCCTATGCCGTTTTATTGAATTCCACCCTGTGATTGCTGAAAAATAGTGTGGACACGAATGTTGGTATATAACACAGTGTATAATAATCAAGGGGCCATAACCCTGTCAAAAACATTCAACTGGAATGTCATGAGGCATTGTACATCTCTTTTAAATTTCCTATACAATTGCATTGAATTCCTTCATGTATTAAATGAGAAACAGAGCGGATATATAAGTGGACAGACCGACCGACCAACTGACCAACCGACGGACCAACTCACTGACTGACCAACCGACTGACTGATCGACCAACCAACGTTCCAACCGACTGACCAACCACCTGAACAACCAACCGACTGACCGACAGACCGACAAACACACCGACCAATCGACTGACTAACAAACCGACGGATTTACCGATCACCCAACCGACTGACTGACCGACCAACTGACGTTCCAACCGACTGACCAACCAACTGAACAACCAACTGACTGACTGACCAACCGACTGACCGACAGACCGACCAACACACCGACCAATCGACTGACTAACAAACCGACCGATTTACCGATCACCCAACCGACTGACTGACCGACCAACTGACTGATCGTCCAACTGACGTTCCAATCGACTGACCAACCAACTGACTGATCGTCCAACTGACGTTCCAATCGACTGACCAACCAACTGAACAACCAACCGACTGACTGACCAACCGACTGACCGACAGACCGACCAACACACCAATCAATCGACTGACTAACAAACCGACCAATTGACTGATCACCCAACCGACTGACTGACCGACACAGTGACTCTTATATCCCCCACACACTGTGCTTGTGGTGTATACTTTATCATTCAAAAGATAATCTACGAAATATTACGCACGTCTGAATAATATACTTAAGAATATGCGCGTCATTGAAAATAAGGCTAAGAGTAATCATGAATATCCATTTAGACGACTCGGAATCTAATCGACATATCTCTTCAAATCGTTCACGTATTCGTTTAAAATATAACTATTCAAACATACGCACAATTCTGAAGCAGACACGATTTCTAAAAAATCTTAACGGGAAAAGGATAATTCTCTTTCAATGAAGATATAAACATTGAATACAATGTGGAAAAAAGGGGCATTTTCTCATGATAAGCAATGTCTATGTTTTTTAATGTTGTCTGCTACAGAGGTGTCAAAAAACTCGCCTGCACGTGGGAAAGGGTTAACTACCTTTCATATCAGACGCCTTTCAAGGTGCTGAGAACACCATACGGTTCCTAAATGCTCTTTTGTCTGGCTTTCAGATATTTTTGGACCCATTTTACGATGCAAAACTACGGAAACTCTACACAATATTAATTCTTTGCATATATTGTAGTACATCAGTCAGCAAATTTCATTGTCTTACATGCAATAACATCGAGGTAAAATCAATTTTTAACAACTTTCTTTTTTTCTCGCTATCTTGTCATATGGAGTTCAGCCCATTTAAAGTATCATACTTATTCGAACACGTACTGTTACGGTTAGTGAAGTCACTGTTCATACCCAGCCTAGCCACGGTAGCTCTGTCTGTAACGACGCGGGTTGTCAATCGGGGGGGTTTTGAGTTCGAACATAAGCTCGGCCAACCTTCTTTCCGACGTTTGACAAAAGTCATTGTGACAAGTGTGATTCTTCTTCCACCAATGGGCTGACAGTCTATATGGAAAGGCAGCACGTTGCTTAGAAAGTATGGTGTGAGAAAGCCCTGAAACACATGATTAGGTGAACTGGCCGCCGTGATATGACTGAAAATTTGTTGAAAACGGCGTTAAGCACAAATCAATCAAACAATCACTGTTCTGACCCACGAGGTTTATTGCTTATGAGTTATTTAACACTTTCTCAAAAATATATGCTTTATGACATCTATGCACCGACGACTTTTGAAAATATTGTGTCAAATGGAGAAATTGCTCATAATGATAAAGTTCTCATTTTTCACATTGTTTCTTTTTTATTCAATATTTTTATTTTCATACATAGAGATTTTTCACGTTTTTTCTCGATAATTTCAAAGTCGTCTGCTGCAGTATTGTTGTATGTAGGAAAGGGTTTGACAATTATCACTTCTTCTGTGCACTTGTCGACCTTTTGAACATTTATGGAACAGGGGAAATGCATCTGGTGCGAAAACATTAATGTGGTAACATGCGCATGGAAAAGACATATGACGTTGATTTACCCATGACACATGTCTGCACAACTTCCGGATGTCGATAATTTATAACTGCCATATTTCACACTGTGCTATTTCTGTCATGCTACATACAAATTGTGTCCCTATTTGAGAACGAATTATGTTGTCTGTTATTTATTCTCATAGTGACCAAAAAAAGGCTATAGTTGCAGTTGAACCGCACCAGATGATTATATGATTTTTTTCTTTTTCTTTTGGTCTTTACGAAGTTTCAACATTATTTCACATATATCACGACGACAACTGACCTATTTATGAACCCTGGGTACCAAAACCAGTTCTAGAGAAGGAAATGTGCCTTGCCCAAGGGCACTTCACCATGGCCGCCGCGACTCGGGATCAAACCCGGTACGACCGGTTACAAAGATCCGCCGCTTACCACGCATTCGGCCACGGTGGCATTAAATGACATGTGGTCTTCATTCATTTTCGAAATGTGACGGTGAGCATGAACATGTTCAAAGTCATACCTTCATTCTTTACTATCGGCCTTTATTAGAGCGGTGCATAGTGAAAACGAACCTTTACGTGATTACTACATGAGTAGACAAAGAACTGTCGGTGCATTCAATCTTAGGTACTTCTTTCTGATATTTCTTGAAACCTTCTACGACAAGTTGCAAGAAGCGCGGATCCAGATCTGAATGCGCGGATGTGCATGTACAGGTCCGATCTTGATCGAACTTGGTCGCCAATGCCTGAAAGTAGGTTTTAACAGAATTCCGCACATTTACACTGTAAATATTAATGCTGTGTTACAAGCATCTTACGAGGAATACCATGATACAGACGCGAAACACCAATCACGCATTGGCCGACTTGATCGATTGGAGAAACAAATAGCAAATAAACCTGCGGGATCAGAGGCATTGCGTCAATAATTGAAAGCTGAAATTAGCGAACTTCGACAATCGCACGCAACTGAAATTTTGACTCTGAAAGAATCATTTGCTGTTGAGATATCGAGTTTAAGAAAAGAAAACGAAATACTTTTACAACGAATCGAGAAGCTGGACCTTCGGAACTGGCCAACGAATAGAGAAGAAGAGCTGGATAAAAGTCCAACGTCGTTGTATCCGACAGAAATTAAAAATGAAACGAACTATGAAATGAATAGAGTCAGTGAGAGTGGAGAGGAAGACAACCCGATTGACAAACTAACAAATCTTCCAAACAAAGTTGGTAAGATTTCCATCCTTTTACCTGAAATTACATGTATACGTTAGTTGTTGTTTGTTTTTAAGTTATCTGATTAAAGAATTGTAAAATCTAGTTAATTGGAATTATTTATATGATACAAAATTGAAAACATGTGAAAAGACGAACTTTTTCCCCATTCTAGACACATCGTTTTAGAAATCGTATTTTGCGACGCGACAAGAGAAAGCTTTAATTATATTCCTTAGATAACATACTGCAAGGACTGTCTCTTCCTATGAACGAATGTGGATAATTTTTTTGCTTATCTTTGTTTCAGTCAGTGTTCATATACTGATTAATTGTATGGTTTAACGCCGTTTTCAACATTTGTTCAGTCACATCACGGTGGCCAGTTTAGCTACCCATGTGTTTCCTATCTTTCTAATCCCAGAATTGTGCTTGCCGCATTGGAATTCATAGCACTTCGGAAAGAAAGATGCCCGAGATGGCGATCAAGTTCACAACCCCTGGATTGATCGGTCGCGTCGCTGCCAACTGAGCTACCGGTATGTAGTTGTATCCGAGTGTCTCTCTGCAGAACATTCCTTGACATGTGTTTAGAAGGATAGCCTGTCTTCGTTAACCGAAAACTAGCCGACAGTTTACATTTCTCAGTCCTGACATTGATATATGGCGTTTGAAGGGATATAGTTTACCGGAAACTTTGTTCTTTATCACGGCAGTTTCGAACAAGGTAACCATCGCAACGTGATCTGATAATGACGTCATGTTTCTAGACTTATTTATGTGCCTTGGCATAGGCTAGTGGGCCGTAAGACATTGCAATCAGCAAAGACCATACTATTCGAATTGCCCTTTAATTCTCTCGTTCGTCAGATGATGATCAATCAATCAGTCATGTTATGAGTTAGGCAATTTTCCAGAATTAGTTTTTGAGATGCGAACTGCGAAAACCAACCGTTAGGCACTTTCCAGAAGTATAGACTAAGATCAACTAGCTTTGGTAAGCCAATAAGTCATAGCATGTTTCAGAAATATTTTGTTTCTTTGTTTGGTAGTTTACGCCGCTTTCCCAAAAAAATAGTTATATCACGGCGGTTCCTGGGTAAGTTTCCAGAACTGCTGGTCTATTCATCCTGACACCAGTCGATCAGTAGTAATGCTAACCCAACATCAATGAGCGTCAAAAAGTGGATTACTACCATTTTTAACGTCTTTGGTATGACCCGATCTTTTCTATAAAAACATTTATTTGGATATTTTAACATGGATGCAAAGGCAGGTCCTTATCAGCAAGTGCATAACAAGGTTATTACGTTAATGTTGGTTCCAAGAGTACTACTATAATACTGTGAAACCATAATGATGTCCATTTGTATGTGTTTTGTTGTGCTTTTCGGACTCAAGACGAAAAAGCTGCGTTTGGCAATTTATGAACTGGATGCGTCTGCGTACTGTAATATCCGTGTTTCTCTGAGGGAGTATTTATCATGTTGTGCGATAACCTTTACTGTTTTTTCTAGAAACAATTAAGTATCGTAAAAATGACTGTTGCTTCGAACACCAACGCTCGCCTGTTTTTTCTAAGTCGTAAAAGGGGCATTACTGAATTCGTATTAAAGCTAGAGTTATGTGACTGGGTATAGACATGCGTATTGTTCCTAGGAATATGTTTATCAAGTGTTTCATGTTAAACAATTTTTGAGTATTAGGTTAGATTAAAGTGTTGTGACGAAGCAGACGCAAATGTGGACGACGACGCCAATGTTATCACAATACCTAGATTTTTTTCTTCTTCGAAAAACCGACGAGCTAACAATATTTACCAATCCTGTCGGGCATTTTGATAGACAAATTTCAAACGAAATATCTTAAAGCAACTACATTTTCAAAATAACTCAACCAAGAAGATGATATAAAGAGATACAATAAAATCGTCAGCGAACTATGTTTCATCTATATTTTGTTTAATAAATGCTTATCAATATTGCCAATTAAAATGGCCGCCAAGATAGATAATTATTGTAGTTCTAGGAACTATATGTTGTAATTGTGTACCAAGGATATTTAACTTCGACATCCATTATTTATTACCGCAATTATGACATATATCTTTCATTTAATTGTAATACATTTTATTGTATTTTCTTTTTAATTCGGGATACAGTCAGAAAGAATACTGTACGGGTACGTCAAATATTTCAGCCAGCAATCGCTACAAGATTGGCCAACTCCCATGTATATTGCTAGACCATACATATAAAGAAAATCAGTAGATATACAATTGACATCCGTAAAGTTTACAACATACCAAAATGATCTTAATGTTTGGAACCAAGTTAAATCGGTATGGTTCCCCAAAAGGTTTTCTTTATAACCATTTGGTTGCAACACCATGTCGCAAGTGCGTCCACATTATATGATTATTTGAGCCGAGTTACGAGAGAACCAACAGTATGGACTCGATGCGTAATGTATCGACCAAGATCAGCCTGCGCAGTCCTCGCAGGTTAACCCGGGCATACACATTACGACACAGGGGTATAGAGGTATAGAACAATGATTGCTGAAACAGAAAATCCACAGGAGGCGTAAAGTATCTATCCAGGTTAGCCTGCGCGGCATGCTTAGACTGATCCGGGTCGATACTTTACGCAGAGTCCACAATGTTGGTTGTATCGCGGGACGACCTATTTGATGTATGCCTTACCCTATAATGTATGGTAGGGGCAGGTAAGTTCAGAATACACATACCCGCTGTATGCTTTACATTCAGGTAATATCACAGTAAGGTCCCTTAATATGAACAAAGTCGATATTTTCTTTTATCAGAACCTCTGTGCTATTTGCCATCATTGGAAACACTTTGTCAGTCATTTTACGTTGTACTTTTGAAAGGAATCAACAAACATTCATGATGCTATATTGGAATGTTGTTGATCGTCATATGAATGTGTTCACCATTGGGTATGATTATGTAGTATCAATCCAATACTAACATCGTAGTGGCTTCTGCAATTATGAATTTGTATCGAAGAAGATCAGATGCAATTTCACATTTCAAATTTCAAAAAAGTATAGACTCGGGTCTCTTTATGAGCATTTTCTCCTATCGTAAACATGTTACACCTTTAAAACGCGCCATCATAACCATGCTAAACCTTGAAAACGCGCAATCATAACCATATTAAACATTGAAACCGCGCTATCATAACCATATTAAACATTGAAACCGCGCTATCATAACCATGTTAAACCTTGAAAACGCGCCATCATAACCATGTTACACCTTGAAAACGCGCTATCATAACCATGTTACACCTTGAAAACGCGCCATCATAACCATATTACACCTTGAAAACGCGCTATCATAACCATGTTACTCCTTGAAAACGCGCTATCATAACCATGTTAAACCTTGAAAACCGGAAGTATGAGCCGAGACAAGCGATTTTGGGTGATTTAACAGTTAGGTTTGTCTATACATAAACATTTAGGCAAACGTGAGGCAGAAAAACAGCATCGAGGGCATCTTCACTGTACGCAGACACATGTAAACTCACTTGACACGTCTCAAATATAATGTTGACAACAGTGTGAAACGAAAAGTCGTCTGCTTCCGCAGTTACCTGAAGTGGTCAGTGAGATAAGCGTGTACAGTCACCGAGGTCCAATGTCAGCTATGTGTCTCATTAAGACGTCTTTAATTTCAGGAACTAGTGGCCAAAAATGACACCGATACTCTCGTAGCGACGCTCATATTTCCCAACGGTACAATCGGCGTTCTCGATTTTTCTCGGTACAGTTGCTATGGATATGACATTAGGCTAGAGGTAATTAAGTTTTTGTCCGGCCTAAAGATGTATAATTAATTCAATGATAGACCCTATTTGTCTGGAAACACTTATGTATTCCTCGGATTGTTTTATATTACCAAGGAAATGCGGTGATAGAACGCAGCAATGGTGTTGAAATTGGAACAAATTGACATTCTAACGCATGTGTTAAGAATGTGTTACCTCTTGCCTGACAAAAGTACAGTGGTTTTGCGTTATCCCGTTTCTGGAACAGATATGTCGTTGGAAAATAGTGTACCAGCAATGTATATGAATTAATCACTAGCTTGCTTTGAATAAAAAACACTTTTGCTACAATAAATGAATTACAGAGCTGACAATACATAAATGAATTAAGTGTACATTCAACGACCATTTGGCCACGTCGAATTATAAAACGCGAGTGCTAATTTATTTCTGGGTCTCTTTCGACTTTCTTGCTATCGTGAGACCGCTGTAAACAGTGACCACAATACTGCATGTTCAACCAAAACGTAAACACCCACATTATTTACGACATCTCGCTCTGTCCTAATGGTAGTGTCAATTTAACGGACACAATGAGTTGGAAATGAGATTATTTGGTTTATTTCACGAGAGAGGGTTCAGCCATTATAGAGTGAGGCTTTCCGAGAAAAGACATCCCGATTTCATTTACTTGATGCACGCTTTCTTTGCTTGCATAAACTACCGTATAAATATAACTATAGATTGATACCAAAGTAAGCTACGCCTGTTCGGCATGAAATCGAAAATATATTTATATAAACAACTTAACTGAATTGTTACTGAAATGAACTCCACAGTACCTCTAAAAGGCAGTAAATTGAATTAATTTCATATACACGGTAAGGTTCCAAACCGAAACCAGCTAACCGATTGACCGGGGTCCTATTATGTGAAAAAGTTCACCCGTTGAAAATTGTAATTCATTTTGGACGAAATCAGGCTGGGACGAAACTGAATTTTCTTATTCTCTACTTTCACTTTCAAACTAGGTTAACATACTAAATATTATCAAATCCATCATTTCCAGTTAATCAAAACACATTTACAATGAAAATAAAATCAAAGTGATATATTGAATGCGTTCTGGTGATCGTATACACACATTAACAGTGAATTTAAACTCAAAGTCATATTTCCAATGCATTCTGGTGATCGTATACACGCATTTCTATGCAAACACATTTTCTTGATGGATTCTTTGGCTACACAAATGCCTTTGGTGTAAATCATTGGTAAAAGAAGTATAATTAGATTGTTAAACGTCAACGATAATACAATGTTTTTCATTATTTCAGTAACATCTTGATCACAACTAATCAATTGTGTTTTACAAAATGAAAAGGTAAACAGAGAACATCCTTTATTAGGTCAACACTCGTTCGAAAACCGTGAAAAATAAACTCAGTCAAAATACAGTTTTATCAATAAATGTAACATTGATTTACCAACTGTTTATCCTTCGCGACTCAAATGTAGATATAGCTCAACCTGCTCATCAGTGCATTTTGCTCTAACTGTATACGATCCGTTAGTTAGGCATAGGAGTCTTTAAACAACTTCAACAATGTGACAAACATTCATTCAGAATATACCTGGACCAGAATAACATCCCTGTAATTGCGAGCTAAGTCACAACGTTTGCGGAAGTTGTCCAACAATGACGCGGTTTTATTTCAAAGGTCTTTTATCGTCACTAGGGCTTTTAATGCTAGCAGCGCCTGTTTGTTTTAGGTGTTTGGATCGCGAGGAATGTTAACAATGGACGCCGCCACGCAGACGGACGTATATACACACAAATCAAACGGCAAACTACATCCACCTTTAAGAATATCGTTCCCGGATAGATTTGAGAAGGCCTATGTGGAGGAATTAGATCACTTCCTGGACGTGATTCAAGGTGAGTCTCGTTCTTAAGTAAACTGTCCGCTAACTGCACGGACAATTTGTGACAGGTCAATAGCAGACGACTTTACGAGAAAACGAGATATTCCTCACTAATGTCCATTTCTCATTTTCCCGGAATGGTTGTTTGTACTTGGTTTCAAGCTTTGTATCACTTGTTCTTCACTGTAACTGAATGTTCAACCGTCCAAGTGATTGTCCTTTTCTGTAAGTATAATTGTTTCAACTTTCAAAATGATTTTCCTTTTCTGTAAACATACATTTATCAGATTAAGGACTCCAATGGATTATATTGAATACACGAAATATAGGAGCATCATTAAAATAGGATATAAGCTTTGCTTCAGTACCAAACGCTCGTATAGATATGATGACTGCCTATAACAGGTTGTCTCAGCTTGAACTTTGCTTCAGCAAATCAAAAGATCGCCTTCTAAATCTTTAGGTATCAACAGGGAAGATAAACCCTATACATAAATGAGGAAAAGAAGCGTTTATTGCCGAGTGTTCAGATTGAAAACAATATTTAAATGTATAGGGTCAATTCGAGACTTTTATGAGGTGTAAGATCCAATATACGTACAGCGAAGAATTTGGTCTCATTTGAATGAGATTTGGAAATTAGATTTACACTTTGTCTGTAATCATACAATATAGTCGGAGGTTTGACCTAGGTTGATTAATCGTGTAAACCGACTTCCCTCAGGGAAAAGGTATCATGTTTGTGAAGACTCCTGTCTTTATGAACTAGTATTCTAGGCATTTATGCCATACCAAAATCCAAACCGATTAGTCAAAACATCTTGCTACCGATACTCAGGCCGAGGTTTATTATTGCAACACTTAGAGTCAAGGACGGAGGCCATATTACTGCCTTTTAGATAAAGTTGTTAACATTACTTGAATGAAAAAGGTGTTACGTAAGACGTCGCGGGCCCAAACCAGACACCGGGTTAAAAAGACGATTAAATGAGTCGCCCTCTGCGAAAGATAACTGCAAGGCATCTTGCGACAATTGTAGATGTTGTTTTAGCGGTACTCTATGACAAGCAGCTGTAAGACAATGTGGCCACTGTAGATCGAGGTCAACCAGCGAATCCACTCATTCTCACATGGTTTTGCTTCTTTGTGATAATTAGTCAAAGAAGCTTTCGAAGGACTACTGTAAAAAAAAAAAAATCAATTTCGATCCTTCACCATGGATACGCAGTAAGCTCTTTTATCATACGGGTATTTATTACGCTGATGTTTAGTTTCCTTGACCACCACTAACATTCACTCCTGAATAATTACAAGACGGTTGGTTTTCCTGGAACACAGATCAAATCTACACGTGTGATTATTACGCTAAGGATAGTTTTTCCTGGAACACAGATCAAATCTACACGTGTGATTATTACGCTAAGGTTGTTTTTTCCTGGAACACAGCTCAAATATACCCGTGTGATTATTACGCTAATGTTAGTTTTTCCTGGAACACAGATCAATTCTACACGTGTGATTATTACGCTAAGGTTGGTTTTTCCTGGAACACAGCTCAAATATATATACCCGTGTGATTATTACGCTAAGGTTAGTTTTTCCTGGAACACAGATCAAATCTACACGTGTGATTATTACGCTAAGGTTGGTTTTTCCTGGAACACAGATCAAATCTACACGTGTGATTATTACGCTAAGGTCAGTTTTTCCTGGAACACAGCTTAAATCTACACGTGTAATTATTACGCTAAGGTTTGTTTTTCCTGGAACACAGATCAAATCTACACGTGTGATTATTACGCTAAGGTTAGTTTTTCCAGGAACACAGCTTAAATCTACACGTGTAATTATTACGCTAAGGTTGGGTTTTCCTGGAACACAGCTCAAATCAACACGTGTGATTATTACGCTAAGGTTGTTTTTTCCTGGAACACAGCTCAAATCTACATGTGTGATTATTACGCTAAGGTTGTTTTTCCCTTAAACACAACTCAAATCTACATGTGTGATTATTACGCTAAGATTGTTTTTTCCTCAAACACAACTAAAATCTACACGTGTGATTATTACGCTAAGGTTGGTTTTTCCTTAAACACAGCTTAAATCTACACGTGTGATTATTACGCTAAGGTTGGAATTTCCTTGAACACAGCTCAAATCTACATGTGTGATTATTACGCTAAGGTTGTTTTTCCCTTAAACACAGCTCAAATCTACATGTGTGATTATTACGCTAAGGTTGTTTTTTCCTCAAACACAACTAAAATCTACACGTGTGATTATTACGCTAAGGTTGGTTTTTCCTTCAACACAGCTCAAATCTACACGTGTGATTATTACGCTAAGGTTGGAATTTCCTTGAACACAGCTCAAATCTACACGTGTGATTATTACGCTAAGGTTGGAATTTCCTTGAATACAGTTCAAATATACAAGTGTGATTATAACGCTAAGGTTGGGTTTTCCTGGAACACAGCTCAAATCTACACGTGTGATTATAACGCCAAGGTTGGTTTTTCCTGGAACACAGCTCAAATATACACATTAATTATTACGCTAAGGTTGGTTTTTCCTTGAGCACAGCTCAAATCTACACGTGTGATTAATAAGCAAAGGTTTGTTTCTCCTGGAACACAGCTCAAATCTACAAGTGGGATTATTACGCTAAGGTTGGTTTTTCCTTGAGCACAGCTCAAATCTACAAGTGTGATTAATACGCAAAGGTTTGTTTCTCCTGGAACACAGCTCAAATATACAAGTGTGATTATTACGCTAAGGTTGGTTTTTCCTTGAGCACAGCTCAAATCTACAAGTGTGATTAATACGCAAAGGTTTGTTTCTCCTGGAACACAGCTCAAATATACAAGTGTGATTATTACGCTTAGGTTGGTTTTTCCTTGAGCACAGCTCAAATCTACAAGTGTGATTAATACGCAAAGGTTTGTTTCTGCTGGAACACAGCTCAAATATACAAGTGTGATTATTACGCTTAGGTTGGGTTTTCATGGAACACATCTCAAATCTACATGTGTGATTATTACGTTACGGTTTGTTTCTCCTGGTAAACAGCTCAAATCTACATGTGTGATTATTACGTTACGGTTTGTTTCTCCTGGTAAACAGCTCAAATCTACATGTGTGATTATTACGCTAAGGTTGTTTCTTCCTGGAACACAGCTAAATTCTACACGTGTGATTATAACGCTAAGGTTGGTTTTTCCTTGAGCACAGCTCAAATCTACAAGTGTGATTAATACGCAAATGTTTGTTTCTCCTGGAACACAGCTCAAATCTACATGTGTGATTATTACGCTAAGGTTGTTTTTCCCTTAAACACAACTCAAATCTACATGTGTGATTATTACGCTAAGATTGTTTTTTCCTCAAACACAACTAAAATCTGCACGTGTGATTATTACGCTAAGGTTGGTTTTTCCTTAAACACAGCTCAAATCTACACGTGTGATTATTACGCTAAGGTTGGAATTTCCTTGAACACAGCTCAAATCTTCATGTGTGATTATTACGCTAAGGTTGTTTTTCCCTTAAACACAGCTCAAATCTACATGTGTGATTATTACGCTAAGGTTGTTTTTTCCTCAAACACAACTAAAATCTACACGTGTGATTATTACGCTAAGGTTGGTTTTTCCTTCAACACAGCTCAAATCTACACGTGTGATTATTACGCTAGGGTTGGAATTTCCTTGAACACAGCTCAAATCTACACGTGTGATTATTACGCTAAGGTTGGAATTTCCTTGAATACAGCTCAAATATACAAGTGTGATTATAACGCTAAGGTTGGGTTTTCCTGGAACACAGCTCAAATCTACACGTGTGATTATAACGCTAAGGTTGGTTTTTCCTGGAACACAGCTCAAATATACACGTTAATTATTACGCTAAGGTTGGTTTTTCCTTGAGCACAGCTCAAATCTACACGTGTGATTAATAAGCAAAGGTTTGTTTCTCCTGGAACACAGCTCAAATATACAAGTGTGATTATTACGCTAAGGTTGGTTTTTCCTTGAGCACAGCTCAAATCTACAAGTGTGATTAATACGCAAAGGTTTGTTTCTCCTGGAACACAGCTCAAATATACAAGTGTGATTATTACGCTAAGGTTGGTTTTTCCTTGAGCACAGCTCAAATCTACAAGTGTGATTAATACGCAAAGGTATGTTTCTCCTGGAACACAGCTCAAATATACAAGTGTGATTATTACGCTTAGGTTGGGTTTTCATGGAACACATCTCAAATCTACATGTGTGATTATTACGTTACAGTTTGTTTCTCCTGGTAAACAGCTCAAATCTACATGTGTGATTATTACGCTAAGGTTGTTTTTTCTTGGAACACCGCTTTAATCTACACGTGGGATTATTACGCTAAGGTTGTTTCTTCCTGGAACACAGCTAAATTCTACACGTGTGATTATAACGCTAAAATTGTTTTTTCCTGGAACACATCTCAAATCTACACGTGTGATTATTATGCTAAGATTGGTTTTTCCTCTACACAACTCACATCTACACGTGTGATTATTACGCCAAGGTTATTGTTTTGCTCAAATCATTATTATATAGACAATCTTAAAGTCCTTTACGCAGAGTGTCCATGGCAAGGCCATGTTTTTAGCATTGCACTCGTTCTTCACACAGGGATCACGAATAAGTGTTGTGTTGTCGTGATTTAACCGCAAAGCTGTTGAAGAAGACATTATTAAACCGACAGAGAATGTTAGATATTAGTAAATTATATGAAGCGATGTTTCAAAGCCGATTTCTCGAAAGTCGACTACTCTAGGTTCAAAGTCGGGCGACTTCATTTTACGTGTAATTAGGATTTTTGAATATTTAGATACATGTAACTAAAAAAGACGAACAATACAGATTTCAGGTGAAACAGCTCGTTACGAGCTGAATCACCTGAATATTTATTGTTGGCAAACATCTCAATATTGTCATTGATCCTTTTGGAATAGTTAAACTTACTGCAGGGCATCGGAATATCGATAGATCACTAGGTTTTAGACACAAACACTGATAATTCATACGCGCAGTCAGAAAGTAGTTGCTCTTAATGGATTCAATAGTATTAATATGAGTCCTAAGAAATGAAAATTGAGACAACAAAATTGTGAAATGTTAAAACACAATTGTAGAACACAGAGACTATTTTGTATAGCGGAGAGCGATAGGAGTACTCAAAGAAACAACGGACACATTGGAGGGCCAATTGAACAAACTGATTTATCTTTTTATATCAAATTATTCGTTAACCTATTCAGGGCCGCTAGCAATATTTCATTATTTGCAAATAAAACAGCTGTCTCACCTGAAATCAGCATTGTATGCTTTTTAGTAATCAATCGATATATTAACTGTTATTACATTAACAAGGAAATCATCTAGTTTTGAACATGGAAGAGTCTATTTTAGGAAATTTGGTAATGAACGAGTTAATAATGGAACAGATATCAGTTTAAATCAGAGCTCTAGATAAGGGACGTATTTCATGTTCTAAAAACCTTATTTGAGCTCCAAAACTATGTTGTGGGTACTCAAAAGAATCGTCCCAATGAGACAATTCCTTTGAGTACCCACAACATAGGTTTTAAAGAGTGCTAACAGAGATATCATGGAAGAAAAACCTGTTTACTCCTCCTTATCTAGTCCTCTCGATAACAGAAGACTCGACGATTTATCGGCACCTTTAGCACACGTATCATATTTCTTCCTTTGATATGATTATGTCAATATTCTCATCAAAGCGGTCTTGCGAGAAATAACTTGAATAACATAAAAACAGATTTATCACGTCTTTACAAGCGATATTAGGAACTCTCACGCGATTTGTGTACAGCCAAGACAATGACAAAGAAGTCCTAGGATATCGACAAGTATTTTCGTTTATTTTTCACAGACAATATTGAAATGTTTATGAACAAATGCTTGGGGAAAGATACTCGTTTGCATTTGTGAAAAATGTAGGTTCAGATCAGCCTGTGTGTATATACAGTCTTATAAGCATCTAAACAAGTTCACAATATCATCCAATTAGTTGATGCAACTAATATGTGAGAACAGTGTAGAATTTGATCAGACTGTTCGGATGTTCAGCCTGAACCGGATCTACATCGTTCTCAAAAGCGAACTTGTACATTTTCCAAAACACAGATCCGTCCCAGGAATTTGATCGAGTTTAACGAATTCGGATTCCACTCTCTATTTCGACACATACTTTCTGTATGACGTATGTCTTTTTTTACGGATTTATTTGTGCGTATCTATTTCTTTGATCCTTTTCTTAAAATAGTTTTAACAGGAACATCTTCGGTAATTGAGGAAGGATCCATATTAGATAATAGCCTGGATATACGCTTGAATTATTATTTGGTTAAAATGGTTTAATTACAGGACAGGATATTTGTCTTTTCGATTCCAAACCACATTTCCTACTTACAACAAATTTGCACAACTTTGAAATCATCTCAGCAATACTACTTTTAAATATCTTAAATTTATGATAGTATACATGTATGTATGGAAAAGGTTTAAAAACATTGTAGCAAAATGACAATTGCTCAATATGTACAATATCTTATTTTGCCACAATGATTTCAATAGTCATCTGCTGCAGTTGCTTCAACATGCGTCTGTAAGGGGAAAAGGGTTAACAGTTTTGAGTATGGTATGGAAAATAAATCGATTCATTATATTTATGTTGGATGGGGCTTTATATCACACAACAATTAAACACATGTTAAGTACATTGCTTAAATAGATACAAGGATATTAAACTGGGTTAAAGTTCGGAAACGAATTTAACTGTAGGCTCTGCTCAAGATTACCTGAGATCTAATAGCCCAGATGGTGCCAATAAGAGAATCAAAGCACTGCAGTCCTGACGGCCTGTGGGCTGCTGGAAGGTTGGAGAAATAGGGAAATGTGAAAGGAAATAACAATTGCAGCTTATGTTTATGTATTTATTGTCAAGAAGTTGAAAGATCATGTCAAAAATAGTAAATTTTATTAAACTGCCAATTTAAAAACAGAAGTACCTTGTTGGCACTATATCGCTCACCTGTGTGCAAGAGCTCAAGTATACACATTTAAGACATGAAGAATCAAAGGGAAATTTGACAGCAGGTTTAGGCAGAATATTTTGAAGTTTCTGCATTATTATATTGGCAAATATGTCAATGTTGAATCACATTCCATCAAGTTGAAATAGTTCTCTAAACCATGTACTAGACTGGGAAATAGTGTTTGAAATATGCAAAACTCATCAAGACAATTATTCTGACAAAGATTAAAAATGCAACATCCAGCGTGTTATCAAGATTTTCCTTCATTTGGCCTAGTGACATATTTGTGTTCATACCCGATATGACCCTTACTCGAACATGGACTAGATATCATTAAGGTAAACATTCTGACCAAATTTTAAAAAACGTGGCCTCTACAGTGTTGACAAGATTTCTAGTGAACCAGTTTTTTTAACAAACATGACCAATATTCAAACTTGGCCTATATATCATCGAGACAAACATTCTGATACAGTTTCAACATGCTCAAGTTAAAAATGCAGCCTCTATTATGTTAACATTTCAATTCGGCCTAGTGACCTAGTTTCTGATCCAATATGACCCATATGCGCAATCATTAAAACAAGCATTCTAACGAAAATGCCGTTGATACCTCCACAATACTTGCGGGCACCTGTACAGCACGATTGAGGGAGAGGTTTGCGTGTGCACGCTATCTCTACAACTTAGTTATTGGTGCAATGGTGGCTGAAGAGGAGAGGTCTCATTCCCTTTACTGTCACTCTCCCTCTGTTGTGGGTACTGCCCTCCCCTTCTCCTTCAGTCCTCCCTTCTTTTATAGGACATCTTGTAGTACTGTTACTCTGACACTTTTGTGATTAACTGTGTGTTTAATTGCTACCTTCAGTGAAAAGCGCGATTGGAATCGGATTAATGATGCGATGACCTGGCTTTTATAACCTGCGAGACACATTGGATGGTCGGCCAGACGCCGCCTTTCCCCGGTCAATGTCTGTCCCATGTCCGGCAGGGCTCTGAGCGGCGAATTAGGCCCGGCGATCGCTAGTTATGTATGACGCATATGTATGGGTGGAGGAGTCGGGCAAGGGCCCTATGGGCCCCAGCTAAATCCGCCACTACATTTGCTAAGCCATTTCTTTGTTTACCATTAATTTTTCGACGCACGGGCCCTACGGCCGCCGATAAATTCGCCACTGCATATTTCACACGACTTCTTTCTTTTTTTCAATTCCTCTTCGCGAATGTTAATAATGTTAACAAGCGTCCATATTTGACCTCTCGGCGCATAATTTCTAAAGCATTTCTTAAACTTATATTGGAGTACTCACGCCTTAAGTTTTTCACTGATGTTCCAACAACATTAAAATGATATTTATGGGGGAGATCCTAACCTTTTAAGTGAGGTTTTGTTGAATCCATGGATCCAAGTGGAGAAACAAGCAGTACACTCGGGATTATCTGTGATCAGGCACCAAAGAGGTTGCTAAGTAGAGCTATAAGCAGTACACTCATGATTACCTGAGATCAGGTACCCGGATGGTGCCAAGTTGAGACACAATATGTACACTCATGATAACCTGATATCAGGTACTCCGGATGATGCTAAGTAGAGAAACAAGCAGTACACTCATGATTACCTGATCTACTCCAGATGGTGTCAAGTAGAGAAACAAACAGTACACTCAGGATTATCCGAGATCAGGTACTCCGGATGGTGCCAAGTAGAGAAACAAGCAGTACACTCATGATTACCTGATCTACTCCAGATGGTGTCAAGTAGTGAAACAAGCAGTACACTCAGGATTATCTGAGATCAGGTACTCCGGATGGTGCCAAGTATAGAAACAATCAGTACACTCATGATTACCTGCGATAAGGTACACCTGGATGGTGCCAAGTATAGAAACAAGCAGTACACTTATGCTTACCTGAGATCAGGTACTCAGAATGGTGCCAAGTAGAGACAATATCAGTACACTCATGATTACCTGAGATCAGGTATCCCAGATTGTGCTAAGTATAGAAACAATCAGTACACTCATGATTACATGAGATAAGGTACACCTGGATGGTACCAAGTATAGACACAAGCAGTACACTCATGATTACGTGAGATCAGGTACACCCGGATGGTACCAAGTATAGAAACAAGCAGTACACTCATGATTACCTGAGATCAGGTACCCAGATAGTGCCAAGTAAAGACACAAGCACTACACTCATGATTACCTGAGATTAGGTACCCAGATAGTGCCAAGTAAAGACACAAGCAGTACACTCATGATTACCTGAGATTAGGTACCCAGATAGTGCCAAGTAAAGAGACAAACAGTACATTCGTATTTACCCAAAACTTTGAACTCGGACTTTATCTATTGTCGTTCGGTTAGCCAATTGTAGCACAACTGATTTGCATCGTAATTTTACAAAAAAACGTTGAAAGCGGCATAGAACAAGGTGTAAATAAACATAACAGTTAATCCTGTACGTTTGAACTCCAATGATGTTGTCTTGGCACTATACTAGTATGTAAAACAAATATGATTTGTTTAGCGTTGGATTTTTTTGCTATCAGATTTCAGAAAAATAAATCTTCTGATAGATCTCTCAGTATTTAAAAACCGTAAAAACGAAGATTGGTTTATTGGGGTTTAACGCCGTTTTCAACAAATGTTCAGTCATATAATGGCGACGAGTTCACATACCCATGGGTTTCCTGACATTCTCACACCAGGACACCACATGACATTCTTTAAACGCAATCGTCTGCCTTTCCCAAAACGCTGTTAGCCAAAATGACGCTTGGCGCAGTGAATTAAAATGTCAAACGGCGGAAATTTTAATGGCCTATTTATACTTCGAACACACGACTCACGGAGTGATAGTCCGCGTCTCTACCGATTGATTTACCGAGACCCGACATACTACATAGATAAAATGACATAGACATAGTTGATTACATATGAGCCGTTCACGAGAAAACCAACAATATGAACTCTGCGTAAAGTATCGACACGGACCAGCTTAAGCATGCCGCGCAGGCTAACCCGGACGAACACTTCCGCCTCCTATGCTTTTTCTTTTTCAGGAATCATTACTCTTTACCTCTGATCTGGGTAGATACATTTCCTATAAAGCTATAGTCCTTAATATTGGGTTTTCTCGTGGAACTGCTATTATACATGTACATGCATCTTGTACTACAAAGCATATGAAGAAATAAGTTAATGAACATTTTAATAAAAACAAAAACATCAGTGTTTAAGGGACCAACTACTACGAATCGAAATATACTTAGATATGTAAGTGGAGAATGAGACGTTTGATATTTTCGTTGGTTGATCAGTCAAACTGATGTTTTTTCCCTTCTTGGAAAGAATAGGTATAAGTATAGGTTATTATAAAATATATCACGTCCTTCCTTTTATGCAGACGCATCAGTTAGAATATTTATCTTATATAATGAATGATTGATTTACTAACATTGTGTCTGATAGTCAGATTTCTTACAAACAATCAATTCATTATGTCTGTAAACCCTTTGGCCACATACAACAAATCTTAAGTGGATGAGTTTAAAAACATTGAGACATAAGCATGGTAAAGTTTTGTATATAAAAGTATCATTAGATTAGAACACCTTACGGCAAAAGGATTAATTGCTCACTATGGTCACAATGTTTTCTGAAGATGCGACAAAATGCGCCTGCAAGTTAAAAAGGCTTTATTGAGTCGTGTTTCTGAGTGTATTCTAAAGAAAGAGAAAAAACACTATTTTTAGCTTATCGTTGTTATAGCTACTCTTACAATACTTTTTAACCCTTTTCACTTTCGAATTTGACAAAGTCGACTCTTCCGTGTTGAACATTTGACCACTCCATTTTTCGTCCAACAGGAAATTTGGTAAAATGTAATGTCTAAGTGGCAAACAATGCAGATTTCAGGAGAGACAGCTCGTTATGAGCTGTGTCCTCTGAATCTGTATTGTTTACACAAACCTTTAATTTACTTTGGCAGCGAAAGGGTTAATATATATTATATTCAAGAGTAAGAAAACAGTAATTACAGGAAGTTTATAAGGACAGCGACAAAAATAAATGCCATCCTGACAAGCAATGGCTGCAAGGAAGGAAGCCGATACTACGATTTACGACCTTTTCCACTTAACAGAGTAAGACGGTCGTAATGTTCTGACGAAAAGTGCCTTTATAATTACTTATCCCAGTCGAAGAGATTTCTTTAGAAGTATAATTCCACTTGGTTCTAACCATTTAATTTATATGACATTTTTTAGCTGTCTGCTAACTTACGTCTGAAAATTAGAACCATTTCTTTGAACATGTCTTAAGAACAATTATTGCTTTTTGGATATTGAAAGTATCATGAATAAAGACAACTTTGTTCAGTATAAAGATGAGTCTCCTTTTCCCGCAATACTTTTAATCTTCATCCGAGTCATAGGCATCAAGACTGCATCGGTGGTGTGCTGATAGAGCATTCATCCCAGATGCGGGGGATCGCGGGTTCGAACCCCGGCCGACTCATACCCCAAACAAATATTTGAAATGGCTGTAATTGCTTTCCCTCTTGGTTCTCAGGGTTGTGGGCTTAGCATAACGACTTACTAGCTTGTGTCAGGGTATATGGACCAGTAGTACTGGTAACTTACCCGAGACACGCCGGGATATAACTAAAACACAGTTTAAGGCGGCGTAAAACACGATGCAAACGTAAACATATGCATCAATAACTCTCCTACCTTTGACTCAATATGCGCCGTATTTACTGTCTTTCAGGTGACGCCAAGCTATTCGTGCCTCGAGAAGCCAGCGAAAGAGTAGCATACGTAAACGATGCATTACGAGAATCTTTCGAGACAGGCCAAATTGTAGACTTGAGGGGCCGGTATTAAAATAGGAATATTATATAAGTTGTTTACTACTTTATTTGACACCGAGTTTGTTGGCCAAAACAACAACGTTGTTGACGTGCCGAGAGAGCACTCGGAGAAGTGCAATGTATCTATCAAGGTCAAATATCCATATTGAAATGACTGATCTATGAGTCGCGTGTAGGGACACAGGGTCATAATGCATCTGCGTACAGTGAAGACTCAGACGAGCCTTTGCAACTGCACCGTTTTCCCTGAGCATTCACTATCCGTCTGCATATTTATACTTAGATATATGTATCTCGTTTAAAACGTAGAACGATAGCCCAATAAGTTTAACGCAAATATAGCTTCATAAGATCCCATTATGGAGAGGCTATTAAACCTCAAACCAACAGACGCGTCTCATATACCATGTTTTGTTTAGAGTCTTGCTATGAAGGAGGAAGATACAGAATCAATGATTTATCGACTATGACAAACACATGCATAAGTTGAGTTGAAATGGGCAGTTTAATTGTAAATGCCAAAATGAAAATTTACAAATATGAGTGGAAAAGATATTTTGATTGTAAATGCTAAATGTGAATCAAAATAAGATACACATTTATTATGTCAAATCTGGATGTCAAACACGAGTTATTTCACATCGAGCGTGACATTTATGAAACTTAAAACATGTGCCCTCTTCCTCGTACGCACTCAATGCTTCGTTAAACTTTTTTCAATTGCAGACGCCATCTGACGCCTCTGCAGCAGACGACATTTGAAAACATTATTTCAAAAGAAGAAGTTGTTCATAATAAGCCCTTATGAGCCTTATATCCGGCTTCCGTCGTGCGTCGAGCGTTGACCAACGTCCGTCGTGAATCGTCCGTCGTGCGTCGAGCGTCGTCCAACGTCCGTCGTGAATCGTCCGTTGTGCGTCGTCCGTCAACATCATCACCTCTGTAACCAGCGGGTCAATTGGGATGAAACTGCACAGAAAGCATCCTCTCAATGTACCCCACCAAAATTTCTTCATTGTTTTATCTATGCAGAATTCTGGTTTCCATGGCAACCAAAAAAAAGCAACTTAAATTTAACCTCCAAAAATGGTTGGCCAATTGATTTAGAAAAAACACGGCCACCAGGGTCGTCGGGCTGTTTTGCCTTATATGGCTTTAGTGAAAACTTTAACAATCTTCTCTTACGAAAGTATCTGGCCAGCTTACAACTAGTTTTGTAGAAGCGTTCGTTGGGTGACCCTCTACGGGATTACTTCATGCCATATTGATTGGTAAAAACAGAAGAGTTATCGTGGTTGGCACATCACATTGAACTACTCAAGTGAGCCATTAAGGGACATCGTGGCTCTCCCTTATGTTTCTTTTTATTTATTTGGGTTCTATGCCGTTTTGCAATATTATTTAAGTTATATCACTGCGACAGTTCATTTATTCATGATCCCTCGGTAAACCAGTACTAGGCTGATGTGTTCCTTGTCCATGGTACATCATGCACGCTGCGACTGGAAATCGAACCAGGGACGCCCGGTTCCAAATCCCCAACGCTAACCGCCCGGTCACGGCGGATTTCTGCAAGTTTTTTGTGTGTGAGAAAGGATGAAACAGAGATACAATGCTCATCGACACAAATACGGTCAGACATCCATGCAAACCTGAACAGTGGTAGTACGTTGGGGTTGTAGTTGGTGGATGGTGTGGCCTAAGAAAAAAGAAAACAGCTTATAATGTTGTGCCACACTTATAACTGTACCACGGTCTGATGGAGAAACATTATAAGCTATCTATTTTATAAACAATTCGTACGGTTATGCTATAATGGTTTTGCTGTCTGTTTATACACAATGAAAGCAATATGTGTGCAATATTATTGTAACGCATCCTTAATTATATAATTTCTGGAGTGGTCATTGTTTTTATCTGAAAACCATGGAGATATCACATAAGGGTTGAACCGTAGCCCTGGGTGTAAGCAGATTCAGTTCGAACCAAACAACTAGAAATAACTTACTAGATACTCACCAGATTGTCAGAAAAAGTAAGAAAGAAAAATATATTAAGACACGCCCCAAAAAAGACATTCAGAAAACAATTTAAGAATTGTCAATCCCTACGAATGAATCCATGACTGACCCTATCCAATTAAACAATATTGATATTTATCATAAGGCAATAGTACTCATGTACGTCACATACAAATTAGATGGCACACGCCGCGGGAAAATGACGAACTGTGGGGATCAAGCTAGACCGCCCTTGCGTAAAGACTCGCAAAATAGTTCACTTGTAGACAACCAAGAGTGGAGCATTGATTTTACTTCTGAAGAACATCTCGAAAAGTAGCACGACTGTTTACTAACTTGTCCCATTTTTCTATATCAAAAGTGTTATTTTTGTTTGTTATATGAAAAGGGATTCCTCATCCATGGCGTGGAAACATATACAGTCTCCTGACATGCTTACGAATAACAGACAATGGGAAACTAAACCTTATTTAATTAGATATTCCCGATTAGTCCTTCTCTAAACATGCAGACAAGCTTTGATCATCGTGGCAATTTCTTCTTTCCTCACTGATATTTCAACCTCATATGCATAATGATACTTAAATAAATAGCTTTTTACAATCTTTGTTTCCAAAAAAAAATTGAGGATTCTTTTCACAGACGTTTGTTAAGATGTTTTGTGTGCTGAACAGAATTTAATATTAGCCCAAAGACCTGACTTATCTTGAAAGTATTTTCGAGATCCTAACGATCGATATAAGTTAAACGATTCGTTGTGTTTGTTTATTCGCGGAAAATGTCGTTTTCACCAGTACTTTAGTTATATCACGGCAATCAAGTCTAACGTAAACTCGACCAGTCTGATGTGTTTATTTGTTTGTATTGTGTTTTACTCCACTTTAATTCTATTTCAATTATATCACGGCGTTTCCTGCGTAAGTTACCAGTACTACTAGTCCATTTATCCTGACACCAGCCAGTCAGTCAATCATATCACGGCGTTTCCTGCGTAAGTTACCAGTACTACTAGTCCATTTATCCTGACACTAGAAAGTCAGGCGTATGGCCAACCGCACAATCCATAGCCCCAAGGAAAGCCATACTTACCGTTTTTAAAATATTTGACCCGGTCGGGGATCTAACTTGCGACCTCCCGCACCGAGATGGACGCTTTCCTATAACATTACAGAAGCGGCTGTAGATCAGCAAAGGAAGGGATTTGAAGTAAGGGTGTTGGCGATTCTTATTAGTTTGCATAGTTAGTCGTTTACAGTCGTAATGCCTTAAAAAGATTGTTTTGGCGACAGCGTAAATCTTGCTTGGACTACGTCTGAGTGCATCTTCTGTTATTTCCGTTTGGTCATGCCCGGGAATATATGTAGCTACACCACTCTCAGAGAAAATCTTGATTGAACTAAATAGAGGCAAAATGCATTTTATTAAATTTGCCTTATTGTACATCTTATGCTTTGATCCGAATCTCATTCAAATCAGACCAAAATACTTCTCTGTACGTATATTAGATATGTCCACCCCGCATAAAGGGTCGTCTCGAATCGACATGATTCACTAAATACTAATGAGCACACGTGCTCGGTATCTATGTCCAATTAAAGCTCACAATACACCAAACGCCCGTGCTGTACAATCGGAGGACTCGACAATTACCGCTTCTCTATATCGTTTTGGATATATGGATTATCGTACATGATTACACGTACACAATGGTAAGCGACAATTTCATTGGCTGACGCAAATGTCAATCTGAGACCTATATGGGACAGTCATCAGATCTATATACGAGCGAGTGAAATCAGGTCTGGTTTGAATGAGATTGGCGTTGATGCAAGAAACATTTTTCATTTTTTTTTTTCCCCAGTTTTTGTAAATGAGTTAACAAATTAGTAAGCGACAATTTGATTGGCTGACGCAAATGTCAATCTGAGACCTATATGGGACAGTTATCAGATCTATATACGAGCGAGCGAAATTTAGGTCTGGTTTGAATGAAATTGGCGTTGATGCAAGACACATGTTTCAATTTTATGTTTGTTTCCATATCTTGTTTATGCGTTAATAAATGAAATGTACACATTTCCTTACCATGACTTGTATGAGGGTATGCTAATCTAACATAAAAATCTTTAGGATAACATCCACACAATCTAACAAAACATGTACTGATTCTGTGGTACTTTAAATAGTTCAGCCAAAACGAAATCAACTCTATTGAGGATTTACTGAAGGGATGTTTAAAAATAGTTTTATTCCTATGAGATGTTTAAAACCGTTTAAACACAATCCTAAATGTACGTCTGATCTAGTTATTTGAATAAACAACCTGCAATCTGATTGGATTCAATTCCGATTTACGTCATCAAAACATTTCCCAACGTTAGCTGATGCAAACTAAAGCGTATTATCATAGTAGAAAAGGAATCGAACATCTCATGTTATGTAACCGTTGTTTCACAAAGAATAGTTTGCATATATCAAAAGAATCAAGAAGTAGATACCAGAGTTTTGTCAGTTTGATACATTTTTATTAAATCTCCAAAAGTCAATAATTGTATAGTATTTCCTAGAACTAGACATAGTTAGATAGCATATTTCTGCTATTGTTAGTGAAAACGTGTTCTGATTATGAATTCGTGAGATTAACTTTAACACTGTATCACTCGAGGAAATAACCTTAATTTTTATTCGACTTGATTGCTGATTGCTGATTACATTTTAATGTTTAAGCGAATTTTAGACTGACAGATTTTCTTTTTGCCTCTTCGAAAATTGAATTTCAATCTAGACATTTAAATGTCACCGTCTGGTTTGGAGCACATTTGCACGATAGGGAATACAATTAATTTTCAAGTATTCGGTTCGCCTAAAATGTACACGCACATTCTAAAATGGTGTCATAGTGTTCGGCAATATGCCAAAGAATCTTTCAGAAAGCTTAATGCATATATCCCACATAATTTATCAGACATCTTAAACTATACTTGTCTCTTAACTCCCAAGGAGTGGTTTTCAAGGTTCATTTAGTAAACTTCTTGGATCATTTAAGGTTACTTGTCCTGGTACATGTCTCGTTCATCAAAACGAGCAATTTCACCTTTTGTCACAAAGTCTTCAACTTTTTCCAGTAATTAAACCATCATTTATAGAAATTTTCTATATTTTTGCGTATAAGTTTTAATGTCGTCTGCTGCAGATTTATTGTAATTGGGAAAGGATAAAACACCACTTGCACAGACTGAACATAATAATTTAACTTTTCTTAACTGACTCTGACCTATTGAACAGGTCGATACGTTCATGTTATACCGCTATTGACATTATACAGAATATTTCTTAATGGCTGACTTGATTTGCAAACAGTGTCGGAAGAGGAGTACGCGCTCAAAATCTTCAATTCAACTTTCTTTTTTATTTAACTTTTTCCAAAATACAAAAAAAATAAACCAATTCATGTAAACCTTTACGTTTGCCATGCAACGGAAGAGACGATACATTGGATAAACTATTTCTAAGTTTAGTTACCGTGGAAAAGGTTGTCACGAGTCAATGTCTCAATGTTTTTAGATAACAAATAACGTCCTTTGTATCATACCTAGTACGAACAATTCTATAAGACGGGAATGAAATCTGACCCAATTAACACTACCCCACAAACAACAATCTGCAGCAAACGACTTTGACCATTTATAAATAGGCAAAAACATCGGCAATTTATTTAAATGAAAGCATAACTAGTTAAGAGAGTTAAAAGAATTGTGACGAAAGGTAGACAGTGGTGCATTGATGATCAGGTTTTCAACAGAGGGAGAAATTGACCCTAACACCGTTTTGGGTGTAAAACATTCGTCTGTAAACTAGAACATAGAGTAAAAATAGATTTAAGTGACTTGGTCTAACTAGTTCAATGTCAAAATATGTGAGTTCATGAATAAGGCTATAAATAGCAGTAAGGAAAGTAACAGAAAAGGACACAAAAGTTTCATACAAAGAGAGACTTAATTCGTTGGAACGGATACGCTACAAAGAAAAGTTCAAACTGATAAACGGCAAAGATCCATATGAATTAAAGGCGAAGGATCTTTCGCAAGATGTCAATCTTCTCCCAGCAATTGAACACAGTGGCATTATTTATTATCTTGTGTTTACGCCGGGAAGACCTAAAGTGCTGGAAGGGGCTAGACGCCTATAATCAGTTTGTTTGTGGATGGGTGTCTGAAGTGTCCAGTGCTGTATACAAAGAACATATCTTAGTGAAAGCAAGAGTAAGTTGAATATATAATTTGGCATACTGTGAAAACTTTGATATGTTTACACAAAAATAGCGCGATTGTTTCGCGATCGATGGCCAAAAAATAAGTTTAAAATAAATCAGCATGAGCATTTTCTCCTTTTGTTCCAATTTCAGAATTCGTCTACTACAGAGGCGTCAAAGCGCGTCTGTTTATGAAAAACGATTAGACTGATATAATGGCAACAGACAAATGCATAGCCCAGCACTTTGGAAAACGACAACTTGAAATTACCAAAAGATAGCGTTACAAAGCTTTGAATAGTATATTTCTAACAGCATGCATTTAAGAATTTATGTCTTTCCATGTAGTTTGGAACAAATTAAGAAGACAAATAAATCTCTGAACCTTTCAGACAGAAACATAAAATAACACATTGCATATTCAGTTCCAAGCACATGAAAAACGACTTTTGGAATCAAAGTTTGGAGGTACCAATTTCTGTCTAAACAATACGCGTTCTTAATGAGATGCATCACTTTGTTTTAATTAAAGGTATTTACCAACATAATGGTGGCGGTCTGATTTAACAACTAGGGCTACTACTGACTGTGATGAATACCCCCACACTGCGCTTGATCACGGGACAGGAATTCGATTTTAGGGGGTAGAAATGAATACTTTTTGGCAGCCTATTCGGTAGTATAATTGATTTAAAAAATCACTGCAAGCGCTCGTACCTTTAAATTCTTACACAATTGAAGTAATATTAGGGGAAGTTAAAAACATTTCATTGAATTTCATTCAATGATTGCTGAGAAATAGTGAAAGACTATGTATACTATTCAAGGGGGCACTATCAAGAACATCCAACTGGAATGCCACCAGAAACCGCATATATTCCCTTGGTATAAGAGCTTCCGATACAATGTCCGCCTAGTAATTACTGAGAAATAGCGCGGACACGAATATGAATGTATAACAGTATGTACAATAATCAAGGGGCTCTAACTAAAAAAATATCATACTGGAAAGTCATCTGGCAAAGCACATCTCCTCTTGGTATAGAAGGTCCTATAACGTTTTATTAAATTCCACCCTGTGATTGCTAAGCAATCGTTTGGACACGAATGTTGGTATATAGCACAGTGTATAATAATCAAGGGGCCATAACCCTGTCAAAAACATTCAAATGGAATGTCATGAGGCGCTGTACATCTCTTTTTAAATTTCCTATAAAATTGCATCGAATTCTACCCTGAAACAGAGCGGATATATAAGTGGACTGATCGACCAACCAACCGACAGACCAACCCACTGACCGACCAACTCACTGACCAACTGACTAACCAACTGACTGATCGACCAACCGACTGACCAACCAACCGACTTTCCAACCGACTGACCACCCAACTGACCAACCAAGCGACTGACCGACCAACCGACTGGCCGACAAACCTACTGACCGACCAACCCACTGACCGACAGACGGACCAACCCACTGACCGACAGACAGACCAAGCCACTGACCGACCAACCAACTGACCAACCAACCCACTGACCGACAGACCGACCAACCCACTGACAGAACAACCGACTGACCGACAGACCGACCAACCCAAGGACCAACCAACCCACTGACCGACAGACCGACCAACCCACTAACCAACCCACTGACCAACCAACCCACTGACCGACAAACCGACCAACCAACTGACCGACCAACCCACTGACCAACCAACCCACTGACCAACCAACCCACTGACCAACCAACCGACTGACCGACCAACCCACTGACCGACAGACATACCGACCGTCCAACCCACTGACCAACAAACCGACTGACCAACCAACCCACTGACCGACAAACCGACCAACCAACTGACCGACCAACCCACTGACCAACCAACCCACTGACCGACAGACCGACCGACCCACTGACCGAATAACCAACTGACCAACCAACCGACTGACCGATCAACCAACTGACCGACAGACAGACTGACCGTCCAACCCACTGACCAACCAACCGACTGACCGACCAATCCACTGACCGACAGACCGACCAACCCACTGACCGACTAACACACTGACCAACCAACCCACTGACCGACCAACCCACTGACCAACCAACCCACTGACTTACAAACCAACCCACTGACCGACAGACCGACCAACCCACTGACCGAACAACCAACTGACCAACCAACCGACTGACCGACCAACCCACTGAACAACCAATCCACTGACCGACAGACCGACCAACCCACTGACCGAACAACCAACTGGCCAACCAACCCACTGACCGACCAATACACTGACCGACAGACGGACCAACCCACTGACCGAACAACCAACTGACCAACCAACCGACTGACCGACCAACCCACTGACCAACCAACCGACTGACCAACCAACCCACTGACTAACTAACTGACTGACCAACCAACCGACTGACCGACAAACCACCCACTGACCGACAGACTGACAGACCGACTGACCGTCCAATCCACTGACCAACATACCTACTAACCGACCAACCCACTGACAAACAACCGACTGACCAACCAACCCACTGACCGACAGACCGACCAACCCCCTGACCAAACAACCCACTGACCGACTGACCGACCAACCCACTGACCAACCAACCAACTAAAAAACCAACCTACTGACCAACCAACCGACTGACCGACTAACCCACTGACCGACTGAACGACCAACCCACTGACTGACATACCGACTGACCGACTGAACCAATGACCCACTGACCGACTGTACAACTGACCCACTGACCAACCAACCCACTGACCGACCTACCCACTGACCGAAAGACCGACTGACCGACCAACCCACTGATCGAACAGCCAACTGGCCAACCAACCCACTGACCGAACAATCCACTGACCGACAGACCGACCAACCCACTGACCGACAAACACACTGACCAACCAACCGACAGACCGACCAACCCACTGACCAACCAACCCACTGACCAACTAACCAACTGACCGACCAACCCACTGACCGACAGACCGACCAACCCACTGACCGACAAACACACTGACCAACCAACCAACTAACCGACCAACCCACTGACCAACCAACCCACTGACTAACTAACTGACTGACCAACCAACCGACTGACCGACAGACTGACAGACCTACTGACCGACCAACCCACTGACCAACCAACTGACAAACAACCGACTGACCAACCAATCCACTGACCGACCAACCCACTGACCAAACAACCCACTCACCGACTGACCGACCAACCCACTGACCAACCAACCAACTGACCAACAAACCCACTCACTGACCGACCAACCCACTGACTAACCAACCTACTGACCAACCAACCGATTGACCGACTAACCCACTGACCGACTGAATGACCAACCCACTGACTGACATACCGACTGACCGACTGACAGACTGACCCAATGACCCACTGACCGACATACCAACTGACCCACTGACAGACCGACTCACTGACCAACCAACCCACTGACCGACCTACCCACTGACCGAAAGACCGACTGACCGACCAACCCACTGATCGAATAGCCAACTGGCCAACCAACCCACTGACCGACCAATCCACTGACCGACAGACCGACCAACCCACTGACCGACAAACACACTGACCAACCAACCGACTGACCGACCAACCCACTGACCAACCAACCCACTGACCAACTAACCCACTGACCGACCAATCCACTGACCGACAGACCGACCAACCCACTGACCGACAAACACACTGACCAACCAACCGACTAACCGACCAACCCACTAACCAACCAACCCACTGACCGACCAACCCACTGACTAACTAACTGACTGACCAACCAACCGACTGACCGACTAACCGACTGACCGACAGACTGACAGACTGACAGACCTACTGACCAACCAACCCACTGACCAACCAACTGACCGACTGACAGACTGACCCAATGACCCACTGACCGACATACCAACTGACCCACTGACAGACCGACTCACTGACCAACCAACCCACTGACCGACCTACCCACTGACCGAAAGACCGACCAACCCACTGATCGAACAGCCAACTGGCCAACCAACCCACTGACCGACCAATCCACTGACCGACAGACCGACCAACCCACTGACCGACAAACACACTGACCAACCAACCGACTAACCGACCAACCCACTAACCAACCAACCCACTGACCGACCAACCCACTGACTAACTAACTGACTGACCAACCAACCGACTGACCGACTAACCGACTGACCGACAGACTGACAGACTGACAGACCTACTGACCAACCAACCCACTGACCAACCAACTGACAAACAACCGACTGACCAACCAACCCACTGACCGACCAACCCACTGACCAAACAACCCACTCACCGACTGACCGACCAACCCACTGACCAACCAACCAACTGACCAACAAACCCACTCACTGACCGACCAACCCACTGACTAACCAACCTACTGACCAACCAACCGACTGACCGACTAACCCACTGACCGACTGAACGACCAACCCACTGACTGACATACCGACTGACCGACTGACCCAATGACCCAATGACCCACTGACCGACATACCAACTGACCCACTGACCGACCGACTCACTGACCAACCAACCCACTGACCGACAGACCCACTGACCGACCTACCCACTGACCGAAAGACCCACTGACCGACCAACCCATTGATCGACCAACCCACTGACCAACCAACCCACTGACCAACCAACCAATTGACCGACTGACCGACCAACCCACTGACCAACAGACCGACCAACACACCGACTAATTGACTGACTAACAGACCGATTGACCGATCGATCAACCGACTGACCGATCGACACATTGACTCTTATATCCACCCAAACTTCGTTTATGGTGTTTACTTTATCATTCAAAATACAATTCACGCAAAACTACTCACCTCTTAATAATATGCTTAAGAATATGCATGTCATATTGAAAATAAGGCTAAGAGGGCTCATGAATATCCATTTAGACGACTCGGAATTTAATCGACATATCTCTTCAAATCTTTCACGTATTCGTTTAAAATATAACTTTTCCTAAATTATTCAAACATACACAAAATTTTGAAGCACACACGATTTTTAAAAAATCTTAACGGGAAAAGGATAATTATCTTTCAATGAAGGTATAAATATTCATTGTGGAAAAAGGGGCATTTTCTCATGATTAGCAATGTCTATTTTTTTAAATGTTGTCTGCTACAAAGGAGTAAATAAACGCGCCTGCACGTGGGAAAGGGCTAAGTACCGTTCAAAACAAACGATATTCAAGATGCTGAACACCATACGGTTCTAAAATACTTTTTTTTCTGCTTTCAGATATTTTTGGACTCATTTTACGATGCAAAACTACTAAAACTCTACACAAAATTATTTTTTTGCGTATATTGTAGTACATCAGTCAGCAAATCTCATTGTCTTACATGCAATAACATCGAGGTAAAAGCAATTTTTAACAACTTTCTTTTTTTCTCGCTATCTTGTCATATGGAGTTCAGCCCATTTAAAGTATCATACTTATTCGAACACGTACTGTTACGGTAAGTGAAGTCACTGTTCATACCCAGTCTAGCCTCGGTAGCTCTGTCTGTAACGACGCGGGCTGTCAATCAAGGGGTTTTGAGTTCGAACCCCAGCTCGGCCAACATTCTTTCCGACGTTTGACAAAAGTCATTGTGACCAGCGTGATTCTTCTTCCGCCAATGGGCTGACAGTCTATATGGAAAAGCAGCAAGTTGCTTGTAAAGATTGTTGTGTGGAGTACTGGTGTGAGGAAGCCCTGAAACACATGATAAGGTGAACTGGCCGCCGTAATTTGACTGCACATTTGTTGAAAACGGCCTTAAGCTCAAATCAATCAATCAATCACTGTTCTGACCCACGAGGTTTATTGCTTATGAGTTATTTAACACTTTCTCAAACATATATACTTTTTGACATCTATGCAGCGGACGACTTTTAAAAATATTGTGTCAAATGGAGAAATTACTCATAATGAGAAAGTTCTCATGTTTTCACATTGTTTTCCTCTTTATTCAATTTTTTTTTTTTCATTCATAGAGATTTTTCACATTTTTGTCTCGATAATTTCAAAGCCGTCTGCTGCAGTATTGTTGTATGTAGCAACGGGTTTGACTATGATTACTTCTTCTGTGCACTTGTCGACCTTTTAAACATTTATGGAACAGGGGAAATGCATCTGGTGAGAAAACATTTTCTGATTTAACCATCTCAAACATACACACGCTGGCTGAAACCTCTGCAGCAGACAGATGTCTTTTTACAACACAGTGACAAAAAAGAGTTTGCTCATGATGACCAAATTCTCCTATTGTCACATTGTTTTTCAATTATATGCTAACATTATACTTTCATGATACTCGTATATAGTATTCATCCATCCGTCTGAATGTTTTCAAAGTTGTCTGCTGCAGATTCATAGTATGATGTAAAGGATTAACGAATCTAATGTCAACAAGATCGCGTTTATAACGGAAAAACGAAGATGTGTACATTAGCTCAAGATTTATAACATACGGAACTTCCGGTAATAATAACCATAACGATGAGAAAACTGTCAAAGCTGTTTTGGGTTTTGTTGTTGTTGTCGTTACATTACTAGGGTTATCTCAATAGTTTAAAACGACATATATCATGTGATCTTTGTTTGTGCCATTATGATGAACGGGTAATCGTTATTTAAAAATACTGGTTATCGAAATGCAGGCAACGCGGATGCGTTTTATGGACCCGGATAATGACGTCAGCCATCTCAATGTCATATCACTACCTCCAGGATACATGTGAAAGAAATAGAGTAAGGCAATGTCGACACTGATTAAGAAATCTAATACTGCAGGTATACCATATGAGTATTCACATTTGGCAGAATGTTTATTCCACTTCCTACCAGAAAAAAATGTGCTCAGCGAGCAGGGAAATGCGACCGGCACTTACTAATGAATCACATGTCTTCCACTTATCTCGCAACAATCATTACGTCTTTGTAAATGTAATAAAAAAGATAAATTCCTCAACATTCATCTTATCACCCGTAATATATGTATGATTTGCTAGATTAAACGTACCGTTTATCCTTTATCCATACACAGGCGCTTACTGACGCCTATGCAGCAAATGACCTTATAACAGATTGTGGCAAAACGAAAAATAAAAAGCTCATCATGAGCAATTTTGCCTTTGCCACACTGTTTTCAAATCTATTAAACGATAACACTGTCACATGATGAGTTTTACAATATATTTAACCATGTGTTTTCCTAGTCGCCTGCTGTATATTTAATGTATGTGTGAAAGAGGTAAGAGTAATTCGTTTCCAGGTTTGAGAATGTATGAAGCTGTCTTTTCCTAACAGGTTCTCGAACGCAAATATCCGTTGCCAAGCAGCTGGCGTTACCATGACACCATCCCTAACACTCATTATTAAACCTCCCCTAGATAAAGACGCTTTTTGACACAGCAGACGATTTTTAAAATTGTTGTTGTTATTCGGGAAGGGTTTTTTAAGAGGAATTATCTGTATTCGGGAAGGGTTAAGAAGAATTATCTGTATTCGGGAAGGGTTAAGAGGAATTATCTGTATTCGGGAAGGGTTAAGAGGAATTATCCGTATTCGGGAAGGGTTAAGAGGAATTATCCGTATTCGGGAAGGGTTAAGAGGAATTATCTGTATTGGAAAGGGTTAAGAGGAATTATCAGTATTCGGGAAGGGTTAAGAGGAATTATCTGTATTTGGGAAGGGTTAAGAGGAATTATCTGTATTCGGGAAGGGTTAAGAGGAATTATCTGTATTCGGGAAGGGTTAAGAGGAATTATCTGTATTTGGGAAGGGTTTAGAGGAATTATCTGTATTCGGGAAGGATTAAGAGGAATTATCTGTATTCGGGAAGGGTTAAGAGGAATTATCTGTATTCGGGAAGGGTTAAAAGGAATTATCTTTATTCGGGAAGGGTTAAGCGGAATGATCTGTATTCGGAAAGGGTTAAAAGGAATTATATGTCTTCGGGAAGGGCTATTTAAGAGGAAGTATCTGTATTATGGAAGGGTTATAAGGATTTATCTGTATTCGGGAAGGGTTAAGAGGAATTATCTGTATTCGGGAAGGGTTAAGAGGAATTTTCTGTAATCGGGAAGGGTTAAGAGGAATTATCTGTATTCGGGAAGGGTTAAGAGGAATTTTCTGTAATCGGGAAGGGTTAAGAGGAATTATTTGAATTCGGAAAGGGTTAAGAGGAATTATCACGCTTCGAGGATTGAGAAAAAAGACACTCTTCCTACCAGATTCCAGAAAACTAATTCCCGTTGCCAAGAAACTGGAGTTTGTATATATCTATTTCAGGTATCATTATGAAGCCTGGCGATCAAATTGAAAGACTTTAACTAAATATACGCTATTATCTTCTTTTTTTCCGATAAAATATCAGGTTCGTCCTCAATTATTGCTGACATACCTCGTTTTTATATCAATTTTTATTTTATATTCTACACAATGATTAAAACACCAAAGGTTTCCATAGAGTCATAATTTGTTGCAAATGTTCGGAAATATACAATGACATTTCTAAAAAGAAAACCGAAGAAAAAAAGAGATTTGAAAAAATGTGTATGTCTAGAAAAAGAACTAATATGTTTCCGTATTTTGATAATTAGTTATTAGTTGTTGTTTTGTTATATATTGTAAATAGGTCATGATCAAGTGTTTTTTACAAACAGAAGGGCCCCTGTTGCTTGGGGACACTCAATAAGAATGGCAGCCAGACTCCGACCATTGCTGGAGCTGTAAGAGCCGGCTAAATAGGTCTGAACGATTGGAGTCAATGTAATTCTGGAGCTCGAGCAGTTTGGAAGGTATTTGTTTAATATATTATATGTGTTATCCTAATGTAAATATAAGATATGTGACCAAACTCATCTTTTCTGTTTGCCGCGCTAGCTGTTTAAAAAGTATAACACCAAAAATAAACAAATTAACAAACAGAACAAAATATACACTAGAGTGGCGCTCTGCGTATACAACATACAATAAAGCAATTGCGACCAGTGTATATTCAAATCAGCCAGCGAATCTGAGCAATCTGATTCGGACCTGCACTGTTTGCGTTTCAGCCATAGACAGTATTCAGATCATTTAACAGCGAATGCAGGCCGACACTTGAAATACTTACGGTAATGTTGGTTTCACAGAGCACCGTTTATGTAGACCACGTCACGTGATATTGTTTGGACGCATAATTCAAAAAGTTTTTATCACTGCGGACAGTTCACCTACTCATGTGTGTTATGGCTATCTCACGTCAGTACTTCACAGTCTGAACAGTAACTGGCTTCTTTTCCATATATTTAAAGACGAATGGAGCTTGTCGCATTGATTTTTGTTAAACGTCGGTAATAGTGTTGGCCAAGTTTGGGTTCGAATTCGCAACTACTTGATTAAATGCCGGCGTCGCTATCAGCTGAGCTACAGGGTCTTGGCACGTCACGCGATAGCCGTTTCTTCAAGAGTAAACGATCAGAGAAACACTTTACCAACATGCTCGTCAGCGCAATTCGATTGTATTCTTCAATCTTGTTCAAAACCGTTTCCAAACCAGCAGCAGATTTTTTTGAAAACATCTAGGCCAAATTGGTGAAAATATCGATTTAAAGAAAGGTGGTTCCACATTTGACACAATGTTCTCTGAAGACGCATCAGAAATCGTCCACATGAGGAAACGGGAGAATCCTGACAACATTTAGTGGATTGTTTTTGGAAAAAAAAAAATCTTACAAACATGCAATTGGATTGTAATTTGCCGTTAGTTTTAAAAAACAATCGTCAGAGATACGAAATGCTCAATTCAGAACAATCGTAACTACCTTTCGTCATGCGTGTTGTTAAGTGTTTGATCCGGACAGTGGCATCGCTTGATGACGTTAGTGATAACGTAGTTCCTCATTTATTAGCTTGATTAACCGCCAATAAGTCATGAATCATGATGATACATTGAGCTGAACCGTGGCACCAACTGACAATGTTAGTGAATAAATAAAGATAATTTACAATAAACTAGATTTAAATTGTCACCGACTCCTGCCGAGCCCCGGTAGTCCAGTTGGTAGCGATGCTGGCTTTCAATCCAGGGAATGTTATGTCGAACCCAAGCTTGACCAACATTCTTTTTGACGTTTGACAAAAGTCAATGCGACAAGCGCCACTCGTCTTCCACCAATGGGCTAACAGTCTATGTGGAATTGCATTCAGTCAATTGGATAGAATATTGTGTTGAGTACTGGTGCCAGGACATACATGGGTAGGTGAACTGGCCGTTGTGATATGACTTAACAATGTTGAAAACTGCATTAAGCCATAATCAAGCAATCAATCGCTGACTCAGTGGTATCGAAGGTTAACGCACTTTGTAAGAACTTATTTCCAAAAATATCGTCAACTTATTAGTTATATGTATATTAGACATGTTGTTCCATTTTCTCGCTCTTTTAGAAAGCTGTTTTCATATGACTTAGCTACAGCTTTTTTCACAAAAAGGCATTTTGTTGTTTTGACATTGTCTTATAGTAACAATAGAATATGTGGTAAACCAGTTTAGGCCCAGTCCTAATCGCTGGAAACATGATGGGAACCATCTTCGCAGTGTGATTTATTTCTTACATAATACAGTAAGCAAGTTATTGACCAATTTAAACTTTACAAAATAAACTATCTGCTAAAATGATATCCAACAGTATTGATTGGGATAGTTTTGATTGTAAGAAATAGTTCTCTCTTTATGAAAGAGTTGACCCAAACATCGTAAGACAATACCTAAACATTTTCCCACATACATACGTTTTCTGATGTTTCTGCAGCAGACGAGTCTTTAAAACATTGTGACAAATGAAGACACTGGTCGTAATTGATCTTTTATAAAACAACTATTTTGCAGTGATTAATAAATAATATTGTAGATCTTATTATAGTGGAAAAGACTGCAGACCACGTGATAGCAGCTTCTTTTGATAGGTTTACGCATGTAAACAAGACAGATGCACTTGTTTCTTGTAATCGGGGAGTAGAATTGTTCTAGATAATTAATAGAACAGAGTTATTCCCTTAATCCCTTACAATCTATAAAACATGTTATGTTGGCAATTTGTTGTATGTGTGTAAGGGGATAATATGTACTGCTCGTCTTGAAATAGAGCGAAAGGATGAAGCCATATTTGAATTGTATCATTAAAGTTCAATCACAATTGTGCCACCTAATCAAATGAATCCCTACAATATTAGTTCTCGATGTATTTCGTCAACAGACATACCACAGGAAAGCCTACAACTCGGTTCCGTTACGGTATCTATGTCGCGCCGTTGATAAACGTTCTTTCCCAGTACACGATATACTTGTGTAACGTCGCATGTTGGTATGTCGACTATGTAAAGTAATTCATTACGTCTTGACAAATGTGCAAACATAAAAGGCAACATTTGTCTTTGATTTGTGGCCTTTTATATCCACCTCGACAGCCTACGATAAAGCTCACATTAAATCAAACGTCTTTTAGCGGGCTTTTTATTTAGTCAATTGGTAAACGGCGTTTATCAACAGCAATTTCGCCAACAAAGTGCTCCGTCGCAAACGTTAGCTTTAGTTTGGAAAGCCTAATTGGAAACACGATAACACTTTAACACGTTATATCATCAATACACTTTAATCATCAAATTTATCATCTCTTCTACACAAGAATGAACTGCATTAATTTTTTATTTTGTTTAATTCTTCATAAAGACCAGGTGTTCGAAAAATGTGATGATTAAAGAGTATTGATGATATAAAGTGTTTTATTGACTTTCTTCCCTTCGGAAGACCTACTATACAAAGAGTTAATACTTTGGTAACCTTATTTTGTGTGTGGAAAGCTGCGTTCTGAAACGTTTATTTTTATTTGGACAGGTGAGTTTTGAAATACACGAATGAAATTGTGCATATAGGAGACATATTTCAGGCACATACAACTATAACGGTTCTCGCTGCATGTTTGTTCAGTGAAGACTCGTGTTACATGTAGTCTGTATATTCACACAGTCTAACATGAGTTTGTCCACGTACATGTCAATCTCATTGTACTCGGACCAAAATACTTCGCTGTTCTTATATTGGATATGACGGCACAGCATAACAAGTCTTCTCAAATTGACCCCGTACATTTAAATTGTCTATACAATAGTCTATACAATAGGAACACTCGACAATCTCTGCTTCTCTATCTCGCTTATATATATATATATATTGGTACTTTTTCAAGTTGATACATAACGAATATTTAGGCGAAAATGTGATTGGCTGACGCGAAGATTAATCAAAGACGTGAGTCATCATTTGTATAAAAACGTGGCTACTGCAACAAAGATAAGCCCTGTTTTTTATAAAGATCGTGTACATGTAAATACACTCTAGATGTCATTTCTAGAAAGTAAATAAAAATGCAGCCCTAACATTTGTATACCTTAACATCTTTTTCTTATGTTTTAATGAAGAGGCAACGTGAAGCGTTTTCGCCCCTCTCGCGGTTAACTTCATTATATACGTTCTAAGCTACGTAAGCATTTCGTCAATTGAACTCATACCCATGATCGCATAAAGTAAATGAACGGGCAACTGCATGTACGGCTGCATGTACGGCTGTAATGTAAAACTTGTATCACACATTGATAGAAGCAAAGCCTTATATATCAGAAAAGACCAGACACAAACTTCTTTTTCAATTAAATGAACTCAGACAAAAACGAAACACGATAAATCAGTATGGAAACTATATAGTGGTGTGTCGGCTTTTAGTTGATTAAAACGTGAATGTGATATGATTGGACAATATAAACATGATACTGTCTATTGCGAACATGTTTAATTGACATTTCTGAAAGGTTTTCCCTGTCATCTTTGTGATATAATGTAAGAAAAAAAACAGGGTTTGATAAATGACACACAGGATATTTTTACAAAGCACAAAGGCTAAGATCAGGTTCGAGTTTTCCAGTGACACAGCAGTAGTTCATGAACTCATGTTTCAAATATGGAATTATATAACACAGACACACACTTTTTGCTGATCTAGATAACCATGTAAGCTTCAACAAGAACGTATGTTTATGAAACACGGCTAAACTACTATTAAACAAAAACGGTACATATGCTTACTTGTGGCAGATAGGTATTGTCGTGAGTAAACTATGGATATATAAATGGGATTCGCTCGCTTGAGATATCCCTTATTGTCAGCATTGTCCGTCTGTCTGTCTGTTTGTTTGTATATCGACGCTCCACAGCCCAAACCGACAAGCCGATTTCAATGAAACTCGATCAACAGGTGCCATAGGTGCTCGGAGACTGCACGTTTGAGTTTCGTCGCTATGGACAAACCCGTTGCTATGCAGTTAGCAAAAAACCGCGTTATCAGGGCTGAAATACGCAAAATACGAGGAAAACTGTTTTTTCGACCTACGTTTACCAAAGATTTATCTCCTCCTAAGTTTTCAACGTGGAGACCTGAAACTTCGGTTGTGCATACTTCGAGATATTTAGAAAGAACGTACATAGAATTGTTCGATTTAGTCCTCAATTGTCCTCATGGTAGCCCTACAAAGATAGGTAATCGTTTTAGTGTCGTTTTTCACTTCAAATGCTCCTAGCGCTACAGCGGTACTATTCGATAGCGATTTTATTGCACCATCTGATAGAGCTAGTCAATAGCTACAACAAGTTTGTTTACGTGATTGACCCCAGGTTCCCGAGTTACAGCCGGAAGTTGGCTGCCAATTGCCTAAATATGCAAAGAGAGAATCACCGAGGCGAAACGGTTGGGTGTAGACCAATGCGTTCGTTTTGGCATGGCGATAGAACATGTCTGTCTGTTTGTTTGTAAAGCGACGTTCCACAGCCCAAACCGATTCCGATGAAACTTGGTGAACAGGTGCCATACGGGCTCAGGGTATGCGCGTTTGAGGTTCGTTGCTAAGGACCCACAACTAAGGCGAATCCCACGTCGCCTACCGGCTTGTAATAGGACTTATTTACCAAAACAAATACATTTATCAACAAACGTAAATTGTATAGTGTATATTCTTTTGATGACAAGGGTTATGCGGCAGCATTACAAATCGAAAACACATCGGTTATACTCTTAAACTCGATTAAGACCTAATACGTCAATCGGAATTTTGTCGGTAAACGCTTTGATTTGATTAAGGCCTTGCTTCGATTGAACTCGTAAACGAAATTTAAGCCTCGGATAACTCAATTGGAACTTTTCGAGTTGACCTCGTAAACCTGATTTAGGCCTCGGAAAACCTCGATTGAATTTGTAAACACAAGACAATTATTATGTTAAGTGCAAACATCATAATTATGACTTAACACTTTCGAGGCTGTTTTTTTAACATTGACTAGTCCAGCTTTGCCAATCGTAGCTACATATCCAATATTAGGAATATCAATAAACACATGTTGAATATGGCAGCCACCGGTACAGAACGTATTAAGGCAGCGCGGCTGCACCGGCTGACATGGTCCATAATGGTAGCAATCATCCAATCAGACGAAATTGAGTGATAAGAGATACATGTACATTGCAAGTCAAAGACCTGTTTATTTTGCCTTATCTTGACATCTGTTCCATATCTATGACCACGTCTGGAGAGTTTGGGTCCTATTGACTACCGTAAAGGGATCATTCACGTTTAAATTAGCGTAACACTAATGGGACTGCATATCATTTTCTTTCTTTAACGGATGCATACAGTACTGTTTATATCTATATAACACATAGGTGGACATTGAATACTTTGGTTAGACTGTGCGGATGCAGATGCATTAAGACCTAAACTCGTTACACACGAGTCGCACGTAAGAAGTGTTACCGCATGCTTAGTGTAGCAGTCACTATGGCACCATTTATATTTACTTTGTTGGTGGTCATTTGCAGTACTTACACTGTAAATATTTATGCTGTGTTACAAGAATCTTACGAGGAATACCATGATACAGACGCGAAACACCAATCACGCCTTGGCCAACCCGATCGATTGGAGAAACAAATAGCAAATCAACCTGCGGGATTTGAGGCATTGCGTAAGGAATTAAAAGCTGAAATTCGCGAACTTCGAAAAGCGCATGTCACTGAAATTTCGACTCTAAAAGAATCCGTTGCTGTTGAGATATCGAGTTTAAGGAAAGAAAATGAAATACTTTTACAACGAATCGAGACGCTGGACATTGGGAACTGGACAACAAATAGAGAGGAAGAGCTTGATAAAAGTCCAACGTCGTTGTATCCAACAGAAACTGTAAATGAAACGAACTATGACATGAATAGAGTCAGTGAGAGAGGAGAGGAAGACAACACGATTGACAAACTAACAAACCTTCCAAACAGAGTTGGTAAGATTTCCTTCCTTTTACCTGAAATTAAATTTATGCGTTGGTTGTTGTAGATTGTAAAATCTAGTAAATTGGAATTATTAATATGATACAAAATTGAAAACATATGAGAAAAAACAACATTTTGTCCATTCTAGCCACAACGTTTTAAAAATCGTCTTTTGCGACAAGAGGAAGCTTTAGTTATATTCCTTAGATAACATACTGCAAGGACTGTCTCTTCCTATGAACGAATGTGGATCATTTTTTTGTTTATCTTTGTTTCAGTCAGTGTTCGTTTACTGATTAACTGATGCATAACGCCGTTTTCAACATTTGTCCAGTCACATCACGGTGGCCAGTTTAGCTACCCATGTGTTTCCTAACTTTCTTATCCCAAAACTTTACTTGTCGGATTAGAATTTATAAAACGTCGGATAGAATGATGCCCGAGCTGGCGATCAAGTTCACAACCCCTGGATTAATCGGTCACGTCGCTGCCGACTGAGCTACCGGTATGTAATTGTATCCGAGTGTCTCTCTGCTGAACACTCATCCAAATGATACATTATTATCATTACTAATGTTATGATCATAAGGCAAACAAGACAATCAAGAGATTCAAGTCAAAGAAAGTACCTTCGTTAGCCGCTCGCATACCCAATCGGATTCACCGACTTATACGTTAACTTGGCAGTTGTCGTTGACTGTCTTAGACTAAATCAAATAACGTTTTTGTATACAGGTCGAGCTGTGCAGAAGAACAGGATACGCCGACAAGTTGCTGCACATGGCGTGGCGTTCTTCGCTACACTAAAAGGCGACGCAATGCACCTTGGGACAAACCAAAACGTCAACTTTGAAAACGTCATAACCAACGTCGGAAACGCATATGACGTTCACCAAGGCGTTTTTAAAGCCCCAGTATCTGGAATCTACGTTTTTGCCACGACTATAGTAACTTTGCGTGCAGACCAATCTCAGTTCTCCCTATATCGAAACAGTGAGATGTTGACAATTATGTGGTTAAATGGCGCAGATAGCGACTATGATGACACCAGTAACACCATCGTGTTGTCTTTGAATAAGGGCGACGATGTTTGTGTGAGACATATAGTAGACACTGATAAAAGTATTCATGGTTCATATCACAGCATGTTCTCTGGGTTTCTCTTATTACAGGATGATGAGCCAGCAAGCATTATTGGAAAATAAAAACATCCGTTCTAAACGACACGTGCATATACATGTAGCTTTGAAGCATTATTGGTTAAAAATACATCCATTCTGAACGATACGTGCATATAGCATTAAATTAGCATTGGTCAATAAATACATCCATTTTGGACGATACTATCATATATAGCTATGAATCATCTTTGGAAACGGATTTATTGTTTTGTGGGGCGTATTCATATATTTCAGAAGTGTTTAAAACTATCTCTGTAAATTGTAGCTTTGTCCATGTCAATTCAACTGACGCACGCTGAGTTCATAACACGGTCAGGTTACACTGAGATATATAGTACCCTGACATTGTTATGTATTCATGATGCGACAGGTCAAGCTAAATTTAGACGGATAATACAAGTATATGCGTAATCCGGGGAACATTCAGATTGTACAAACACCGAATGTCCGACTATATGCTTGTCACAAGCTGTACTTTGATTGGTTTATTCAATTGTCCGAGTTCTCGGTGTTTTTTAGGACAACCTGATACCCCTCATTTAGCACTCAGTGGACGGTGTTTGTCTTGCTGTGCTCGAAACAATCTTGTTTGCCTCTACAATGTTAACTCTTGTGTTCTGAGCGCCGAAGTTTCTAAAGTAGACGCTCCCATGTGCAAAATCGGGCGATTCCATTTGTTGATATAATGTTATTTTTTTTTAAAGTTTTGATAACCTACCTCACCTGAAACTGTATTGATTGCAAAATCCTCAATATCGCCATTGGCGTTGAAAGAGACTTGTTTTTGTAAAATGACAATCAACTGCATTATGCTGGAAAACATATAAATGTGTAAAACAAATAACAACTAAAGCATTTGAAAAAGAATAAAACCTTCTCTCATTAATAAAATTAGAATGCATGTCTTTCGATTGTTGTTATGATTTCATTCAATACACTTCCTATAAAGAATCAAGCACTGAAAGTACTGAGGGGACGGTTGTGTTGATTTTTTGTTACAAGTGTCCCATTGGTAATTTCAGTGCTTTGATCACATCATCTGTTTGGAGTAAACATTACGCCACTTATAACTATTTGTTTCGGCGGAGATTTGTTCTGGCGGAACTACCTGTGTTATTAGGAACGTAGTAACTCCGAAAAAAACCGTTTATTAACTATGTAAGCAGTTGACTCTGGAACATATGTCTGTTGACACCCGTACCAAAAGAGATATCGAAACATTATTAAGGTAAATCAGGTTTTAAAATGGCGCGAATATCTTAGATAACAGTACATGTGAACTGACTTTAACTATGATTGAGCCTTTCCCACATATAAGAAATCTTCAGCAGATCACTTTGAAATGATTGGACAGCTTTGTAGATAAAAGTCTGATTGTTGATTGGAGGTAAAAACACTACTACACAGGGAGAATTGCTTATCACGAGCAGTTTCTCCTTCCTTCTGCCACAGTGTTTAAAAAACCGTACGGCTGTAGATGCGCCAAAAGTAAATAAGTAAATAAGTAAGTTGGAACGGGGCGATTAAATCCAAGGTGTTTGTGTCAGATATGTAAATGTAATCGGTATTCTAACAATACTTTGGAGACTTCTCTTACACACATCCGGTTCATATCAGTTAAATCACCGATGTTTTCAGGAGATCTGTGTCATTTAAAGTTTTAAATTAAAAAAATGGTCAATCAATAAGCCTTAAAAACTCCAACCGCCTATACTAATTCGATTATGTACTTTCGAGGCTTCTATGAACTTTGAGTGAGAAGTGCTAGTTTTAAAGAGCTCGCTTAAATAGCTTTACATATTGTATGAAAATAATAAATGGCTACAACATAAACAAAATATATATATCAAAGTGTACTTATATCATGATTTATTAATATGCTCCTAATGTAGAGGTCTGCTTAATTTTCAAAAATATACATGGTTGCTATATCGTTCTGTGTATGTTGCTTGAATGTGCATAACGTATTTCCTTAGTTGATATCACGTCTTTGCTATTTAGTTAAATTCTTAATAACTCTATACATTTCAAATTATCTTAACGTTGCACTTAAGAAACACCGACAACTGAACCCCCTCGAGATCATGCACATAACTTATTCGCCGTTATTGTTCAGGGACAAAATATATGGAGATTGTTTCAAGCATTTTTTTTATTAGTAATTAACTGTGGAGTGTAAAGAGGTAGAATCGGCTGAATTATCCGTGCAAATAATAGTGACATTTTAAGTCAAAGTAATTTGTGAGTTAAAGTAATATTCTGAGTACGAAGTACCGTGAGTCAATTTCATTTTATATTAAACGCAACTTCCTCCGAACCCCATCAATACCGCGCCTCGCTTCTGTAGTTGAAGATCGTTCGTCTCGGATGCGGAAGGTCGCGGGTTGGATCCCTGGTCGAGTCATACATAAAGACTTTAACAAGAGGACCATGATGGTCCTATATCGCTACCTGATTTGATATAACTGAATAGTTTTCAATGATCTTAATAAAACAAGCCCCGCCCCCTGTTGGCCATATTTTTCAACGGATCAGAATAATCTGAACAATCTTGAAAGGGGATCACCCAAGGAACATTCGTGCTGCATTATCTTTTGAACGGGCCAGTACTTTTGAACAAGAAGATTTTTAAAGTTTTCAATATATATACATATAAGCAAATCAAGCTCCCCCTACCTGGTGGCCATGTTATTCAACGGATAGGAATAATTTGACCAGTTTTTGGCAATTTTCCCTTTTTCTGATGCCGCAGCATCCAAAGTTATACATGGAATTTAATTATTTGAACAACTTTGAACGAGGTCCACCTAAGGAACATTACTGGAGGAGAAGTCGTTTGTAGGAAAAAGTAAACAGACGGACATACGTCCGTACTGATGAAGTGTACTTGTGGGTTATTTATTTTGATGTTTTTTTTTTGTGGGGTGCACCCTACAAGTATGCAATTCATTCCGTAATAACTTCCCTTTTACGGAATGAATAACATTAATATGAAAATGAGATACCCGTTATAAAAAATTAAAAAAAACTATTTATCTAAGTGTCTTTATAAGGGTGGTAGGTGGGCTTTAGGAGAACACCACACCCCACAAGTACTCGGCCACAAGTACAGACAGACAGACGGACGGACGAAAAGCGATCACAATAGCATACCTTGCACTTCGTGCTCAGATGAGATAACAATGATAGTCGTGACTTTCTCTCCATAGCTCTCAGGAGCGTGGGGTAAGATTTACGTCTGTTTTGCTGGGGTCAGGATAAATGGACCAATAGTATTGGTAACTTACCCAGAAAATGCCGTGATATAACTGAAAACGTGTTGAAAGCGGCGTAAAACACCAAACAATCAATTTATTAATCTGATAAATAACGATGAAACTGAAAATCTCAAAGACACCTCTTCGTACGAGACAGCTGGAGTATGTAAATATGACCCTCACATACTAACTGAAGAGCGAGCTTCGCGGGAGGTATCAGGGTTTGGTAAAAGTACAAAAATAGCATTAGTGTTGTAGTTGCAAAGCGTCCGCCTCGAGTGCGGGAAGTCACAGGTTTCCAGCTGGGTCATACTAAACAAGTACTATATGGAAGACAGTGGTACAGAGGTAGAGCGTCGGCCTCTTGTACCAAAGGTCCCGGGTTTCAACACAAAAGGCCCGAGTTCAAATTAAGTATCCAGGAAGCAGAAATCGAGCGTGATTTATATTGATTGATTGATTGTGTTTTAACGCCGTTTTTAACAATTTCTCAGTTATATCACGGCGGCCAGTTCACCTACTAATGCATTTCCTGGTTTTCTCACACCAGTACTTACACAACAATCTTCCAAAGCAACTGGCTGATTTTCCACATAGACTTAGTCCATTGGTGGAAGATAAATGACGCATGTCGCATTGACTTTTGTCAATCGTTGGAAAGAAAGTTGGCCGAGCCGGGATTCGTACTCACAACCCATGAATTGACAGCCCACGTCGCTACCGACTGAGCTACCGGGGCTCGGCCCGCGTGATTTATATGAGCTTAAATCTTGTTTCGCAATCGATATAAAAATAAATACCTATACAAATGGTAGTAATGACTTTCCGTCCTTGGCGCTCATGATGGTGCTTGCAGCATTACGACTGAATTGCTTAGTGCAGGAAAGCCGTTATATAACGGAGATACAATTTGAAACAGTCGTACTTGTAGTTTACCTAGAAAAAAGCCGTTATATAACGGAGATACAATTTGAAACAGTCGTACTTGTAGCTTACCTAGAAAAAAGCCGTTATATAACGGAGATACAATTTGAAACAGTCGTACTTGTAGCTTACCTAGAAAAAAGCCGTTATATAACGGAGATACAATTTGAAACAGTCGTACTTGTAGCTTACCTAGAAAAAAGCCGTTATATAACGGAGATACAATTTGAAACAGTCGTACTTGTAGCTTACCTAGAAAAAAGCCGTTATATAACGGAGATACAATTTGAAACAGTCGTACTTGTAGCTTACCTAGAAAAAAGCCGTTATATAACGGAGATACAATTTGAAACAGTCGTACTTGTAGCTTACCTAGAAAAAAGCCGTTATATAACGGAGATACAATTTGAAACAGTCGTACTTGTAGCTTACCTAGAAAAAAGCCGTTATATAACGGAGATACAATTTGAAACAGTCGTACTTGTAGCTTACCTAGAAAAAAGCCGTTATATAACGGAGATACAATTTGAAACAGTCGTACTTGTAGCTTACCTAGAAAAAAGCCGTTATATAACGGAGATACAATTTGAAACAGTCGTACTTGTAGCTTACCTAGGAAAAAGCCGTTATATAACGGAGATACAATTTGAAACAGTCGTACTTGTAGCTTACCTAGAAAAACGCCGTTATATAACGGAGATACAATTTGAAACAGTCGTACTTGTAGCTTACCTAGAAAAAAGCCGTTATATAACGGAGATACAATTTGAAACAGTCGTACTTGTAGCTTACCTAGAAAAAAGCCGTTATATAACGGAGATACAATTTGAAACAGTCGTACTTGTAGCTTACCTAGAAAAAAGCCGTTATATAACGGAGATACAATTTGAAACAGTCGTACTTGTAGCTTACCTAGAAAAAAGCCGTTATATAACGGAGATACAATTTGAAACAGTCGTACTTGTAGCTTACCTAGAAAAAAGCCGTTATATAACGGAGATACAATTTGAAACAGTCGTACTTGTAGCTTACCTAGAAAAAAGCCGTTATATAACGGAGATACAATTTGAAACAGTCGTACTTGTAGCTTACCTAGAAAAAAGCCGTTATATAACGGAGATACAATTTGAAACAGTCGTACTTGTAGCTTACCTAGAAAAAAGCCGTTATATAACGGAGATACAATTTGAAACAGTCGTACTTGTAGCTTACCTAGAAAAAAGCCGTTATATAACGGAGATACAATTTGAAACAGTCGTACTTGTAGCTTACCTAGAAAAAAGCCGTTATATAACGGAGATACAATTTGAAACAGTCGTACTTGTAGCTTATCTAGAAAAAAGCCGTTATATAACGGAGATACAATTTGAAACAGTCGTACTTGTAGCTTACCTAGAAAAAAGCCGTTATATAACGGAGATACAATTTGAAACAGTCGTACTTGTAGCTTACCTAGAAAAAAGCCGTTATATAACGGAGATACAATTTGAAACAGTCGTACTTGTAGCTTACCTAGAAAAAAGCCGTTATATAACGGAGATACAATTTGAAACAGTCGTACTTGTAGCTTACCTAGAAAAAAGCCGTTATATAACGGAGATACAATTTGAAACAGTCGTACTTGTAGCTTACCTAGAAAAAAGCCGTTATATAACGGAGATACAATTTGAAACAGTCGTACTTGTAGCTTACCTAGAAAAAAGCCGTTATATAACGGAGATACAATTTGAAACAGTCGTACTTGTAGCTTACCTAGAAAAAAGCCGTTATATAACGGAGATACAATTTGAAACAGTCGTACTTGTAGCTTACCTAGAAAAAAGCCGTTATATAACGGAGATACAATTTGAAACAGTCGTACTTGTAGCTTACCTAGAAAAAAGCCGTTATATAACGGAGATACAATTTGAAACAGTCGTACTTGTAGCTTACCTAGAAAAAAGCCGTCATATAACGGAGATACAATTTGAAACAGTCGTACTTGTAGCTTACCTAGAAAAAAGCCGTTATATAACGGAGATACAATTTGAAACAGTCGTACTTGTAGCTTACCTAGAAAAACGCCGTTATATAACGGAGATACAATTTGAAACAGTCGTACTTGTAGCTTACCTAGAAAAAAGCCGTTATATAACGGAGATACAATTTGAAACAGTCGTACTTGTAGCTTACCTAGAAAAAAGCCGTTATATAACGGAGATACAATTTGAAACAGTCGTACTTGTAGCTTACCTAGAAAAAAGCCGTTATATAACGGAGATACAATTTGAAACAGTCGTACTTGTAGCTTACCTAGAAAAAAGCCGTTATATAACGGAGATACAATTTGAAACAGTCGTACTTGTAGCTTACCTAGAAAAAAGCCGTTATATAACGGAGATACAATTTGAAACAGTCGTACTTGTAGCTTACCTAGAAAAAAGCCGTTATATAACGGAGATACAATTTGAAACAGTCGTACTTGTAGCTTACCTAGAAAAAAGCCGTTATATAACGGAGATACAATTTGAAACAGTCGTACTTGTAGCTTACCTAGAAAAAAGCCGTTATATAACGGAGATACAATTTGAAACAGTCGTACTTGTAGCTTACCTAGAAAAAAGCCGTTATATAACGGAGATACAATTTGAAACAGTCGTACTTGTAGCTTACCTAGAAAAAAGCCGTTATATAACGGAGATACAATTTGAAACAGTCGTACTTGTAGCTTACCTAGAAAAAAGCCGTTATATAACGGAGATACAATTTGAAACAGTCGTACTTGTAGCTTACCTAGAAAAAAGCCGTTATATAACGGAGATACAATTTGAAACAGTCGTACTTGTAGCTTACCTAGAAAAAAGCCGTTATATAACGGAGATACAATTTGAAACAGTCGTACTTGTAGCTTACCTAGAAAAAAGCCGTTATATAACGGAGATACAATTTGAAACAGTCGTACTTGTAGCTTACCTAGAAAAAAGCCGTTATATAACGGAGATACAATTTGAAACAGTCGTACTTGTAGCTTACCTAGAAAAAAGCCGTTATATAACGGAGATACAATTTGAAACAGTCGTACTTGTAGCTTACCTAGAAAAAAGCCGTTATATAACGGAGATACAATTTGAAACAGTCGTACTTGTAGCTTACCTAGAAAAAAGCCGTTATATAACGGAGATACAATTTGAAACAGTCGTACTTGTAGCTTACCTAGAAAAAAGCCGTTATATAACGGAGATACAATTTGAAACAGTCGTACTTGTAGCTTACCTAGAAAAAAGCCGTTATATAACGGAGATACAATTTGAAACAGTCGTACTTGTAGCTTACCTAGAAAAAAGCCGTTATATAACGGAGATACAATTTGAAACAGTCGTACTTGTAGCTTACCTAGAAAAAAGCCGTCATATAACGGAGATACAATTTGAAACAGTCGTACTTGTAGCTTACCTAGAAAAAAGCCGTTATATAACGGAGATACAATTTGAAACAGTCGTACTTGTAGCTTACCTAGAAAAACGCCGTTATATAACGGAGATACAATTTGAAACAGTCGTACTTGTAGCTTACCTAGAAAAAAGCCGTTATATAACGGAGATACAATTTGAAACAGTCGTACTTGTAGCTTACCTAGAAAAAAGCCGTTATATAACGGAGATACAATTTGAAACAGTCGTACTTGTAGCTTACCTAGAAAAAAGCCGTTATATAACGGAGATACAATTTGAAACAGTCGTACTTGTAGCTTACCTAGAAAAAAGCCGTTATATAACGGAGATACAATTTGAAACAGTCGTACTTGTAGCTTACCTAGAAAAAAGCCGTTATATAACGGAGATACAATTTGAAACAGTCGTACTTGTAGCTTACCTAGAAAAAAGCCGTTATATAACGGAGATACAATTTGAAACAGTCGTACTTGTAGCTTACCTAGAAAAAAGCCGTTATATAACGGAGATACAATTTGAAACAGTCGTACTTGTAGCTTACCTAGAAAAAAGCCGTTATATAACGGAGATACAATTTGAAACAGTCGTACTTGTAGCTTACCTAGAAAAAAGCCGTTATATAACGGAGATACAATTTGAAACAGTCGTACTTGTAGCTTACCTAGAAAAAAGCCGTTATATAACGGAGATACAATTTGAAACAGTCGTACTTGTAGCTTACCTAGAAAAAAGCCGTTATATAACTGAGATACAATTTGAAACAGTCGTACTTGTAGCTTACCTAGAAAAAAGCCGTTATATAACGGAGATACAATTTGAAACAGTCGTACTTGTAGCTTACCTAGAAAAAAGCCGTTATATAACGGAGATACAATTTGAAACAGTCGTACTTGTAGCTTACCTAGAAAAAAGCCGTTATATAACGGAGATACAATTTGAAACAGTCGTACTTGTAGCTTACCTAGAAAAAAGCCGTTATATAACGGAGATACAATTTGAAACAGTCGTACTTGTAGCTTACCTAGAAAAAAGCCGTTATATAACGGAGATACAATTTGAAACAGTCGTACTTGTAGCTTACCTAGAAAAAAGCCGTTATATAACGGAGATACAATTTGAAACAGTCGTACTTGTAGCTTACCTAGAAAAAAGCCGTTATATAACGGAGATACAATTTGAAAGCCGCGTAAAACACACACACAAACACAAATATTGTTCTTTTTTATTGAATTTTTATAAATCTTTTTTTTTTTTATAGATAACATTTAAATATTTATTTCTCGGTATAAACAAAACATATACTTTTATGTTGATCCTTTTTTTTCCAATAAAAATAGCTTATTGTACTAAGTTCCTTTTCACGTGATGTTATAGCCGGAACTATTCCCATATATAAACGTTTCAAAACGCTCCCATTCACACTTTGATGAATTTAAAGACAAGCCTTAAATGTTTACATCATTTTACATGTATATCAATAGCGGTGAAAATCGATAGGCCTACAACACACATAATCTAGTGTAGTAATAGCGCTAGCTGTTTGTAAATATGTACGTATATATTTTCTTACGTTATAAAGTGACATATAGATCAATGACATCGCTGTTTTAGATTCGCTATACATATTGACATACGCATTTGGTTGCTTCTGATTCTCGTTGACGATGTATATAAGTTAATCTCAATATCACATTACCAACGACAAGACGGATTTAATAAATGTCAGGATGAAAAAAAAATTGTAACAGAACAGCTTACACATATTTGAAATCGGGAATAATTTGTGAATAACATGACTGTTGAAATAAACTTATCATACATATAAAATATCATTGAAAAATAAGTAATCATAGAGTACTGTTGTTATAGGTTGTTTTAATTGCCAAGTATGGTAATATCGTTACATGTATTTAAATTGGATAAATACAACGTTCTTATCGTATAAGCTGATTATATAAATGAAATATCTTTGAAAAAAAGTAACATGCTTATGAGAGAGTTTTGTGTTTTATGATATTATTTAATGGTGTGTTAGTCTAGTAATATTGGTAAAAGCTTCTATATTTGAAGCATGGAACAAGTTTTCCAATACAGACAGGTCGAGAAACGAAATCATAATAACGTCAAGTATCCATACATTAAATATAGTACGAGATCTTGCAATAGTTCACGGATGACGAATTCAGATCCATTAGTTCATAAATGTAGAGCATAATGCGTTTCCGAAAATATCTGGTTACGGATACTGCTATAAAACCAGTGTCTGACACATTTGTACTGAGTGTGCCACGGAATTCATACATATTTCATGGACGAAAGAAGCTGAGACTTCACCTCCAATTGTCTCATACCACAGCGGAATTTGAAATGATTCATATGAACCTCTACAGTATAGTGCTTTATTTTTACTCTCCAAATAGTTAATTCTGCACGGCGAGGGTAAATAACCTAAAACACTACTACTATTTTATTAGTTTAAGATAACTTATGGAAACGGAATCAATAGAAACAAATAATAAGGTATTTCTTATTCTTAACTCTTTCAGCGCCGAATTGTTTAATCGGGCGTCTCCATTTCTCTTATATTAAGAGTTTTGGAATATTTTTATAGCTTAAAGGCAAACAATGCTGAATCCAGGTGAGACAGCTCGTAAACAGCTGAAAGAGTTAACACAACAGTGAACTCGCGTGTCTCGAACATTTGATGATTCGAATATACATGTATCGTGTAACTCGAAACAAATCATGGAACGGATCTGCCTGTTGAAAACAGCGAAGCAGCGTTTTTCATCATATGATTTTATAAATTAATATCGAAGCTGACAAAACATACACTTATTCAGTTTAATCTAGTCCTTTTCGAATTGAATTTTTGAGAGTCCACTGTAGTTCCAATATTTAAACTTCCCACTTCCATAGTATTTTTGTTTATATTTCTTCTGATAATTTAGATATATTTTATCTAAGAGCGAAGGGTTGCAATTTTCCAGTTCTTTGCAGGTTAACCAAGGACTTTCCAAAATGCATATGGTTTGTTTCCAACGTAAACAGCTCATAAAGTTTACTTCGCGCATAAGTAATGTAATGTAACAGTGTCGTATCATTCCGTACACATGTAAATAATCTATATTCTATATACTTAGCAATTAAATAATGCAGAAGCTTATTCAAATTCGATTCCACGATGATACGTTTTCTAATATATGAAGCTTTGTGCACCTGACAGAAACAATAAGGGAACTCTTTGTTCACGTACATGGCACAAACTCGATTTAGGGACACGTTGCTAACGCACTTGATAGAAACAAGATTGCGAATACTTTGTTCATGTACATGTATTTAAAAGAATGAAGAAAATGTTTTTAAACTGCCTTTATAGAAAAAAGCTTGCGAAGACCTTTTGTTGATGTACATATATTCAAAAGAATGAAGAAAAGTGACAGTTTTTAAACTGACTTTATAGAAAGAAGTGTTTTATTTACTCAGTAGATAGAAACAAGGTGTGTTTGACTTTTGTTCATATACTTGATAAAAACAAAAGTTGGGACACATTGTGTACGCAATTGATAGAAACAAGGATTGGTTGACAATTTGTTAACGCAATTGATAAAAACAAGAATTGGTTGACAATTTCTTCACGCACTTGATAGAAACATAATTGGGCTCACTTTGTTCACGCACTTGATAGAAACAAAACTTGGAGGACAATTTGTTAACACAATTGATAGGGAAAAGACTTGGTGGATAATGTGTTAACCTAATTTGACTTGTAGAACTTTGTCAACACACTTGATAGAAATAAGATTTGGGGGACTTTGTTCAAGCCCTTTATAGAAACAAGACTTGGTGGACTGTGTTCATATACTTTATAAGAGTAACAATAATGGATATGCGTTGTTCTCGTACTTTACGAAAACAAGATTGGGGCGACTTTGTTTATGCAATTGATAGACACAAGATTGGAGACACTTTGGTCACGCACCATCTGTTCAACATATCGGAATATGGCTTTCTAATCATATTACTCTCAAGTAGTTTTAACTCTTCCCCACATTCAACAAATCTGCATCAGATGACTTCTAAAACATCTTGGTAAAAGATGGAATAATTGAATGTATAATTATTGAACTAATTTGGAAACATTGATGCAAACGGAGAAATTGCTCATTTTGTTTGAAAAGACGTCTGCTACAGATGCGTCACAAATTGTATCTCTATATGGCAAAGGTTGACAACAGTAAACAGTAGGCCAGACGACACTCAAACAAATCGGGTGTCAAAACACAGCCTTAATTCCACAACGCGAAGATAATCCCAAGACGTAACCAAACATTTATAGGGGATAATCAATGTAAATGTCAAACCAATTTACTAATTATGTTATGGCATGCCATGCTGATGTCTCTCAATTTCATGTCCGAAAAAATGTTTTACGATTGTTTGGTTCGTCCTCATTTCGTATTCCATTTCCGTACTACTTGGTTCTGGTTTGATTGTGTTGTTTTGTTTGTATGGGGTTTTAAACCACTTTTAATAAACACCAAATAGTTACGTGTGTACCAAGCATTATTCTCTAAGTCTTTTTCCGTAAAATTGGCCGTGCTCCAGGTTAACCAACATTAGGAGTTAATTGTCTGTTTGGTTCGAACCCGTTCCATCCCGCAACCAAGGCGGACTCTCTACCAATAAACAACATAAACTGTCTGGTCTAAAAGACGTGATGCCATACTCGTGGTTAATAGAAATATAACAAAGAATTATGTCTAAATGATTTAGTTACTGTAATATGTTATGTATACATTTTATCTGTAAGTGTTCCTTTAGTTCATACTTCAAATATTTGCTTTCTAGATATTTCCTGGAAATGAACTTGAATAATTGAATTAATTTCTGATAACAAAGTCCGTAAACAATGTGTTTCATCGAAATTAATGTGGTGAACGTGGGAAACCGGTAATCTTATGTTTAAATCACACATGTTTGGAAAAAACTCCAAGAACAAAACCACTTCCATGTCTGGCTCAGTATATACACTTTTACAGGAATGAGGACCCGTATGATTTTGTTTCCAAGTCCTTTCTAAATAATAGGTATAAAGACACATGTTCAAACAGATTTATTTCTAGATAATCATATGACAATTTTACAAGAAGACAGATAGTGCTTTAGCCTACGACAAAATAACACATCGTTCGTCAGGATTGTGAAATAGTTGTATCACGTAAGCGTTATCCCTTTCCCACATGCAGACGTTTAGTAGATGCCTTTCCATCAGGCGACTATTAGAAACAATGTGACAAAGGAGAAATCGCTCGTAACCATTAGACTGTTCGAATGTTCAGGCTGAACAGGATATATACTGTTTACAGCGGCTAACGTGTGCCCTTTTCCAACGACGAGCACACTGTTGGTGTTATGACAAACACGTGTAGTATGTAGACGACATTAAATAAGACTACTTTGATACCCCAGACAGGGAAATACACGGGGAATATGAATAAGTGACCTTCGCCGTGATATTACTGAAATACAAGTAATGTTAAAAATGGCTTAAATACCAAATAAAACAAATGAATTGCAGTCTGTTCATGTACAAACATATTTCAAGCATTCTCGATAACGATAAATGCGTTTTCGTTTATACGCGAAATTAATCCGAACATTTCCAATAGAAAGGCTAAACCCGACTTTATTAGTATCAATTATTTATTTAAGTATAGAGGCCACTGGCCCATAACATACATGTATATTCAATTCATTATTTGTACAAGAGTGACATATGGTTACGAAATTAGAAGATTTATTTTAAACTTTAATCAAATTAATTTGATTATCTTTTCAAAAATAAATTTTCATTTTCAATGAAACCTTTTCAATATTTAGACGACATTGGATTCATTTGCAACAGACCATTTGTTTGAAAAGTCTTGGAAGACAAAAAACTGTTAACTGATTAAATATCTAAAATAACATTAATATAGATAAAATAATTGTACAATACAATACATTGTATCATGTGTTGAATTGTAAAACGAAATGAGTACATGGGTAGTAAAACCGCCTCTTAGGTGTATTGATCGAGTGTCCGCCGCTGTCACGGTGGTCGAAGGTTCGGTCCCTGGCTGGATCATACTAAATACTTTGAAAAGGTAGTGAAGACTTCCCATCTTGGCGCTCAGGGTTATGGAATTCAGTATTACGACACACTCACTGGTGTCACTATATATAGACTAGCAATACTAGAGACGTACCCAGGAAATGTCCTGATATCACTGACTAATTGTTGAGCGTGGCGTTATACATCATACACATAAACAAAGACGTGTGTAGTAGGATGTACAGGCCAATCCACGTCTGTGATTTGTCAATACCAACATACAACCAGAGCTCTAGATAAAGGGTGTTTTGCATGTTCTAAACTCATTATTTGATCCTCTAACCTTATATTGTGGGTACTCAAAAGAAACGTCTCAGTGAGACGATTCTGTTGAGTACCCAAAACATAGGATTTGCTTGGATTATAAGAGAGATAGTGTGGGGGAAAATAGCTGTTTACCCCTCATAATCTGGACCTCTGCATGATACAACTATCATATAAGAACATATTTCTTAAAAGACATTTCATCAATACGAATGGCGACAGGTAAATCATTCTCTCAATGTTTATATTTCATAAAAAACATTTTATGCGCAGTCAAGTCGCCAATACCAAACCTTAGCTAGCTGTGTATCATTTATATTTAACCGAAAGTTATTATGGCTTTTAGTTAAAAGATTTAGTGCAATGCTTTGTCGATATTAAACAAAATAGAGTGGATATTGTCTCACGAGTTGTATTCCAAGTTATAGGGCTAAATGATAAGGAAGATAGCTTCCAAATTGTTACATCAGTTTGCTGTATCCACATATTTACATGTATAACATATCAATTGTGATGTGACTTTGAAAACATTGTGAAAATAATGGGCAATGTCATTCTTTGCCAATTTTTCATTTGTTTCCATATTTTTTCAGGACTTTTGTAAAGTCTTATGCAGGCTTGTTGTATGTGGAAAGAGGTTTTTATATATATATATATATATAACAGCGTTATCTTTGTAATTCCGGTATATGGTCAAGATCTTTTCACTGTCATTGTCCATTGCAATGATCAAAGTTAATAAGATTAGAAATACGTCCGCTCTGTCATGGAATAAAAATACAGTTAATTTATAGTAAAAAATAACGTTCTTTTGACCTTTTCTATACTTTCTTTTCATGAGCTTGTCCATCTTTTCCTTTTGTAGAATTCATAGCCAAGTTTAGGAATGTCAGGCTACCAATGTTGAGAAGGACATCGAATTGTACATTAACCATTAACCATGCTCTATAGATTGCTCTATAGATTGCTCTATAGATTGGTAGAAAAGGTTTTCCTTCTAACGAAACCCCTACTCCCCAAAAAAAGCAGCTTTCTGAAGTTCAGATATTACCAAAGAATTAAAACTTCCCCTGTTATTTGCTTAGAACACTTTATTTATGAAACAACCAATTGCGATACCCTCCCCTCATACAACAAATCTACAGCAGAATACTTTTAAAACATATTGGCAAAAACCTAAAATATCTCCATAAATGAGACTTTGATTATTAAAGAGAGTAAAACACATTATGACAAAAGGAGACATTGCTCTATTATGAGTAATTTCACTATTAGCTAAAAAGTTTTAAAAATCGTCTGCTGCAGAGGCGCCAACAAGCGTTTATACGGCAGAAAGGGTTAATTATATCGGACTTCCACAGTGATGTATTGGTTAGTTCACCCATGCTGAGAGAAGGAGACCTTAGATCGATCCTCGGTTTGATCATAATAAAGACTTAAACCTTTTCCCTCATATAGACGTTTTCTGACGCCTCTGCAGCAGACGACTTTCTGGAGACATGGCGACAAAATGAGAAATTGCTCAAAATTTCTCCTTTTGTCACCATGTTTTTCAACTCTTTTCAATTATTGTTTTTTCATTTTAAGGGAATTTCTGTTCTTTTGTCTTGACGTTTTCAAAGTCGTCTGCTTCAGATCGTATGTAGGAAAGGCTAAAAGGGAAGAAGTTGTTCATGTTACTCATCGTTACGGAGAACACTATTGACAATGCTTCATCACAATGCTCTCAATAGCTAGACAGATAAGGATTTGATATTACAATACCTACCAGATTAGACTGAACTACCTCTTTAATGTCAAACCAATGTATCATTTCATGCCGAAACAGTACACACAGACTTGTGATTATTGAGTACAATCTCACTTCAACCAGACATTAACTTTGCTCGCACGTATGATGTGATGACTGCCTTACACAGGTCGTATCTGAACGGTATAAACACACAGGAGATAAGCAATATAAACAAACTAGATAGAGCAGCGGTAATTGTCGAGTGTTTCGATTGTATCGAACCGAGCATTGGTTGAATCGTGCGATTTCATTGGACTAGTAAACGAGCACTTTCTCATGAATATTTAAATGTATAAGGTCAATTCGAGACGAGCGTTAATGCGGTGTTTTCAGACTAAATAATCGGACATATAAGTGTGTTGTTCTGATCTTAATGACATTGGATTGAGTGGAAAACATATCTTACATTTATTTCAATGCATCGTAACGATTTTCTGAATGAGCGGTGTCCGGTCCAAATGCATACTCTCTGTTAGAAGGTCATATGACTTATTGGCAAACAGTGGATAACCAGTTCAAATTGCTTATATAAGCAAGCTGCTCTGTTTAAAGACATGTTGGTTTCTTAAAGGGCTGCTTAATTATAGGAGAACGTTTCCAATTACATATATTAATATAAACGGCAAAATGTGAATGTCGTTATTTTCATAAATAAACACTATTATTCAGTCTCGTTGTATATATTACCAAACACTATTGACCCAACAGATGTAAATATTATTTTATCAAATATTGATACATTGTGCGAACATAAACAAGTTGTCATTAATGCCATGCGGATTAGATTTTATTTAACCACATGCATTTTATACGTATGTATACATTTTCAAAAATGTCAGTATTAGCTTAGCAATGGAAATGACAATAATCAGACTTCACTAAAATCTTTTGAAACCTGCCAGACAGAAAGCTTTTTTATTCATTTATATACTTCTTTGTCCAACCAAGTTTTGCTTGCGGGAAGGATTTTCTGTCAGTCAAGACTGAAGGACTGAGGACTTTCTTGAAGACTGCAATAACACATATTTAGTGATAATGCCATAAAGCTGAGAATTATGTCGTAAACAAATTTTAATTAGCACATAGATGGAATGTGATAGTTCCTTAAATTCATCAAGATTGTCGTTTTGATGCAATGTATACAAGTCAGCAATGTTAGTGTCGCCTGTTTACCAATTGAATAGACATACATTTATTATTTCATGAAACTTTTAGCAATAGCGTACTATATGAAATGCACATTCATTAATTATTTTCTTAAACCTTTGTAAACAATACATAAATATTCTTTGTTCGCAATAATATAATTTGTGGGAGCCAGTCGTTATGTTGATTTTTGTTCGTGCAACGAACTTTAGTAAGATATATCTTTTATTTACATGGAATATTAAAATGGTCATGCAATACTATACATAGGGAATATTATGTTGCAGTAGCAATACATGTTTTAGTATTGATAACTGACGAGAGCGAAGATGTGTCAAATTGTTCACGCCCCGAGTAGACAGTACTAAAACCTGTATCGCTACTGCAACATACTTATACCTTTATTATATTCCATGTATAACTTTAAAGACAGAACATAGAAAACATATATACACATTTATATATTCTAAATAAAAGAAAACATGCTGTACGCAAAAAATATAATTAACGATTGGCGTGTGCACGCGACACTACCACTTTTTGAATGACGTTAAAGCATTAAAAGACGTATCATCATAGTTCAGTGTCGTACCATGATCATAACCTTAATCCGTCGCGTTTAAATTGCGCATGAACATGCATGTATTTGTGCCAGAAAAAAATGCAGGTATATAACAATTGCGACTGTCAATACGTGATACCACGAATTGAACGTCGACAGTAACTGCGACAGAATCATGTCTACATCAAAGGAACAAATGAAAAACTGTTAACTTGCAAACACAGATAATTAAAACAAGAAAAATCTTTAAAAAAGATAAACGGCGCTCAATATGAGAAAACACTAAGACATGGAACATGCGCATATTATTTGACTTGAATATTAGAAAGGTTTTGTTAATAATCAAAACAATCAGTAATTTTTCATGAATAATAACATTTGCGCGATAATGTTGTATATCTAAGAATTAGACAGCTCCTTGAATTGGTAATGCATTATAATCGTGAACCAGTTGGAACATTGTTCGATTAGAACATTGTTCTTTAACAGATATAGAATCGGTCATCGATTGTAGCTTGCGCGTTATTGTGTCTTACTCTCTTTCTTTTTAGAACCACGTGTCAGCCAAAATTATCTAAACTCTCAGATTTTTTTTTTTTTTTTATCCCAGTATCAAATCTACTAAATCATAACAATAATATATGTGTTTACCAAAGGCTAATCGGCAATCTCCATCCAGCTTCAGTTTATATAAATATATCATCAATGCCGAGAACACCTCGTCACATGACTGGAGATTACGCGAGGCACGAAAGAGGTGTATACATTTCAATTGACGATAAATAACTGAAAACTTATTATGTTTCAAAAATAATTAATATTTTGCACTTATATTTTACATTTCATACGTTTTCACTTATTCTTTTAACTGAAATTTATTTTTCAAGAAAAACAATTAAAGGTTAGTATGCAGAACATTTCAATTTAAAACTTCACATTATTAGTGCCTCTCGTAGGATCGCCAACAAAACTATGAACCAATCAAAACGTTTCATTTCCTTTATTTCTTCGACATTATTAATTAAATACAACATTTGATTGGTCTACAATCTAGATCATTTGTTTAACATCTAGGTCAAGACCCAGGTTAATCAGCTATCGCCGAACAAAAGACCTTTGCACGTTTCAAAATAGTTTGGTATCCGGCATACAATAGTAATGTAATTGTTGGGGGCGCGTAATTCGAGACTAGTTTCCAAGCAGCATTCACAAGTTTTCTCTTTTTCGACTATGTCTCAAAGAAGAATATATGTTCACTATTGACGAATCATAAAGTTGTTTATTTAGTAAAGGGATCATGTCGTTTTGTATTCAGAAGATAAAACGAAAAGAAATCTTCCTTTATAACATTTGAGTTGACGGTAGGGATTAGCTTCCTAGTAATTCCACAGGCAGTAATGGCGACATGATTATTATCATTGTTGCCTGTTGTTGTGTGTTTGGAAATGTGCTATTTTCTAAAGAATCCGACGCTTTTCTCTTTACATCATACCCCCTGGACATCTTGACATGTACTACATACAATCTAATAGATTCAATCTATTCATAGGCCATCTAGACACACAGCCATGCTCATTACTCATCATAATCAATTACATCTTTTGCCAAAGTGTTTTCAACTACATCCAATATATTTACTTTTATTTGTAAAGAGAGTCTATATTTCTGCATAGATTTTGGCAAAGTAGTCTGCCATATCTACGTATTTGTTGTATGTTGGAAACGGCTAAATAGCAGTAAGTGTATAATCTTTGTTATGACTTTGTTATTATTTACATTTGAAATGCTAGGAACGCGTATTTATTATAGGATCATGTTTATAACGGTTACTGATGACATTTGCAGCAGATGAACTCGTAAAAATTTCCCGAAAAGGGAAACATGCTCATTATGTCCATGTTCAAAAGTAACGCTTACATTTGCCCATACTTTCCCGTTTATCAATTTACACAATAATAGCGTGGTCATTATGTAACAAATGACATCTGAATAGGTTAATTATATTCTTGAAACGCATGTAACAATTGCCCTGAAAGTAGAGAGTAAATTGACCTTATCCCACATGTAGACGTTTTCTGACGCATTTGCAAATATTGTGGCGACTTTTGCTCTCCGTCTATATTTAGAATAATTAAAGATGTAACGTCTGTAGACAATCTAGAACTGTATCCACAGGAGAAACTGTCTTATCCCTCTTTACGTGACCCCGTTATGGAGATGCGGACGTTAAGCGACCCCGTTATGGAGATGAGGACGTTTTTGATTGACTGAGTTCATCTTTATCGCATGGACTTATCCTTTTCCACATAAAGACGCTTTCCGACGCCTTTTCAGCAGACGGCTTCTGAAAATATTATGACAATAGAATACATAGCTCTAAAGGAGCAATTTCTCCCGTTGCCACAATATATTTAAACTCTTTGCAGATTTTTTCTTTTAATGATTTTTGTGGCGATTGTGGTAACAATAGCCACTGTACAATGACACAAGAAGAACAATATATGGGGAGATTTCGGCAGTACGTTAGAAATCCTTTATTGAAAAGGTATACCGCCAAATAGTTCCATCATATCTGTAGTTACATGGTTAACAATAATAATGTCAGTGCTATTTTGGTACAAAATAGATACTAAGATTTTAGAAATTTCTAACTAATATGTAATTGAGTTAAACAATGTAAACATTAGCCTTCTTTGTGTCTGGAGACAGAGAATATCATTTAATCAGACAATCTATTGTTGAAAAACATTGATCTTGAATATAGTCAGAAATTTATATATATATTTATTTAGCGTATAAAATACAATTACAGATATAATCTTCAATTTATATATATATAGAAATAGACATGTAACACTATTTGTATATCTCCCATCCCCCGACCCAATAATAGAGAGACAATAAGATATCAGAATAATCTGCTAAAGAATAGTCCGTCTGCTAATGGAAATTAAATTAAATATTGGGAGTTAACGGTAGCTGCTCGCCAAATGGCATTAATGCCGAGCGCCAGGGTAAACACAGTCATAAAAGAAGAAGTATAGTACTACTTGGCATTAATGCCGAGCGCGAGCGTAAAGAACGTCACCAAACAACAACATAGTAATACTTGATATTGCTTCTTGTAAGATCATGACAATAGATGCTCGGCCCGTACGTTTGAAAAGAAGAAGCAGGCATCACCTGCTTGTGCCGGAGTTCTCATACAATAAACCTTATAGCGTCTGTATGTGGGGAAGGTTTAATAATTAAGTTAGACGAACATGTTCCTTTCTTACTTGAGCAAACCTGCTTTTAAAGACATCCATGGGAAGAGAACAATCAAGTGGTCTTTAACGCTTTCCCACATATAATACATCTGCAGCAGATGAGTTTGGGAATATCCAGGCAAAAACACAGAAAAGATCTATAAATGTAGGTAATTACTAAAAAGAATTGAAAACATTGTGGCAACAGAAGAAATTTCTCGTTTTCAAAAGTTGTCTGCTGCAGAGGCGTCACAAAGCATCTGTATATGGGAAAGGGTTAATTGCAGGGTCATTTGTGCAGAAAATGAGTAATTGGGAAATACAAAAATGGTTGCTACAGACAGGATAGCAATAATATTGCTAAACAAAGCCTGACGTTAGCACAGGTTTGACTGTATATGAGAATACTTTCAGGGACAGACTCACTTTCAAGTCAACTTTCTCTAGTTATGCCAGAGCTATATCCCCTTAATTAATGAAATTTAGTTTGAGAGTATATGTCTGATCTCTGACTGGAGCACTCCTAACCCAACCCTGGGGTTGTAAGTTCGAACCCTTGCACGGCCAACATTCTTTCCGACGTTTGAAAAAGGACACTGTGACAAGCGTCATTCGTCTTCCACCAATGGGCTTTGTGGTAAAGCAGCTAGTTGCCCGGAAAAAATGTTTTGTTGAGTAGTCAGTACTGGTGTGAGAAAGCCAGAAAACACATTATAGATTATAATGCTACAATAAAGTTATCAATATGAGCAGCTCTTCTTTTGCAAATGTGTTGATTGTTGGAAAGGGTTGTTCAAAAGCCTGTTGTTTATTGACTGTTGATAACCATTTTTCTGTCTGAGATCACTTGTTGTCGAGTCCGCTTTTGGTGAGCTAGACATATAGCTGTCACAATGGCGGTCCGTGCGTCCATTAATCTGTCTGTCCGACCCGGATGATCTTGGTCCTGTTGATTATAATATCTGCATGTGGATACATGTACTCCGAGATACTGCTTGTTACTTTGCAGTATTTTCTACACAATCGACACTACAGTATCTTCGGCGCTTTGATTACATATGCGATCGATGAATAATACTGCCGATGTTCGTAACTGTCGGTACATTGTGCGAACGAAGTAGCTGTGTCTATTGTCGTATCGCCGAAATCCGCATTAGCTCCGTCAACATTAGCAACGGCTGCTAGCCCGACAATAACTAAAATGGCGGTCATTGTAACGTTCATGACGCGAATATATATATATAGTGACGTAGATTGTGATGTAATAATATTATCAGTTACCCAGTGTGTTAGTGACATAATACGGTATATACGGTGTCAGTAAACTTCATATGGGGCGAGAGCGCAGCTCGATTACTGATAGTATTTGTAATCAATAATAATAGTTTATCGAACTGCAAATTACTATCTGTAATCAAATGGATTCAGTGTGCTATTAGACCAACATAATTGGTCATGATGTTCATAAGTTTACTGCCACCGTATATACCGTATTAGGTCACTAACACACTGTGTAACTAATATTACCCTTTCCAACATACAGAACATATTTTGTTCACCGATGCGGTATGAGAATTTTATATAGGGAAAAGCACGTGAGGTATAATAATAGTATTTACCTGATGTTTTGTATTGAAACTTTCTAAAACTCTGCCCGATACCACACCTATGTAGATTATCAAGTTAGATAACTCTATCCTGCATTTTATATATATGCATATTTGATCCAGAATATTTTCCATCAAATATAGGTAACAATACTGCAAATATGGGGTAGATATCCTTATATTACGTCATGCACGTTGCGATGACGTTAATTTAACCAAACAAATATTAGGCTCCCGGTGACCGTGTATGGATTACATGTATACACCGTCACCGCATGACGTCATTTGACCAATGAAATACGCAGATTTATGTAGGAGGTAGGACAAAGGTCATGTGGTCTGTACCGACCAATGAAAATCGTGATGCAAAGGAAATTTTATTGGGAACCCAATAATTTATTTTTAGACTTACAGGGGTGTAACATCATAGGTAACATCATTTTTTTGTTCACCGATGCGGTATGGGAATTTTATATAGGGAAAAGCACGTGAGGTATAATAATAGTATTTACCTGATGTATTGTATTGAAACTTTCTACAACCCTGCCCACTACCACACCTATGTAGATTATCAAGTTAGATAACTCTATCCTGCATTTTATATATGTATTTTCCATCAAATATAGGTAACAATACTGCAAATATGGGGTAGATATGCATCTTATGATACATAATCAACATCACAAAACATGGATATAAAGAAACTACATATGTACATGTCAATCAGCAATGTTGATCAAGATAGTCGGTAGATATATTCGTTACACAGTGTGTTAGTGACCTAATACGGTATATACCTGATGTATTGTATTGAAACTTTCTACAACCCTGCCCACTAACACACCTATGTAGATTATCAAGTTAGATAACTCTATCTTGCACTTTATATATATGCATATTTGATCCGGAATATTTTTCGACAGATATAGGTAACAATACTGCAAGTATGGGGTAGATATGCATGTAATGATACATAATCAACATCACAAAACATGGATATAAAATCAAAGTACTGAAAGTACTGAAGGTAGAATTGCGATCGTTTAAGAAGAGATACAGAAGTGCATATATGAATATTTATTTTAAATAAATCCCCACCATGGCAGACAAGAAATGATGCATCAGGCCAGAATGAAATGGTTCCAAGATCATCATTTCCCTCATGGGCTAGTGAAAGTTAATTGACCCCTACTTCGAAAATATCATTCGGTTCGGAATGTTTTAAAATCATTATCCCTGTATCGTAGAAGAATAGGACTAAAAAGAAAATCTCGAAAATGGGAATAAACTTTGATAAACATTTCACACACATATATACATATTAAGTTTTTACATTTTGAAAAACAGTTAACAACAATAAAATACATACATTTTAAATGAGATAATTATACAAGTGACTTCATTCTTTTATATAGAAAAATGCATAATTTGGATAATGTTTTCTGGTTATTGCTTGTTAAGAGTTCGATGAATTTAGGAATGTTTGGTCTAGACCAATAATATTTTCTTATATATATTTGTCTTAGATCATTGTTTAACCCTTTCCCCCATACAACAAATCTGCAGCAGACGACTTTGAAAACATTGTGACAAAAACCTGAAAAATGTCCATAAAAGATAACTTAATTGTTAACTAAAGTTTAAAACATGGTGGCCAAAGGAGAAACTGCTCATCATGAGCAATTTCATCTTTGGCCACAATGTTTTCAAAAGTCGTCTGCTGCTTTTGCGTCGAAATGCGTCTGCATGTGGAAAAGAGTTAATGGACATTCAAGTAAAACATGAAATTTGTCTTCTATTGTGTTACATAATTTGCATTTACGGTCTGATATAGGAGTCTTAACAATTCAATTCAATTCAATATATTTTATTGGCATATAGCAAATACATGTTGTCGCCAAAATTTACAATACCTTTGGCGGTTTATATTACAATACATATTTATTACAATTTTACATAAGAGAAAACAGAGACATATAAACATGTTTATATGTCTCTGGAGAAAAGCATGATAAAATTAAGTTTCACCATCTCTTTTAAGATTCGCTAAGTAAATATATTTGGACAATTTGCATAACATAGATCTTTGCTCTGATTTCATTAACATTTGAAATTTATTTATATTTGGCCAGTTAACAGGTTGTTTCCCTCTTCCAGTTTCAATTTCCAGTTGGTGACTTGAAAGTCTAAATTTTGTTAATACAAATCTATATTTCTTTATTTTTATGTTGACTAAATACATCTTAAAATCAAAGGATTTGATTAGAATATATGTTTTAGTTTTAGAGGTTTGACTTAGATCGGCATCCCAGTTTTTGATAAAAAATATATTTTACCCTTTGTTTAAATATTTTTATGAAAGCGTTAAAGTTTTCGACACCTTGATTCATCCATACATAACTAAAACCAAAACTATTCAATATATATTTAACCTTTGATGCCCAATTTTCATTATTTTCATTTATATCATTTAACATTTGTTTGCATATTGATTGCCTTTATGTATTTGCGTTCGTCTGTTCTCGTGACTTTTAACCAGTATTTAATCATCAAAGAAAGGCGTTGTAACTTCCAATTCACCGTATATAAAATGATTAGGAGTCTGACTTTTGACGTGTAGTAGTTGCTTACAAAATCTAGTATGCAGCCTTTCTGCGCGTTATAGCCTCACTGAAGCCCCATACCTTGACCCCGTAATTAAGTATTGGTAGTATAAGCTTATCAAAAAGTTCAAGTGTATGACTAATGGTGATATTTTTGAATACTGTTAGATATTGTTTTAATGCAAGAACTGCTTTTAAAGCTTGTCCTTCTATATAGTCAAAAGTTTGTTGAAAGGACCCTCCTGAAGAAAATGATATGCATAAATATGTAAATTGTTTCACTATTTCTAATGGATTACCGTTGTATTTAAAAACTACTTCTTTCGATATTTTTCCATTTTTTCTAAATATCATAACGTTTGTTTTCTTTACCTTTACTGATAATTTCCATTTTTCGCAATAACTAAAACGTATTTCAAGACCATTTTGTAAACTGCACTCGCTTTCTGCAAATAAAACTATATCGTCCGCGTATAGTAGTAAAAACAATTTCAACATGCCCATATCCACGCCGTCAAATTCATTTAGAGACATGTAGTCCTCTAAGTCATTTACATACATTGCAAAAATAAATGGTGACATACAGTCCCCCTGTGGCGCTCCAATGAAACAACTGAAACTTTCACTTAAGTTATCATATTTTACCCTTGACTTGATGTTTAAAAAGAAAATGAAATCCTGGACGCAACATGGTGCATTCTGGTGACTTCTGAGGGTGTTTTCAAAATGTTGAGGGAAGGCTTTCTGGTGTCATATTTAACAAGAAACTGCTGAAGACTGTAACGCCGGATTGTCGGCAATTTGACCTTGAAAATTGACAAACCAAGGTCAAGGTCAAAGTAACCATATAAATCAATAGAACTTGTTACTGGTTACTTTCAGGCAAAGTTTCAAGTGTGTAACCCTTTCCAGTGCTGAGATTTTGCCTCAACCTGAAACTTTAACCAAAATGTTGACGAACAGACAGACGGAGAGACAGACATCGCCAATCTATAGACCGGAATTGCTAGAGCAATCCGGCCAAAAATAAAAAAAGAATCATCAATTTTAGCAGTAAAGTCCTGCCAAGAAGTAATGAATTGAGAAAAAAATGTGCTGAGAGGTCCATAATTTCAAACTTGCTAAGATTTGGTCTGTGCAATGAATGTACAAATTGAAAAATGTATTGTTGACATGTATTTTCTACACCATCATTGTAATGTTGTTTATCATAAATAAAATTATTCCTTTTTTTAAATAAACTTTTAATCAAAATGTGTGTCTCAGTGTTGTCTTCTTCAGCAGTTTGACAGAAACAAAGCCTAAATCTGAAATTGTGTCAATGTGTTATTTGTCAACTCTGTGCCATAAGTTTTGCTTGTGATTTGAACTCTCATAAAAAAAGCACGGAAAGGGACAACTTTCCCAACTTTGATTAAATATGTTTTCAATTAAATTGTAAAAAATCTTTTTCTTGTTTTTTGAAAGTTTTGTCATTATTATTTAAGACGGACATTATATACTAGAATAGCCAACTGACTATCATTTGAAAAAGTGTTTCTTATTTAAACCTTTCCCACTTGCATACGTAATTGCAGCCGACGACTTTTGAAAACATTGATGCAGAAGAAGAAATTGCTCATAACAAGCTTTCTCCTTTTGCAACAATGTTTTCAACTATATTCAATGATTACACTTCCAATAAATGTGATTTTCTGTATCTTTGCTCAGATTTTTTTTAATTCGTCTGCTGCAGAGTTTTTATATTGTGGGGTGGGTTGTGATTTGTTAAAGGGCAAGCAGGATTGGGAATTGAGTGTTGCACTTATCCTAATGAAACACTCGCCTGCCTGTGCATGTTTTAGCTTAACTTAACTTGTTAATGTTCTTTCCATCATCAACTTAGTCATCTGTTAGTAATCAACTCTATGAACGAAATAATCGCGTCAAAATCTTGAATCGCGTCAAAATCATAACGAACAAACTGTCAAAATCTAATTTTGAACTGTGTAATACAAATTTAGAATAACAGGATGAATCAGTTATGTTGTAACAACCAATATCCGCGGGTCATTTACCTGATTTTGGCCGAAAGAAATGATCGATTTCTTGCAAGATTTATTCGTTATTCGTTCTGCCTATTATAATCAAAGTATTCTAAACGCTTTATAAACAAGTGATTTAAAGCGCTCAAATCATTTGATGAAATTTGTTTCTTTAGACGCGGACCTTGTCGAAAGCACCTATCCAAAATGCAAAAGTCATCGTTAATCGTTGTCGAAGGAATAGATGGACTGAGAGAAAGAGAAAGAAAAGGCTTAGCAATGCATACTATCTTTATGAATAAGGACATGAACGAATATGTATGGACTAGCGCCTAGAATTTCGTACTAGCCGATCCTTCATTCCACTCGCTTATGCTAGCGGGCGAGTGGATGTTTACATCTCTGCCGAGAGGGAAAAAAGGGTTACAATTTACAAAGGGTAATTGCGCGGTGCAGTGCTATATTGGCGTAGTGATATCTAAATAAAAAGGTGTACACTTTAAATATGATATTTACACTTACAAGACTTGTTATTTTCTATTATAAGCTTGAATAATCGGATTTTTTTTCGTTACTCTATGTTAGCATTCGTAAATTAGTCAAACAAAAAATTGCACTTAATTGTTGGTGGTGAAGGGCATATACATCACGTGACTTCAAACTCACTATGACTATGGCAGCCTCTGCGCATGCGCAAGTCTACCAAAAACTACATATGTACATATTAATCAGCAATGTTGATCAAGATAGTCGGTAGGATATATACCTTATATAGGATATGCTCTCGCCTCACATGAAATTTACTGACACCGTATATACCGTATTAGGTCACTAACACATTGTGTAACTAATAATATGGCGTTCGTTAATATCATTCAAGAAGCTAAAACATATGTCTGTTGAACAGTCATTGCCACGCATTAACCTACATACAGCTGGAAAGTACAGTATTTCTACAGCCAGTGACTGAAGAGGGTGGATTCTCGGGTAAGAGGTGGCGGAGTTAAATCGACACTTCGACTTTTCGACCTCAAATAGAGGCATAATGTTGAGTTTTCGCGATGCTATAAAGTGGACTAGTCCATAGCTTTTGTGGGCGCTAAAATGCTAGTTTTACTGTTTTACACTACATAGCTATGAAAGTAGTAACCTATTGTATTTTAGCGACATACTTTCTAGCGGTGTCATCCCGTTTACATAATCGAATGGCAACAAGTCGACAATAGCGCGATATTATTAAATTCAAAATTTCATTTTTTCTATTTGCCAACGTGATATTATAGGTCGACAACTTGCAATGTAAAATTTATAATTTCGAATTCTCTCTGTAAATGTCAGGTCGAATAGTTGAAATGAGCTTGATAATATCGACCAGAAAACTTTTCGACTTTTCAATGTCAAATATTCAGCGCAGCAAAGTGACATTAGAGGCCAAATGTCGCGACAAGTTAAATGGCGAAAATAGGATTCCGTATGATGAAGTGCCATTGGACTAGCTTAGTACTGGTTGGTTTACCTGGGAACTTTGAACAATTATTGGTTTATTTACCCGGAAATATGAGCTATCACTGGTTGGTTTACCGGGGATTATGAATAACTAGTACTGGTTGGTTTACCTGGGGATAATGCATAACTAGTACTGGTTGGTTTAGCTTGGGATAATGCACAATTAGTACTGTTTGGTTTACCGGGGATAATGAATGACTAATATTGGTTGGTTTACCGGGGATAATGAATAACTAATACTGGTTGGTTTACCGGGGATAATGAACTAGTACTGGTTGGTTTACCTGAGGATAATGAATAACTAATACTGCTTGGTTTACCGGGGATAATGAACTAGTACTGGTTGGTTTACCTGGGGATAATGAATAACTATTACTGGTTGGTTAACCTGTGGATAATGAATAATTAGTACTGGTTGGTTTACCTGGGAATCATTTTTCAACTAGTACTGGTTGGTTTACCTGGGGATAATGAATAACGTTTATCGGTTGGTTAACATAGGATTAATGAATAACTAGAGCTAATTGGTTTACCGGAAAAAATGTATAACTATTACTGGTTTATTTACATGAGGATAATGAATAACTAGAATTGATTGGTTTACCTGGGGATGATGAATAACTAGTACTGGTTGGTTCACCCGGGGTTAATGAATAACTAGTACTGTTTGGTTTACCGGGGATAATGAATAACTAGTACTGGTTGGTTTACCGGGGACAATGAATAAATGTTACTGGTTGGCTTACCGGATGATTGATACATAGTACTGGTTGGATTACGTGGAGAAAATGCATAACTAGTACTGGTTGGTTCACCAGGGAATATTGAATAACTATTACTGGTTGGTTTACCGGGGATCATGAATAACTGGTATTGGCTGATTTACCGGGGATAATGAATAACTAGTACTGTTTGGTTTACCGGGGATAATGCATAACTAGTATTGGTTGGTTGACCGGATATAATGAACTAGTACTGGTTGGTTTACCAGGGGATAATAAATAACTATTACTGGTCGGTTAACCTTGGGTAATGATTAACTAGAACTGGTTGGTTTACATTGGGTTAATGAATAACTAGAACTAATTGGTTTACCGGAGATAATGTATAACTATTACTGGTTGGTTTACCGGGGATAATGAATAACTGTTACTGGTTGGTTTACCGAGAATGATGAATAACTGGTACTGGCTGATTTACCGGGAATAATGAATAACTAGTACTGGTTGGTTTACCGGGGATAATGAATAACTGTTACTGGTTGGTTTACCGGGGATGATGAATAACTAGTACTGGTTGGTGTACGTGGGGATAACTCATAACTAGTACTGGTTGGTTCACCGGGGGATAATGAATAACTATTATTGGTTGATTTATCGGGGATCAGGAATAAGTAGTATTGGTTGGTTTACCGGGGATAATATAACTAGTACCGGTTGGTTTAATTGGGGATAATGAATAACTATAACTTGTTGGTTAACTTGGGGAGTATACTGGTTTGTTTAACCGGAGAATACGAATGACCAGTTTGTGTGGGTTTACCCAGTGATTATAAATAAGTATATATATATATATATAGTACTGGTTGTTTAACCCGTTGATTACGAATATCTAGCACTGGTTCGTTTACCTTGGTATTATAAATAACAAATGCTGGTTTGTTTACCCAGAGATTATAAATAAGTATATATATATATATATATATATAGTACTGGTTGTTTTACCCGTTGATTAAGGATAAATAGCACTGGTTGGTTTACCTTGGCATTATGAATAACAAGTGCTGGTTGGTTTACCCAGTGATTATAAATAAGTATATATATATATATATATAGTACTGGTTGTTTAACCCGTTGATTAAGAGTAGCTAGCACTTGTTCGTTTACCTTGGTATTATAAATAACAAATGCTGGTTTGTTTACCCAGAGATTATTAGTCGCCGGGCAGAAGCCCGCGACTTCTATTTTTAATAGGTTTTCGGAAATGACATGGGAGGGGGGATTATTATTAGAAAGAAACACATTTAGATGTCTTGAACATATTACAAATGTGTTTGTTTAAAAACACTAAGTAATGACACCTCTAAAATGAAATAAATATTCCGATGTTTTACGTATTTTAAGTTTCTTTATTTTGACTCGCATTTATGTTTTTTTGTTTTATTTACGAAGACAAAACAGTCCCTATTAGCTAGACTGAAATACTTTATTTTACACTATATACTACATGTAATCAAAAGGCGATAACTACAACCCTTAAATTTACGTCGCACAGTCTAATTATTTGTTTACATACCAACTGCGTAGATCAATCTCCTTTGCAGAGAGCCGCTCTTTTACACTCACTTACAAATAGTAAATCATAGGTGGGTGATTTAAAATGTTTATTTGGTTCGAAACAAATGAAGAAAAGAACAAATCGAGATAAAACTGGTTTTAACTTTGAACGAACACTCTCTGCCTATAAAGAGAGTTTCAAGAACGACATCTCTGCGAATAAGAAAGAATCGGGTCTTTCGTACAAAATTATTTCGTCCTTGACAATTTTAAATGTGTCATTTAATCATTGACACAAGGGCGCTCATCATAATATAATTTTAAAACTTGAGTAGTTTGTTATTTTCATTATAAAAAAGGAAGGAAAGAATTAAAATAAATTAACATGTTGTAGGGCTCAGTTTATGTTCGAAATTAAGTTTAAATTATACAACAATTTCAATGAGATTTAACTGTTTAGTTGATATAATATTTCGAAGGTGGTCTAATTTATAAATATTGGACTACATTTCAACATTTGTTAAAGTATGATATAATTAGGATGCCAAGCTAATATCATTTTGAGAAAAAGAGAAAACTCATGTCTTCAGCGATTTAACCCTTATCTCATTGTTTTAAAAGTAGATTGCTGCAAAGGTGTCCACTGTTGACTTTAATAGAGGAAAGGTAAAATGACGTGCTATTGCATGCAAATCCTAAATTGTCTGTTTTGTGGTTTTATTGAAAAATAATAAAATTCAAATATTCTGACAAACATCTTGAAAAGTGTATGTGTAATTCACAAATCTTATAATTATTCCTTAATGAAAGCACTGTATACATACTAAGACTAATGATTGGCAAGATTACTCATTTCTATTACTGTTTCTGATCAATAATAAGTTGGTTGTGTGTATGGTCAACCTACTTTGGAATGGAGATTGATCATAAACAATGAAAGGCTTCAATTATCATTCACTTCGTTGAAAAAACAATGCAAGTTATGAAACATTTCCACTTGGCCCCACCCCTGATGTTCCAATATGCCCCTCAGTTGATAACTGTTTATTCAACAACTATAATGTTAGTGTTATGCATAACTGCAGTATGGATTTCCGGCGACATTGATGCGTTGCATCAACTTTCTCTTGTAAATAAGTATATATATATATATATATAGTACTGGTTGTTTTACCCGTTGATTAAGAATAGCTAGCAGTGGTTGGTTCACCTTGGCATTATGAATAACCAGTTCTGGTTGGTTTACCCGGGGATAATGAATAAGTGTTCTATCACCGCGATGTATATAACTGAAATAACATTAAAGGCGGTGTTAAACCCCCTTTCCCACATACAACAAATCTACACCAAACGATTTTGAAAGTATCTTGGCAAATACGTAAAATACTCTGTAAATGTAAGTAAATTAATTGTATATAGTTGCAAACATTGTGGCAATAGGATAGGAAGAATAGCTCGTTTTGAGTACTGTCTCCTTTTGTCACAATGTTTTCAAAGTATTCTGCTACGGAGGATTCAGAAAGTTTCTGTTTGTGGGCAAGGGCTAGGCTGCATTAAACAATCTTGAGGAAATCTTCTTTGTTTGTTTATGGACGAAATACACGAATTGAATGACTTCAGTCGAGGTTGGGTAATTTTCTTAGAATGGTCTGTAAATTACAAACGTTTTTCTGCGTCGAGTTATCATTTACTGTTTCGGATCAGTATGCTTTATCATAATTAATGCATTCTTTATAAGCAAAACCTTTTGTCCTTTTTTACTTTAATGGATGTCATTGACCTCTGTTATTTGTGGTCAACGGTGGTTAACCGGAAAATGACGCAGAATATCTCAGGGATTGCCTGCTAATGCAACTTTCTCCCTATGAGAGTATTCGCTGTATCATATTAACCTGACTAATATGTTTTGTGCATGCCTGCAGGTTGTTTACATTTCAAAATTGGCTTAAAACCTACACCTTAATTTGAAAGATGAAGTAGACAATTTACAGAGGAGCCGATTTTGATGAAACATGAGTTGTGTTGTATCATTTAACAGGGCATTATAGTTAACTGTGTTGGGCTACATCTCTAGCTTTTTACTTTTCTAAAGAAAACATTATTTCTTTTTTTAACGTAGACCGACTGTGAAGGCTTCACAGAGATAATGTTTGTGTACAGACTGGAATAATCATTCAATGTTCGTAAATACCATGCAATTACTTTTCGCAAGTGGCGGCTCGTTGTTTAGTTTGAAATAAGAAATGTGTTGACATTCAATCTCATAACAACCAGACCTTAACCCTTTCCCTCATATAAACGCTTTCTGACGCCTCTGCAGCAGACGGATTTTTGAAAACATAGTGACAAAAGAAGAAATTGCTCAAAACGAGCAATTTTCTCCCTTTGCCACACTGTTTTCCACTTTTAATCATAGGTTATCCATTCAATTATAGAGATTTTCTATTTTTTGACAAAATATGTTCAAAGTCGTCTGCTGCATAATTGTCGTATGAGGAAAAGGGTTAACTTCGCTAGTTCGTAGAGATATCTGATGACTCCCTCTTACAGGCTATGTTTAAAGATGTACATAAATTGATTTTTGTTTATTTAAAAAGGCATGCGCATGTTACTCTGTGTTTAACACTGGTCGCAATTATTCCTGTGGTCTGTTTTCGTAAAGGCTCGCCACATATTTCACTCGTAATAATTTAGGACGATACTATGTTTTAATTCCAGACTGGCGCATCTCGAATTTATAGGATGGCAATTATAAAGTATGTTTACATATCGAAACCATCTCCGTGAAACTATGAAAGTTTAACTTACTGTCATTACTCAATTCAGTCACATTTACTTCGCTTTATGTATATTGGAACTGACGACACCGCATACAAGCTCGTCTCGAATCGACCCTACACACATTAATACGCATTAGGAGGTGTTAGTATTTTGGTCCAATGATATCGCATGATACAACCGACACATTTTTCTGTAAAATCCGAACACACGACAATAAATTTCTCTACCTCCTGTATGTATATTAGTTGTCTCCTGTGTTTTATACCTAACGATTTTGTAGAGGGCAACTTATTTGAATGACACATATTCAATCAGAGCCGACCTGTATGAGGCCGTCATCATATATTTATACGAGCTTCCGAAATTTAGATCTAGCTTAATTGAGATTGTGCTGAATTATGAGTTAACCTTAACTACACTGAACCCTGCAACCCTAAATAGGACATAAATAGCGATTGTTTAAAGCTGCACATACAATGTAAATTGTTTATGTGATACGACGGTGACATCACTTTGTTTCTTTCAATAGTGTTTAGCGCCGTTTTCCAATTATATTTCAGTTATATAACGGCGTTCCTGGGTATATTACCAGTACTATCAGTATTATTTATTGAGTTCATCATATACAAAGTTTCAAATGGCACGTCCGCCGCCCTTGCCTCTTTCTCCTACAATGGTTCAATAGTTCACATATGACAATATTCAAAATATTAATTATTCATAAAAAAAGAACATAAACAAATATGTACACTTGGGATTAATTTAATCAATGTGAAACTACTTATGTAAAAGTTATAAAGAAAGTCCTATTAATTTTGGATCACCCATCGTATTTTCTAAAATAATAATGTATTTAATAACAAAATAACAACTCAATTAGAAATGAGAGGTAAATGTGTAATGGAAATGATTTATATGATGTATTGGGAATTAAAATCATGAACCAGAACGATTGAATGATCGAAAAGTGTTCGCACTCGCATTCCCTTGATTGATAGACCTAGTCGTTATCGGGTGAGCTATCGCGGTTCGACTATGAGAAGCCGGCGAGTTGTTTAGTAATCCCTGATTTGTTTTTAATGCTAAGATGATAAGATGGGTACGAAATAAGGGATCATAGTTTCATAAACTCGTAGATCATTATGTTTTATGTTTATATTAAGTAGTTTTGTTGTATTTTAACGTGACAGTTAAAAGGATGTTCCTGGTATTAATAATCAAGGGGATATAGAAGGAATCACCTTACCACGTCTTACAAAAATAGACCTGTCGGATGTACAACCCTCGAAAAGATATAACAGACAACGCCACAATACAGTTTTGAGATGCCTTCTCGTCCTGCATAGGATACTTTGAGAGCAGCACACTGCAAAAATCAATCGAAATACATAAGCGAGATTGTAAACCCAGATCAGCCAGCACACACGAGCAGTCAGATCCAGATCTGAACTGTTTTGCAATTAGTCACAGAATTTTTCCTCGAATATTGGCAAATTGGATCAAATTGCTTTGATTCGCTGGTATGTATTTTACCTAGATGTATTGTCATTACGCTTAGGTTGTTTTCACAGGGCCCCGCTTATAAGGCTCACGGGTTTGAAAAGTGTCTCATTAAGAATCAGACCTAAATACTTCGTTATGCGTATCTTAGATATGACGACACATTAAACACGTGTCTCTGAGTGACCCTGAATAACAATGAGCACGTGCTAGTTTTTCGGTTTAACAAACCGCACGATACAACGAACGCTACTGAAGTTGCTACTATATAATGGGAACACTCGGCACTCGCCACTACTCTATTTCGTTTATTTATATGGGTTATCTACCTCGTTGAAAGCTAACGAAATTGATTTACTGACGCTTATGCTAATCTGAGACAACCTATATTTGGCAGTCATCAGACCTAAGTTTTAATGAGATTGGAAAATAACCCAGTTACGAATGTATGCTATTGAGTAAATTTCCGTTTACTTAAAAACCAAACTCGAAGGTCAGTTTCCGTTTGACGAGGCCCTGATAATAACCTTCTGGGATTTGAAACCAGGCGTCCCGGGTTTGATCCCCAGTCACGGCGCTTTGTTCATGGTGTAGTGCCCAGCGATCATGAATATGTGAACTGTCGCCGTGATATAAGTGAACTAGTGTTGACACACCAGCTAAACAATCATCTTTCATTATTCGCGGAACATTTTATAAAAAACATTATCCGTCTGTATTCCTAAAACTGTAAGACTGTAAGCATCACCATCGATTGTCAATAATATAGGTTTTGCTACATTGAAGCATTAGTAGCAAATGGTGTAGATCAAAATGAGACAGCATGAACGTTTAAGCAGATCTTGGTAAATGTAGTCTTAACTCTTGCAAAACAATTGTGTTCAACCTTTTCTCACATGCAGACGCTTCCTAACCCCTCTGCAGTAAAGGACTTATAAAAGCTGTGTGACGAAATGAGAAATTGGTCATAATGAGCAGTTTCCCATTTTTCCACAGTGTTTTCAACTATATTAAAAAACTTTCGTTTGTATAGATTGTACTATCTATATCTAGATAAATTCAAAGTAGTCTTCTGCAAGCGAGTGATATGTCGAAATGGATTAAAGACATATACCTAAGAAGATGGGCTGGATTGCGGTTTAACGCCGATTTCAAGAATTTGTTAAAGCATATCAAGGCGGCCATTTCACATACATGTGTTTCCTGCTTTCTCGCACAGTACTAAACAAAACAGTTATTTGAAGCCACTGGCTGCATGTCCAAACACACTGTTAGCCCATTCGTGGAAGCCACTGGCTGCATGTCCTCGCACACTGTTAGCTCATTGGAGGAAGCCACCGGCTGCATATCCAAACACACTGTTAGCACATTGGTGAAAGCCACTGGCTGCATGTCCTCGCACACTGTTAGCCCATTGGTGGAAGTCACTGGCTGCATGTCCAAACACACTGTTAGCCCATTGGTGGAAGCCACTGGCATGCAGTCTTCGCACACTGTTAGCCCATTTGTGGAAGCCACTGACTGCATGTCCAAACACACTGTTAGCCTATTGGTGGAAGCCACTGACTGCATGTCCAAACACACTGCTAGCCCATTGGTGGAATCCACTGGCTGTATGTCCAAACACACTGTTAGCACATTGGTGGAAGCCATTGACTGCATGTCCAAACACACTGTAGCCCATTGGTGGAAGCCACTGACTGCATGTCCAAACAAACTGTTAGCTTATTGGTGGAGGCCGCTGGCTGCATGTCCAAACACACTGTTAGCCTATTGGTGGAAGCCACTGACTGCATGTCCAAACACACTGCTAGCCCATTGGTGGAATCCACTGGCTGTATGTCCAAACACACTGTTAGCACATTGGTGGAAGCCATTGACTGCATGTCCAAACACACTGTAGCCCATTGGTGGAAGCCACTGACTGCATGTCCAAACAAACTGTTAGCTTATTGGTGGAGGCCGCTGGCTGCATGTCCAAACACACTGTTAGCCCATTGGTGGAAGCCACTGGCTGCATGTTCAAACACACTGTTAGCCCATTGGTGGAAGTCACTGGCTGCATGTCCAAACACATTGTTAGCCCATTGGTGGAAGCCACTGGCTGCATGTCCTCGCACACTGTTAGCCCATTGGTGGAAGCCACTGGCTGCATGTCCTCGCAGACACTGTTAGCCCATTGGTGGAAGACTATCGACGCTTGTCGCATTGATTTTGTCAAACATCGGAAAGGATGTTAACCAAGCTAGGATTCGAACTCACAACTCTTGTAATGAAAACCGCGTCGCTACCGGAGCTCCAACGATGAAAATAAGGGACCAGAAAGAAGGACCATGTTTCTGTTAAGATAGCTAAGCTATTTACTTTAAGAATGATGTGTTTAAATCCACGTAGGCTATTAACCTGCTAGTGATATTGGGAACATCTTTTGATCTTAATGTTACCTCTGGTTATAAAACACTAATGGATCATCATGTCTACGTTTTACCTTTGTGATTAAGATATTACAGGGGAGAGACCCCCTACCAATAAACGAGATAGAGTTGCGGTTGAGTGTTACGATTGTAAAGTTATCAATTGGATAGCTGAACGAGCAGTGTTTTCAAAAGCCTTTAAGTGAAGCATGTTATTTACGTATATGGTATTAGGATTCCGCTATGTCTTTGTTTAACATATTCTTTTACCCTCTCTGTGATGTAGTGATTAGAGTTGCTTCATGGGAGCCAGAGTGCACAAATATGAAACTTCATATGGCTGTATCACTGGTTTAAATGTCATTTATGACTGTCCACTGCATCAACATTCAATTTTCTATTCAAACCGGAAACTGACAAATTTGTTTACTAGAAATGGGAGCTGTCCCACGAGAAAACCAACATTGTGGACTCTGCGTAAAGTATCGATCCGGATCAACCTAAGCATGCCGCGCAGGTTCATTCTGATAGACACTTTTCGCCTTCTGTCGAAATTATGTTTCAGGAATCATTACTATATACCTCTATCCCCCTGAGACGGAATGTGTCGGCCCGGAATAGCCTGCGCGGACTGCGCAGGCTGATCTAGGACGATACATTACGCACAGACCATTATGTTGGTTTTCTTGTGGGACGGCTCATGTTTAACCCATGTACAACAGACGTCTCTACAACTATGTTGGTAACAATTTGGTAAATCTATATCCATCAAAGTAATATTGTCAAATAAATTTGTAAACATTGTTGTAAAAGAAGAAATTGCTCATTATGAGCATTTTCTCCTGCTGCCACTAAGTTTTCAAAAATATGTATGTTAACTTCCCAGAGTTTCTCAACAAAACTGCCAGTTTAAAGGGGTTATCTAACGTCAAAGAATGCCTGTTTTATGACTGTTTTATGGATGTGCGATATACTATAAATAACCTTTTATCGTTTTATATGTACACGAATGTGTTTTATATCGCATTTATTGCACGCACTTTGTCTGCTTTGGCAACATGTTATTGCTAATCAGTTTTAACTTTACTGCCGAACCCTGGTAGCTCAGGCGGTAGCACGCAGGCTGACGCTCAATTGGATTTGAGTTCTAATCCCAGCTCGGCCAACAATCTCTCCGACGTTTGACAAGGGGGAGGATATATTAATTTTCTAGATTATTTCCAAACATTTTCTTTTTCCTTTTTGTTTTGTTTGTTTGTTACCATTAGTTTGATTTTTGACTTTGTTAAAATCAAAGTGTTATACGTATGTGGTATGTTGGGCAAACTTGCCCTTTTCCTGAATTATATCTAGGCAAAATTATGGAAACTCTCTATAAGGAAAGTTTAATTATTGGTATAAAAACAAACAATGAGGCATGATGAGCACATTCTCCTTATGCCAAAACAGTTCCAAAAGTCGTCTGATGCAGAGGCCTGAAAATGGGTCAACATGATTGAAAGGGTATAAATAGAACATCCCTTAAAGGCTCGGAGATTTTCTTATTCCGGCCGTACATATCATTGCCATTCCCGTCCGAAGTTGACAGCACGCCGACGGAAAATACCGATCTCATACGTTCTTCATAAGCTAAGTCCATCAGAGGAGCCCTGCATTCAAAGATGTTTCCACTTAAAACAGAAACTTGAATCAAACTTGTACTCTATCAGGTCGTTATTTGTGCAATGGTGGTAGAGTGTCGGGCTCTCATACACAAAGCCCCGGTTTCGAATTCCATGATGAGCGTGTTCCGCGTTTGGGATTTTCCATCGTAAACGGCGCGTGTAAGCTACTGGAAGCAGACATCGAATTTGACTAGTATAAGTTGGGATATTGATTCATAATCGATATAAAAAAGTTATTATCTATTGAACTAAGAAGTCGTTCAGTTCGTCGTTTTAGTGAGGTACAAGTTAACCCGTTGTGTTATATGAATATGATGTGTTCCACTAGAAAAACCAACATTGTGGACTCCGCGTAAATGATCGACCCGGATCAGCCTAAGAATGCCGCGCAGGCATTCGCCTCATATAAATTAACTGTTTCAGGAATCATTACTCTATACCTCTATTCACCTGAGACGGAATGTGTCGAACCGGAAAAGCTTGTGTGGAGTCCATATAGTTTTCTCGTGGAACAGCTCATATGTATACTCTAAGACAGATAAGGTATGATGCTAAGGGTTTTGATTTCAGATTGTTCTAACACACCGAGCATTCCTCCATGTGCTATTTACAGAGATCGGTTGACTCGGCTAGCACTCATTAAGCACTCGGTTTGAGAGGTAAATCTGAATATATTATTCCTGTTTGAATGCCCGATGTTTGGAAGAATCAATGTCACGTGATACACACGTAATTATTTATGACATGTTCTTAAGGATGTACTGAACTGAAAATTGGATTTTTCATAATATTTAACTTTTGTTGTAACATTGTTTTTTTGAAAGTTGGATGTATGTTTAATAAAAAAAAAAAAAAAAAAAAAAAGGTATGTTAGTGGGCTTTATTTGTTGCTAGATCCATTTATGAAAGCCTTATGATGTGCATTTTTTTGCTTTTTCAGTACTTGAACAAAAAAAAATAATTCACGCAAAGTGCCAATATTTGAAAGATGATATGCTCATTGTTTGTCTTCTTGTGGTTTAAATCTCATTCTGAAGTTATTTTATCCATATCTTTGGAAGTTCATGTGATACGTTGTAATTGAACCTAAAAAATAGACGAATAGAAAAGTTCAAAACTTTGAAATAAGGAAAAAACATATTTATAATATTAAAACTTTTTCTGAAACTTCTTTAGCTTATTGCAATTACTATCATTTATCAAAGTTTAAAAAGAAAAGTATAAGTCATTGAGCAAAATCTTTCAGTTTTTCTTCTCTGAATGGCTTAACATTGTTAAAATATGATTTTTTTTTTGATTTTTTTTTTTAAACATATATTCAATTTTCATAAACGTTTTACAATATATTCTACTTATTTTCAAAACAATATGATACTGTACAAGTTCTAGATTAAAAAAAGTATATACATGGACTTTAATATGTTCTTTTTACCCAGGAGTTATATTACATAATCAAACATGGTGACTAGACAGCGCTTGGAAGGCTCACGAAAAAATTCAGTGCTTTATCTAAAACAATTTTAATCCACTTTTTTTAAAAATTTGAAGCATTATAAATAGGCATAATGACTAAACAGGTTTAAATTGACAACATAATCAAAGGATTTAATGACAATGTAACATATTTTTTTTATTAAAAATATCCACTTCTCAGTTCAGTACATCCTTAAGTTGTCGAGTTTCTGAAATCTTGACTTTTAACCATTCAATCGGCCTATGTATCAATACTGTACACATATTACTAACACAAGCGTGTTAGAAGCTTCTGTCAGTTTGTGTAGATTTTTGTAGGAGAAGATTTACAGGGTGATCTGAATTTCCACTGATCAGAAAAGCCAACTTGCAGCTTGTCCAGTGGACGATCTCATATCTATGTTAAAATACACGTAAAAACAAGTAAAACGTTTACGTAAACAAAAATGGGTGGGATATATGATAATAGGAATTTGCCACTGAGGTACAATTGCGGCACCTCTCAACCATGTTGCCATGGAGAAATGCTTATAGTGAGTAAACAATTAGAATAATCGACTTACTAGATCGGTTTTGAGCCGTGTTGAGTGTCCATTTGTAGCATAATAACAAGACAAAAACCGATGCAGGATCCATAAAGTAATTCAATACAGTATGTAGCATGGAGTGTCGGCACAAGCCGATCTGCCGGAATGAGTGAAACACCCAAGAATATATAATAGTTGGTAGCCTCTTACATCACAGTGCACATGTGTTATTTCGATAGTTTATCTGGTCATGTCCTGGTTTAAATAACCCTGTCAGACAAATAATTTCTACATGGGAATTAGCCCTGTCATAGGAAATAATGTTCATTGTTTCACACATTCTTAAAATGGCTCAAGGACTCTTTAACTTTCAAAAGTCAGTGACAAACAAAGGCTTCAAGAACGTTTGCACAATTCAGTGAAAAGCAAAGGCTACAAGAACGTTAAACAATTCAGTGAAAAACACAGGTTTCAAGAACGTTTGAACAATTCAGTGACAAACAAAGGCTTCAATAGCGATTGACAAATTTCAGTAGCAATAAAAGTAGTGAAAAGCAAAGGCTACAAGAACGTTAAACAATTCAGTGAAAAACAAAGGTTTCTAGAACGTTTGAACAATTCAATGACAAACAAAGGTTTCAAGAACATTTCAGTGACAAGAAAGGCTTCAATAACGTTTGAACAATTATATGGCAAACAGAGAGAGACGTTTTAATCTCCTGATTCATATCTGCTTTCCCTCGTCGGGACACAAAAGTCGTATTTCATCTCTGAAATATATTGGTTTTCATAGCACTGTTATAATTATTGGTAGAGTTGGTCTTACAATACCTTTGAGAGGCCCGTAACGTTATTTCAATCTCCCCGCCCATCTTAAACCTCCTGTTCAACCCACAATCGCTCACTTATACTGTGGGTTTACATTTCTGGATGAGTTTATCTGTGTTGCAACTCTAGGGCCATAAATAAATACACTCGGATGTGTTGAAATTATCGTTAATTTTTAATAACGTAAGCAATTTGAAAATTACCAAAATAATGACTAGAATCCAGAGTTTCATAATTAACCCAAGTAAAATTATTATTGGTAGAGTTTGTCAAACAATACCTTTGAATCGTTATTTATATGCAAGGTGCGTCGTGCTAAGAAAAATGATGGTTGTCTTTCAATGGTCAGTACTAAATACAGATGTATTAGATCGTGTCACTTCAAATAGTGAACCATTCGATTATTGTAGTTGATTAAATATGACCCGGGTCTGATGATTTGGGGTCTTAATGTATCTCAGCAGAGTTTCACCAGAATCCTCACCATCCTCATACATGTTATACATACCTAACTGATTGTTCTGACAAAAAGCCGGCAGTGTAGCCCCAATTGTGTTATTCCAATATGTCTTTAAATGATGTCAGAACGGAGTGGCATTAAGACCTTAAATCATTAGGATCTAACGACTTATTTGTCAGGATAAACACACTATCTGGTATACCGATCCAAGCAACATCATAATGTTACGTCTACTTCCACACTATAACTTCTGCTACTGCTACTTCTGCTGCTGCTGGTCGTGTTGTTGCTACTACTAATAATACTACTCCTACTACTAATACTAATACTGTTACTATTATGACTACCTACACTGCTACGTCTACTAAAAATATTACGACTTCCTATACATTTTGGAATCCGCTGTGGTCGAGTGGTAAGCGACGGGGATTTCGAAACCGGGTGTCCCGGGTTCGATCCCCAGTCGCGGCACTACGGTCATAGTGGAGTGCCCTTGAGCAAGGCACATTATCTAGCCTAGTACTGGTTTGTTTACCCAGGGATCACGAATAATTAAAATTTAATTGCGCGCTAAATGACCTTAGCTGTCGATGCGCCATAAAACAATATACATTCATTCCTATACATTTACTTCTACATCTACCATTAATTTTACGACTTCCTACACATCTTTTTTACATCTACTATTCATATTACAACTTCCGACACATCGACCGCTTCCTTAACTATTAATATTACGACTTCCTACACATCGACCTCTTCTTTTACTATTACTATTACGTCTTCTTTCACCTCTATTTCTTTTTATACTATTACTATTACGACTTCCTACACATCGACCTCTTCTTTTACTATTACTATTACGTCTTCCTTCACCTCTATGTCTTCCTTAACTATTAATATTACGACTTCCTACACATCGACTTCTTCTTTTACTATTACTATTACGTCTTCCTTCACCTCTATGTCTTCCTTAACTATTAATATTACGACTTCCTACACATCGACTTCTTCTTTTACTATTACTATTACGTCTTCCTTAACCTCTATTTCTTCTTTTACTATTACTATTACGACTTCCTACACATCGACCTCTTCCTTAACTATTAATATTACGACTTCCTACACATCGAATCGACCTCTTCTTTTACTATTACTATTACGTCTTCCTTCACCTCTATTTCTTCTTTTACTATTACTAATACGACTTCCTACACATCGACCTCTTCTTTTACTATTAATATTACGACTTCCTACACATCGACTTCTTCTTTTACTATTACTATTACGTCTTCCTTCACCTCTATTTCTTCTTTTACTATTACTATTACGACTTCCTACACATCGACCTCTTCCTTAACTATTAATATTACGACTTCCTACACATCGAATCGACCTCTTCTTTTACTATTACTATTACGTCTTCCTTCACCTCTATTTCTTCTTTTACTATTACTAATACGACTTCCTACACATCGACCTCTTCTTTTACTATTAATATTACGACTTCCTACACATCGACTTCTTCTTTTACTATTACTATTACGACTTCCTACACATCGACCTCTTCCTTAACTATTCATTTTTACGACTTCCTACACATCGACCTCTTCCTTAACTATTCATATTACGACTTCCTACACATCGACCTCTTCTTTTACTATTACGACTTCCTACACATCGACCTCTTCCTTAACTATTCATATTACGACTTCCTACACATCGACCTCTTCCTTAACTATTAATATTACGACTTTCTTCACATCGACCTCTTCTTTTACTATTACTATTACGACTTCCTACACATCGACCTCTTCTTTTACTATTAATATTACGACTTCCTACACATCGACCTCTTCTTTTACTATTACTATTACGTCTTCCTTCACCTCTATTTCTTCTTTTACTATTACTATTACGACTTCCTACACATCGGCCTCTTCTTTTACTATTAATATTACGACTTCCTACACATCGATCTCTTCTTTTACTATTACTATTACGACTTCCTACACATCGATCTCTTCTTTTACTATTACTATTACGTCTTCCGTCACCTCTATTTCTTCCTTAACTATTAATATTACGACTTCCTACACATCGACTTTTTCTTTTACTATTACTATTACGTCTTCCTTCACCTCTATTTCTTCTTTTACTATTACTATTACGACTTCCTTCGCATCTTCTTCTACTTTTATTATAAATATAACGACCACCTACACTAGTACTATAACTTCTGTAAATAAATTTCTGATAACCAAGACGAATACTACTTCTAGTATTACCAGTTCAACTACCAACATTACTTCTCTTACTATTAGATGTTCTTGTTTCTTTTGTACCACCAAAGCTTCCCCTTCTACTACTTAAAAGCATAATGAGTACAGCCGAACAAATGCCAAAGACATTTGAAAAGCAATAACATGTCTTTAGAAACCATATATTGAGTGTCCCTGTTATTCTGATTACACGACACCTGTAAATGAAAACCAAATGTGTTGTCTTTATACCCAGGTTCCACTATATATAGCATAATCATAAAACCACCTAATTGCTCCCGGCAAGCATAGATTCCAGTTTACATTACATACGTTATGTCCAATTTAAAACGCAAATATTGATTGAAATCCTATGATCTGCTGGTTAACTGTATCATGAGAGTTTAATGAATGTAATTCAAAAGGAATACAAGTAAAGATTCAAAGGGATACATGTTTATCCTTTATTTCCACCATATTAATGAAGATTCTTTATATATGGAAATAACCATTAAAGAGATAGACATGCAAATTAACAGTACAATTCAAATAATGCAGATTCTGCTCGATGCATATTATTCAGGCAAAGGATAATTTAAACGAAACGAAATGAGAAGTGATCAGCAACTGACATATGCATAAGTAAGTATATGCGGATTAACATGCCCAGCAGAACCAATTATGTGAAAAGACATTTATTTGGATCGTTTGCTTCGAACACATTCGCAGGTAAACAAAGAAACATTTGTATTAGATATAATCTGATATAAAAATACTATTGAAAACATTGTAACACAAGGAGAAATTGCTCAACGTGAACAATATTTCCTTTCCTTACAACATTCACAAAGGTTGTCGTCAAAATGGTATTATACAGGTTATTACTTGTATTTATATGAGTACGTAATGAACACAGAATAAATATATCAGTCGGTCAACACCGACACCGTAAACAGGTTGGAGGAATTATGTTATATTAATATAAAACCTATCATAGTTATCATGTATTTAGATCAGATGAAAGGCTTATACAGGATTCTCAGATTGATTTTTGTGTCAGCCAATCAAAATGTTGCTTACCAAATCGTTCAATGTTAAAGAGAAGCGGTGGTTGCCGAGTTCTCCGATTGCAGAATACAGGCGTTTGTTGTTTCGTGCCTGTCCCGGTTCTGGTTATGGTATCTCTTGATGAAAAGTGGCCGATACACCGGGATGATCCGAGGCATTTTGCTTTAAAATCAATTACATTCTCACATTCCCGTCGTTGTCCTGGAGTGACCCCGGTTTAGAAACCGGATGTCCCCGTTTGATCCCGGATTACCCAAGTTAGTTCCCGGTTTGGCACGGTTCATTTACGGTATCGCTACGGCGTGTTATCAGGTCCATCCCGATGTGACCCAGGTCTTGATCTTTTGACCGCCGGTCATGCGCCCGTTGGTAACCGGATAGTATATAAACTCCCGACCACCCCCAGATTACGTACTATCACGGTAGGGCAACGGTACAGACACGGCCCTGCTCCGGTGTATGCCGAAATGTTGCCGGATCAGACCTGTTCTGGATATTTCTTCCGGTATTTCCCGTTTGAATTAAACATTTTAAAACATCCGGAACAACAGTGTTCATTACGGAACTTCTATGGTGCCGCCGCGGCTGTCTTGATGATTTGACAGGATGTCTCCCGAACAAACATCCGTTGAGTTCAAGGGCGCAAATACGGGACAGTGAGAATGGGGCTTATAGAACTCGAGCATGTTCCCATGTGCATTTAACGGCCTTTCTCTGCATGCTTTTAAACCTTTTCACCACGCTTTGTCACGGATATTGCTTAAACTAATTGAACATGTTGACATTGTAAATAGGCAAAAACATCCTCCGAAGCTTATTTTTTAGGGCCATAAACCAAACAATTAAAAACGCGTAGCCTAAGAAGTTGGGGGAACAGCGAACTTTTTTTCTGAGCTTTGATGTATCGGGTCAGGGCTGTAAACCAAACTATTAAAAAAGCGTAGCCTAGGAAGTTGGGGAAAAGTTATTAAATACAAAATTAATGTGTATAAAGTTTTATATTATATACTCAATGATTAAATATAGAGATTTCCCATCTTGAGAAAACCTATAACATGCTTTTTGTCTACTGAGCAATATCGCCTAGTGTGTGATATAGCTCACTAGCCGGATTTTCTGAACTACTTTTTTTAATCTCTAATTTTTGAATTTTCTTAAATTTAAACATAATCAAATAAAAATAATAAAAAAATAAGTATTAAAATAAGCATTAAAATTTAAAAAACTTAGAAATTTACCATAAGATTCCGCAAATAAGAGCTTGAATCGACATGACACATTTATTTCAATCAATGTACACATTTGTCGGTGCGCGCGTATTGACGTCACTGCAAAACTGGCAGATTACATCATTCAGATCTCTCCGCTTCTGAGCTAGAAATCAATGAGCTGCACAGGGGTATTGTCGTTTAAAAACGAAAATTATCGCCGAATATATAATATATAGTTTAATAAACATTGTTTTCATGATTTCGTGAAAGAGGTTGTTGCATATAAAAACTCGTGCGCTATGGCGCACTCGTTTTTATATCGCAAGAATCTCTTCCACTTGGGATTTAAATCCCGTATCATGAAAACAATGTTAACTTGTAATATTATATAATATGTAATAACGGCAGAAGAAAAACATTTGTTGTATCTTGTTGTTTCTTAAATCAGTTAATACAATTTATTGATTCATATTTATTTTTTTTCAACCATATAACAGAGTTTTTCTTAGGAATAATAATGTTGGTTGCTCCCATTTCGATTACGTCACCCCATGGTACAAAATTAAAAACCTATTCAATACTTACGACGCGCTTCCACGCGGCGTCAACAATATGCAGCAGATCACTTTGAAATCACGAAGGAAAAATTAGGCAAAATTTCTCGAAATGAAAGCACTTTAATTAGTTAGTGTAAAAATATTGTAGCAAATGCAAAATTTGGTCATTATGAGATAATTCTCCTTTTGCACGATGTTTTCAATATCTATCTGCTGCAGAGACATACGAAAATGTATACAAGTGGGAAATGGCTACGCCTGTTTTAGAGATTACTAAAATATCTTGTTTGATATATGACGTTCTGGAATATGACTTTTATTTTTACCGTAGAATGAGTGATGCAAAATGAAGTTTAATACAAACAGTTAAATACTGTTTAACCAAAGGCATTTAAAGCCTTTTGCAAACAATGCATATTCAGGTGAGAAAGCTCGTAACGAAATATGGACTGGTCCAATTTTCAACATGGAATAGTCGATAGAGTTACATGCAAGACTAGTATGGCAGGATAAGGGATAAAACCATTGTTAAGACAGAAAACTAGCTCCGAAATAATTTGGTGACTTTAAATGGATGCGATGTCCTCGTATTGCTTATGCCAAATGGATGTGCCATAATTCAGTTTTAAAAGTAAATGGAGCTTTTAACTAAATGTATTATTCATGGGTTTTCCGCAAAAGAACTGCCTCAAGGAACGACGGAGCTAATGCTTTTCATAGTGAAACTATTGTCTGTAAATGACAATAGCAATGACAAATACTTATTGAAAGTGTTTAGGCCACCTGCCCATAGAACAAAGTATTCGATTGAATTAACATTATATAGCTGAGAATGATGGATGTCGTTATCAGTTTGTCATATACATATGAACTATTATTACATCAGGAGTATCGTTTGTTTTGAATCAATGAATACAAGTTAGCAATGTTGGTGTTGCCTGAATAACATCATACTTTTGACACTGAAATAAAACATAAACGCCGCATATTCTTTTTTCATGATCAATGTTATTGTGGAGACCAGTCTCCATGCCGAGTTGGGATTCGAGCCAGGAAATATAGCAAGAGCTATTCTATACTTAAATAGGATGTCAATTAAAAGATATAGTTCAGTATTTAGTATATATTTTAAATGTTTATAATTGTGTTTAATGACAGTTTTGATTGAAACAGTCTTTCAAGCGCCATTTGAAACACTTTACAAAATGATTGGCGTTTCAAACTTCATATGCAATCAACAAAAAGCCAAATCCGCAAAGAAAAAGTAAGTTTTAACGTTAGTAGTACAGGATTGACGTCTAGCATTGTATATGGATTTAAGCATTATATAACAATTGGTTACATATATCTGTTATTTGACATTACTAATAAACGACACCACCATTTAATACAGTAAGAATAATAATCAATATAAATGTAACATATACACTGGATTGGATGTACATGTAATTTCAAAGTTGATTGGTAAATTGTATATAGTTTTTAACTCCTCTACAGTATTATTTCAATGTTGGAATAGTTTGCCGGATATCTCTATATAAAAGTGTTCGATAAACATGTTGTTCGGGAAGGTTGTTTTAGACTTGATTAAATTACTTTCAGATTCAGAGTCTTGCGTTTCACCCAAAGATAGAATTTTCGAAACACTTTGACTGCTAGAACCATTTTTGAGACACATGTGCCACCAGTATTGAGACAGGTCATTCGACGCCGTTCGACCAGGTTCTTTATTTTTGGATGCTTCACTCAACACTATCATTCTAAGATACTCCTATGGACCCTTCTAAACAGAACGGTTGACAGGTCCATTAAAGGGGTCAAAACACGGTGCCTAGTTTTTGTTTTGTTATTTTTGTTCAATTGAGCACTGTCTATCGGTATGAGTTCTTAACGAGACATATAAACATAAAACTAGAGGGGCTGCACTTCCATAACTATTGGGAAATTAAAGGGTTTAAAACGCGGTGCATAGTTCTTGTTTTTGTTTTGTTATTTTATTTAATTGAGCACTGTCTATCGATATGAGTTCTTAACGATACATATAAGCGTAAGCCTAGAGGGGCTGCACTTCCCAAACCATTGTCAAAACATGCAGGTAGACCTAACTCACATAAGCACGGAGAGTCGATACTATGACGAGACTGTGCGGATGCTTCTTTGTTATTTATTATCTCTACGCAGCTGTATTAAAACGTATTTAGTTTCATTTTAAAGTTCCCTTTGCAGTTATTTTATGTCAAATACCACTCTATTCTGTAAGTAAGTACTTCTCTTTTAATAGAGAGTTGGTCTCAAAACAAACATTATATAACGTGAAAGCCCTCTGCTTATACGGGCCTTTATGCAACAGTTAAAAAACACTTCCACATTTCAGTTTTTAGCCATTATTCACCTTTACTGACACCTTTAGGCGAACTCGGATAGCTCAGTCGGTAGCTATCACTCGAAGGGTTGTTAGTTCGAACAGCAGTTCTGCCATTCATTGTTTTCGATTATTGATAAAAAGTATTTGCGTCTACTGTCATTGGTCTGCGAAAAAGTGGCGATATTATATATGTGTGAAGGTAGACTGTTGCCAAGGAAGAATGTTTTGTGTGGTAATGGTGCAAGAAACCCAGGAAAAACAGGTAAAGTGAAATTGGCCGCCGTGATACCGAAAATAGCATTGAACACGGCGTTTTTCTTAAATCAATCAATCAAGCAAAACAAAATTTAACTTCTTGCTTCTGGATGTACTAAAGATAAAGAGTCCCGTGGATTTGGAATTACCAAGCAAGTTAAACTTGGGAACAACAAACATTAACGTTTATCCGCATTATAAATGTTGTCTGTCCAGCTCTTAACGAATACGTTACCGTTGAAAATGTAAACCTTGAAACCCATAATCTATTCATTGCCATGCCGTTTAGAAGAATAATTTGACAAATCACTGACTCAGTTTAAAGAATTATTCTATATTAATACATAACTCTAAAGATGTTCTCAAAAATCCTTATTCGACCAAAAAAAACGTATGTTGTGGGTATTCAAAAGAATGACCTCAGTGAGACGATTATTTTGGAAACCCACATCATAGGTTTTAATGAGTGCTAACAGATAATCGTGACAGGAAGATGTTTTTTCTCTTCCTTATCTATTTTGATACCAACTGTATACAATAAATGCACCCTAGGGAAATACAGCGAAATGTATTTACAGATTGTGATATATCAGGACGGGAGCTAATATATATGTTACGGAGAGGTTTAATTAAACTGTGACAGTCAATCAGGGCTGTGTATAGATTGCCATAAAACGCGGACATGTGATAGCCGAAAGGGACAATAAAAAAGTAGCATTTGTCTAGCATTCGTCAAGCACTCGGTGTGTTAGGACATATATACGATGGAATGTGTTCCGATTTTGGTCTGTACAATTGTAAAGCTTTTACAGTATTTCAGAAAGGCAAGAACAATAAAAAGGGAACGTTGTATTAAAGTCGTTGCAGTTAAGCATTTTGTTTCAAACAATTTGTGCATTGACAGACCATGCCCAAGAACAGATTCCAACCTTCCATACAAAACATTTGAGATTGATGTTATCAAATTATTAAGTCTCAAAAATAATCAATCATTAAAGATCTCCAATTACAAATTCCACAGAAAAGATATCTTCAGAAAGGAAAAAAATCAGAATAAGGACACGACTGGGTCTCGTTTAAGGAGATTTACAACCTCTATGCTTAATACATCCCTACTTTGGGTACTAAACGCCTTTATGTCGGACTTTTACACGACATATTTCAGCTCTTCTCGAAATATGCACCTGTGGCTTCCATACAGTTCGATGTCTTACTACTCGAGTGTTGTAAAATTTTCATGTACCACTGACTTTTATACTTTTCTATAACAGATTTAAATCAAAGTTTAACTTGTACAACGGAAGTGTAAATTCATTCGACGTCAACATGTAACCAGGGTAAATAACTGTTTTGTTAATTGACCAGTGTCGACCGTCTAAGCACGTTAAATCAATGCAGACTTATTACGATTGGATGCGTGGCTTTCCCCCAAAGTTCATCGTTTTTATGACACAAAATCCCGGTTTGATGAGCGATTTCTTATCGCATCCATGAGCATTATGTTTATTTCTTTTTTTTTAACCTAAAGTTTAGGTTTGCCAATTCATCAATTATCTCATTCAGAAATGTTAAACTCGACAAAGTCTAACAATGCCGTTTTAGTAAGGTCAATTGCCATATATAGTTGTCGAATTGCGCAGACACTCGTCAATATCTAGATTGAAATCAGTCCCTACCGTTAAAGTTTTATTTTAATATCGGCATTGAATTAGTTGAAATAGCTCTTTCTAAAGTAGTTCTCCATTACTGAATTCCGTTTTAGAATCAGCGAGAAGTATTGATAGTCAGTGTGTGTATACCACGTGACCTTTACGTCACAAATGCTACGGTGGACAGAAATATTTTACTTCGGATTAGAAGTAAAAACAAAGGTAACTTTTTTATTTCTTCATAATCTTTAATGAAACATGGGGCGGTCTACGTCGCTTACAGAGCCCTATCTCCGGTTTTTGAGCGAAGGGTCGCGAAGCGATCCGAAAGCTCATAGCATGCCTGCTTTCGAAAATCCAATTTAATGTTGCAACCACAGTCAACCGCGGAAGGATTTGAGATTACTTCATTTGATTGGCTGTCATTCGCATCGCACACGCCTTTTTGCCCGAGTCCGCCTTCCTCATGAATGAGTTCAAAAAGTAGTTCCACTGTGGACTAGATTGTTATCAATATGTACAATGTCAAATACGTTTGATTTCATTCAATATTATCACACTGTAGACTAGTCACCCAGTCACTTTAAACAACGTTTTATAATATCATAATGTATATACACAGAAAACTGACAAACTCAGAGGAACTCTTTGAAATGGCAGGATTCGAACGTTTTCATTAATGAACTGCCAGTGTTCACCCTTTACATGATAGAATACGACACAAATCAAGCGGGTGAATTTTGAAAACTTTTCTAGAAAATGTAACAATTACTCAAAATGACTTATTCCTCCCTTTTACACAATGTCTCAAACCTGTAGCATGAAAATTAATTCAATATTCTAGATATCACACACTTTTCTACAGCTATTCTTATACCACTTGCCGGCCTCTAATTTCGGTTTTGAGAAAAAGGGTAAGTAAGTTGTAAAACTATCAGATATCATAAACGGTTATGAGGTCTCCTGTTACTATCTCGATTATATAACTGATTCTCGCTCAATAAGTTCAGAGAGCGGTCATACAGGGCATGAATAAATGGTCTCTTCCTTTATTCCTTTCCTCTGTGTTTTGAATTAAGGTTTAATTAATGTCTTTCGGATAAACATACACAAGGATAATACAATATTTTGCATAAGCTTTTTTTGTATCAAAAGTAGCACTTTCAACAATACGGGTAAGTCCATATATGTTGATGCAAATAAGATGTAACATGTGTTACATTCATGTATACAGTCAAATTGTTTCAACAACTATACACTTATCCATGATAATACCAAGGTAGTGTTCTTGCATAATTTACTGCGAATGGACAGATACTCAAATTATTCTTTAAGGTCAATTAGCGCATCTGCGTATCCCGATCACGATATGCATTGCACACACAAGTTTACCCTTTCCTTTATATAGACGCTTTCTGACGCATCTACAGCAGACGGCTTTTTGAAAACATAGTGACAAAAGGAGAAATTGCACAACACGTTTAGTCTTATGTTTTCCATTCAAATATAGAGATTTTCCATTTTTTTGTAAAATATATGTTCAAAGTCGTCTGCTACAGAATTGCCGTATGAGGGAAAGTGTTAAAGGATTTTGTTTGTAACACAGAATTCATGTGTTTCTTATGTGTTGAACCTTAGACAGGTCTTATACTTATTGTCATGCTGGTTTTCACAGTTACAGCAGCGTCAACATCAATGAAGGTACTTCGCTCATTAGTGCTATCAGCGCTTTGATTGTTAACGGAGTTTGATTAGTGGTTTAGTTTCTTCAAACACTTCGATGAACCTTTTCTCAAAATTTATTAATATCGCCGACAGCCTGAGAATTATCACAACTGTATTTTGCGAACAGGTTCGTCGAAGTGTTTGAAAAAAAAAAAAAATAGACCACCAATCAAACTCCTGTAAAATCCGGAGATAGGACATTGTAAGCGGCGTAGAATGCGCCATGTCTCATTATAAAGGGTGAAGAAATAGAAAAGTTACCATCGTTTTTACATTCTTAACAAGAGCAATTATTGCTGTCTGACCATGCAAATATGACGTCAAAAGTCACGTTGTATACACACCCTGATAGTTGTAGATTGTATATATTATCAATGAAAGAACACTAATCTGTCGATTTTGTTAAAAACATGAATCGACTGTTTCCAACCTAGTTCACAACCCTCAAATTTTTAACCGCCAAAAAGTAGCTGTCTAACAAATAAAACGCAGGAACGTGTTGGTATATCAGCCGGAAAATTGATTCGTGTAATTTATAATGGTGTAATGGTTCCGTTGTCGGATTAGAACGCAGCTGATCAGTGTTCAATTCCCTGGCAAGTATCTAGCTATTTCCTTAAATCAGTGAACATGTGATACCTCTTTATTTTACATGTTAACATAATCAAAAGGATTGCATTGAACTTGTATCACCTATGTTTGGTGAAGCTCAAATATAAAATGATTTGTTCATTTGTATGGTGTTTTTACGCTGCTTTCAACAATATTTCAGTTACATTACCAACCAGTCAGTCGTAATGCTCACCACACAATCCTGCTTGCCAAGGAATGAAAGTCACTACTCGGGTATAACCTGGCCGGGGATTGAACACTAGAAATTCTGCACCCAAATTGGACGCTACACCACTACACTATCGATACGGTCTTCTATTGTAAAATGAATATGTTCAGTTGTTTTGAGCAGAGTCTGATTTTACACAGCTATAACTAACTATACAAACTTGCTAGAAACACAAGGCAAGAATGTCGTCATTGTTTTCTGTTTAATAGCCAGAAAACGTAAATTACACAGGTGGTTTGATATTATAATTGGACTCTTAACATATCTATTGTTATGAAAAGGCCTTCGTTTTAAATTTGATATGTCATGTATATATTGAATATTGTAGACCAGCAGGGGTGCTAAACGGGCACTACCCAGATTTCAGCTAAGTTTAATTAATGGAAGAATAAATGTATTATATCTTCATATATACAATATAGTGCGCTCAACTCCCATATCACTCAATGAACGGACAAAACAAGGTGCTGTTTCAACGAGTTCTTGTTAAACTATTGTGATAGGTAAACCCATGTCCAAATATAATCCGTGATCTGCAGTTAGCCCTTACTGTCAGCAATTTCAGTGCTTTGAATTGGTGAATGATAATTGGATTGTAGTGCCCACGTATAATTAAAGCACATGCCGGACGTTTTTTATAATTCGACCACTTTTCCTAATGATTCAAAAACAGCAATATTATGCCGCAGATGTTTGACATGAAGAAAAGGCATTAGCACCAATCTAATTACAGGTCGTTCATCCTTCTTCACACAAAAATCTTGAATGTTTACTGGTGGAATTGTATCCTCGATCATAGCAAAAGATCGAAGAGAGTCTGCATTCCGACAGAGGATATGCTAATTAAGATCCGTCGCCGTTACAGAACAATTAGATCATGTCTTTGGACGCCTTTTCATTGTGTGCACGTTACCTTTTCAACATACAGACATTTTCTGACACCTCTGCAGCAGATGTCGTTTTGAAAACATTGTGACAAGAACAGAAATTCTTTAAAACCAGCGACATCTCCTACTTCCACTATGTTTTCAACTTTTTTTTTCAGTAACTATACCTTCGTTAATAGAGATGTTCCATGTTTTGTCTATATTATTCAATGTCGTCTGCGGCAGATGTGTTGTAAGTTGGAATGGTTAAACAACGTGTGTTTAGTTCATCTATTATATCCATAAACATGAGTCGTGTCTTGAATGTTGAGGTACTTTTCACTTTGCTATCATTGTATGCGTGCGTAAATCTAGTTCAGCTATATTTCTAGACATTGTCAAATAAGTTGTTTATTTAAATGGTGTCTTACGCTGCGTACAAAAGTGTTTCATTGCTGCGTAATGTATCGACCAGATCAGCCTGCGCTGTCCGCGCAGACTGATCCAGCCGACACATTCCGTGTTATCACGGAGGTTGCGGGGTTAACTACCAGTACGGCTTTTATTTTTAAAACATCTTAGTACTGATGAATCATTCGTAATGCTATCTACGCTACCCTGAGAGCATACCAGGGAAGCAATTACTACCAGTTTTAAATTATTTTGTATGGCTAAACCTAGGATCGAACCCTGATCTCCCTTTCCGAAGATGAATGCTCTAGCGAGTACAAAAACAGAGACGGACTCAAAAATGTGTTAATCATATCATTTGATTACATTAAGATTTATTAAAACGTCAAGGCCTTATGTCTTGGAGTGTACAGGCTCACATGAATGCTCACTGTAGACTACGCAGATACAACAAGAACTTACAGTCGACAGCCTGACATTGCTCACATCGAAATTATGTGTTATGACTGATAGAATATTGTGGCACCTTGTAATAAAGAGTTAAAGGTTCACGGCCCGTCGTCGACAACTATGAGAATGTGTGCATAGGAAACAATTACTACCAGTTTTAAATTATTTTGTATGGCTCAACCTAGGATCGATCCCTGATCTTCCGTTCCGAAGTCGAATGTTTTTAACGACTACAAAAACGGAGACGGACTCAAAAAAGTTGATCATATCATTGTATTATATTTAGATTGATAAAAACGTCAAGGTTGAATCTCTGGGCGGGTACAGGCTCACATGAATGCTCACTGTAGGCTACGCAGATACAACAAGAACCCACAGTCGCCTGCCTAACACGGCTGACATCGATAGTATGTGTTATGAATGAAATATTATTGTGACACCTTCGAATAAAGAGCTGAAGTTTCACGGCCCGTCGTCGACAACTATGAGAATGTGTGCATAGGAAACAATTTAGGCAAATAAGTAATGAATCACAATCTTCTGAAACTACATTTCTGGGGGGAAATTGCCAAGTATTTCACTACTTATTACAGTGAATCCTCGAATAGAATTGACAACTTCAGAGCATTGAACTGTGTTTAATGCATTTTTCTAATATTCCATTTCAAATATTCTTTCTCGTATCTATAATCAAAACGCCCAGACTCCGACATTAAACATTATTATTTTAGAGTATTAATCAAAATGTATTGTGGATTTATGACTTGGAAATTCAATAGTTTTGATCAGAATATGTATTCAAAATAAATCCTTTCAACGAAAGAATGAAAATGAATCGAATCTACATATTTGCGGTCTGAATGCATCTGCGTACAGATATGCCTTAGTCTCGGCATTCGCAAAATCTCGCGAGAACCGTTACTGTCCGCCGACGTAATATATGGTTCCAGAAGCATCTATTGAAAACAACTAAAACTAGCCACCATTAGATCACAGGCGTCCGAGGCGTTCATTTGAGAAAACACACAATACGTCGTATGAGATACTACAGATAGTCTCTCTATATTGTCCATATTCTATCCTAATAATGACCGTCATGATTTCGTTTGAGAAAATGTTGGGAATCCTTCCTAGGACCGTGTTTTTTTTTAAATAGCCTCGATATGGTTTGTATAGTATAATAATAATCTTTATATAATACCATGATGAGAGGCTATTTATAGTAACACGGTTCTCTGTAGAATTCCCCGAATGTTCTCATACGATAACATTACGGTCGTTATTGTTACAGCATAAAGACCATATAGAGAGACTCTTTGTAGAATCTGAACGAGGTATTGTGTGTTTGTTTCCCCAATGTTTTCTCAAATGAAAACTCGCACGCCTGTGACTAGATCACGTCAAGTCATGATCGCTATTAGAGAGTCAATAAAACCACGATTCGTCATTTCACAGCGACAAGTTCACATATTAATATATATCCTGGATTTCTCACACCAGTACTCCTCACACCATACTTTATAAGCAACTTGCTGATTTTCCCAATAAGCTGTTATCCCATTGGTGGAAGAAGAACACCGCTTGGTATTATTTAAATACCGGAAAGAATGTTAGTCGAGATTGGATTTGAATCCACAACTCCTGGATTGACAGCCAGCGTCGCAACCGACTGGGCGACCGAGGCTCGGTCAAAGTCCCCGCACGAGATAAAACGATAAACAAAGGGAATTATTGCATAAAATCTATGTTTTACGCCCGCTTAAGGGATACAGAAACATTGCAAAAACCGGGCGTAAACGGCGAGAAAACGTGTATAAACAAAGCGATTCTCGCGCGTACGTGCCGTTTCAGACCGGTTAGATGTTTTACATATGCATTACCCGGGCACCGTTAGTAAACAAAACATGGACGCTCCATCTCCCCTAGAATAGGAGCAATTGTTGGGTTAACAATAACATCAGCTTCTTTAACTCGATAATCGGTAACATTAACATAACTGCAATCATAGTCTGACCCTTGAACCGTAATATCCGGCTTAATCAGTCTAGACTATTGGGGTCAATGCATATCTTAAGCTATATTATTCGTATTGTTTGTATACCTTAAATATGTTGTTTATCTTGATGTAGATATAAGGTATGGGACCAACGCTATCTTTCCTGTCCGCTGCGAAATGGTGTTAGTTGTTGAAAGCGGCGTTAATTCCAAATTAATACATGACCCGCCTCCACAGAGGATTCAAAACAATTTTCTGTTTAAAAGCCTGGACCATTTTTACGCCACTGCAATAGACGGATTTGACATTATTGTTGGAAAGGGAGAACATGACTAATCTCTCTTCTTCTCAAATGTTTTCTACTAAAATACGAGTGATTGATTGGTTTAACGCCGTTTTCAACACTTGTTCAGTCATATCGACGGCCAGTACAACTGCTCATATGTTTCCTAGCTTTCTCACACAAGTAATCCAAAAACAATACTTTCCAAGCAACTGGCTCTGACGCTTGTCACAGTGACTTGGTCAAAAGTCGGAAAACAATGCTGGCCAAACTAAGATTCGAACCCAAAACCCCTGGAAGGAGCGCGTGTATCGCGTGCGAATATTTAAGTACTAAAAGCGTGACAAGCGTATCGACAGGTGGGCTGATCGACCCGATGACGCAGACGGGATTCCCATGCTTACACCCGCCAAGGTAGGCAACACACTAAACGTTTAATTACCATAATGCCTGTGTTTTTTTTAAACTTCTGAAGCCTAAACCTCTCCTCTGACGACGCCGAAGAAGAAGGATAATTTTGAAACAGTGAGGCTAAAGGGGAAATTTCTAATAATGAGAAAGTTTCCTTTCACCACAATGTTTTCAATTTTTTATTTCATTTATAGTTTATATATGAATAAATATTTTCAATTCCTCTGCTAAATATTTGTTGTATGTTGGAAAAGGTTCAGACTCTTGAAAATTGAGGTGAGAATTATGTCAATAAAACTATTTTAAGTCTTACTATATGGCATATCAGTGGTATGTTTATGATTGCTTTATGTGACAGAGCTTTTGCTAAACTCTTCTCAAAATTCTGAAGTAACATTTGGATCATTGAAAACCGGCGTGGATATATATATACCTGAGTGTAAATACAATGTAGTCTAGTAGCTTATGTCCTATAATCAGTTAGAACGTCTGACATGAAAAAAAAAACAATGTAGTCTTGTACCTTACGGACTGTAGGTAAATAAGTTTGTCTGACAAAACCCAACGAAGGCGACTTATTTTGTCACCTTCCCTTATATATCACTATCGAATATATAGTAAACTTATAAGTTTACAGTTGATTTCCATAAACTCTGCATCAGACCACAACAACTTGATGTTTAGAATCAATACATAATTAATGACAATAAGTTGAAGATAAGTCCGGACTTGCTCGTATCATGTTGTTCATTGTGCCCCTTTGGACATGT
>JASEVX010000011.1:51544763-51639387 GCA_031761405.1 Serripes groenlandicus | reverse complement strand
CTGAAAATGAAGGTATATCAATTTAATAGACTTTAAAACAGTGTGGCAAAAGACGAAACTGATCATTATGATTAATTACATTTCTTGTCACAAAGTTTACAACATTCCTTTGCTGCAGACGCCTTAGAAAATGTCACTATTCGTGAAAGTGTTAAAACAAGTATTTTCCCGAGAAAAGCAGGTCTTTGGAACAGACTACTAGATAATGTTGTCGAACCCTCGAATTAGTTTTAGTGGTAACATGTTTAATTTTATTATGCAGCCAAATATGATTGACCAGAAGCGGGTACATTAACATAACAAAAACTGAAACTTAGCATAAGGGCCTCGAGGACAGAATAAAGAAGGAAAGTTGATTGGCTGAATCAGCTAACTATCTGTTGACACTGTTCCCACCCTTTCCCTCATACGACAATTCTGCAGTAGACGACTCTGAACGTATTTTGTCAAAACATAGAAAATCTCCATAATTGAATGGATAACCTATGACAAAAAGTAGAAAACATTGTGGCAAAAGGAGAAATTGCACGTTTTGTGCAATTTCTTCTTTTGTCACTATGTTTTCAAAAAGCCGTCTGCTGCAGAGGCGTCAGAAAGCGTCTATATGAGGGAAAGGGTGTTATGTTAATCCTAATACAACCTTGACAAACAGGGTTTACACAATTATAATGGCAGAATTACTTGTAAAATGTCCGCGACAATTTCTTAAAAAGCGCCTAGTCCCGGAAGGTCAGTTAGTAGCGACGCGGAGTTGTGAGTTCAAAAACAAGTTCGGCGAACATTTTTTCTTGCGAAACGTGTCATCTTCCTTCAAACAATACTCAAACAGTCCTTGTGGAAAAGCAGCAAGTCGATTGAAAAGATTGCAGTGTGAAGAAATGATATAAGAAAGCCAGGGGGTAATCAGGCAGTTGCACATGTGTAACGACTGTGAAATTGTTGATCCCTAATCAATAAATGATATTCCACAAAAGAACGTTGTAAAGGGATGTTAATTTGTGGATTGACAACCGTAAGCTACCATGCCAACATGTTTCACTTAACCCTTTCCCACATACAACACATCTGTATCGAACGACTACTGAATATCTCTATAAATGAAAGTTTAAATATAGAATTGAGTTGAACATATTGTGTCAGAAGGAGACATTGCTCGTTTTGACCGAATTTCATTTTCAACGATGTTTTCAAAAAAGTGGTCTACTGCAGAGGCGTCAGAACGCGTCTATATGTGGGAAAGGGTGTAGGGCACATGTCATCTTGAAAGAATTATCTCGAAAGTGGAGCAACGCCACACAAAAATCGGCCTTTCGGGCTTTTGTTAAGAGCGAATCTAGATCGTCCCTGCTCCCCATATAGTCGTACAAGTAGTCTAGATAACCGGCTATCAGAAATGGTGGACTATAATTGTGGAGATGAATTTAAAATAGTGTTGATGCAGGCAAATCAATATGATATTTCTTAGTATTTAACTCAAATGATACTTGTGATAGTTTTCATAGTTTAAAAATAAAAAAAGCGTAACAGCACAACCTCATTATAGTATCTTACGCTTTCCGAAATGTAGATGCCTTTTGATGCATCTCCAGAGGAAGACTGTACAAATCCATTCAAAAATAATCTTTTCTTAACGAAAGATTGTCCATATTTTGCTAAGATGTTTTAAAAGTCGCCTGCCGCAGATTGTTCAATGTTCTTTTATAAATCGGTTTCTGCAAGTGTTTCAGGGGAAAAGCGTTGTTCGCAAAGATAAACCGAAATAATTCTGACTTGCATTTCCTTTGCATAAATACAAGAAATTACTTTCTTTGCATTTATAACAATTAAGTCACGTGTAATTAATACAGCTAAAAAATAGTAAAGATAAAAAGGCAGGGACGGGGTCTTTACAACTGGATCAATACAGACGATCGCTCGATTTATGAAAGCGGATTCCAGAGAAGCTACAGATCCTTTTGGCTTCTTGATGGTATCGTCTTCTAGTGATACAACCGCGTAGCATTGTCTTTTTATTTTTACTCTCTGAGAGATATCAGTGAAGACGAATGTAATTACTTGGCGACTAACTAGGTGTGCGCAGAACATTAACATATGTAACAGTAACGTGACTAGAGCACGTGAAACGGATTTGTATTATACATTTGCGATTAAACTATGATTGGGGAAATTTATACAGTAGTCAGGTAGATCTAAAGTTAACTTCATAGGTAAAAACGTGTGTAAATATTAAAGTTATAATTCAGTTATGTGTTTATTTAAAACATTCATGATTATTAGTATTATAAGATAGTCGTGTTTTAATTAAAAAGTAACAGAAACTAAGAATATAGTGTTAATAAATTGTGAAAATTGTGTTCACTCCGTGTAAAGCTGTATATTTGTATATATATATTTGGACCTAACCGTAAGTAAATTATTGTAATTCATATGAACCGTTCCACGAGATAAAAACATTATGGACTCTGCGTAATATATCGAACCAGATCAGCCGGGCCGATACATTCCGTCTCAGGGGAATATATGTATAGAGTAATGATTCCTGAACCAGAAAATCCACAGGAGAGGAAAAGTGTCTGTCCGCGTTAGCCTGCGTGGTATTCTTAGGCTGATCCGGGTCGATAATTTTCGCAGAGTCAGTAATGTTGGTTTTCTCGTGGAACGGCTCATGTACGGTCGAGCTAGCCTAGCGATAAACCCTCTCCCAAATACATCAGATATGGAGCAGAAGGTTTTGAAAACATCTTGTCAATTGTGTGGACAATCTCGTTAAATGAAAGTATAATTATTATAATAATCAAATAGTGTTGAAAACATTGTGGCAAAACGAGAAGTTGTTCATGATGATCAATTTATCCTTTTGTCACAATGTTTTCAAAAGTTGTCTGCCCCAGAGGCGTCAGGATTGAACTAAATTAAGCCAACTATATGAATAAGGGTCTCGAATGCCTGCCTGGTATCTGGAAGGAAGCATGGTACACGAGAAGGTAATATGACCAAAGTCTAAATATAGTACGAGTGGATTTCCCTCTTTGGTGCTCATTCCATGTGGGTTGCCATGATATAGCAGAAATAATGTTGAAATATCGTAAAACCTCAATAAAACAAACAAGAAAACTAATTAGGAGTATGGAATTATCTCTACGACAGCCTCGCTGGTATCAGGATAAATAGGCAATAGTACTAGTGCCTTACCTACGAAACGCTGTGATACAATTGAAACAAGTGTTGAAAGCTGCATACAAAGAAACACAATAACAATACCTTATGATGTATCTAGGAATGTTGTAGTATCTATTTGAAAATAGGAGATTGTGTAAGAAACGGAGTAGTCACTCCTTATGGGTGATCTCTCTCTTCGGCCACAACGCCATCGTAAGTACTCGCCTCTCCTTCATGTGCGTAGAAAACCGCTTGTATCAGGTAAATGTAAAACAAACCAGTCATTTACTAAATATATACATGTGCTCACGTGGACACATTATGGTCAGATGGAAGCAATTCATATTCCATAGGCGACCATTATGGCGTTTTGGATAACGGTTCTTTCCGTACAATCCAAATAACCCGGAAACCTATATTCCATTCAATTTCATTCTTAAAACTTCAAAAAGAGCACAAAAACTCACAAGTTGACCTTACTTTATTTAGCTATGACATCAAATCAAAGGTCACCCTTACATAGCAGTGAATTTTACTTTCAATTTCAGAAAATACATGTGGTTCTGAAACGGCACTTGAGCTGTCCATATACATAACAGCCAACATTTTTTTTGGTTCTATATGCAACTTTTAATTTTTTTTAACTTTCAACAAAATCATTATTGTCCAATGGGAGACAACTTTAGACTCATGTATTCAAGGTATTCAGGAAATAGAGAATACTGGTTCGTTTGAGTGTTGAAATATCTTCTATCGCGCTAAAAGCAAACGGTAATGATTTCAAGAGTTGTGAAGTAGGTAGTGAATATTTCTTCGCGAGATGAAAAAAAAATTCGATAATACACAAATAATTATTATTCTATTTCTTTTATGTTATAATTAGCTTTCTGGTATGTTCAGAGTTGCAGAAAAGTCATATTGTACATGCCGTTTTAGTAATCTATTTCTCGTATAGAGCCCCGTCGAATGACATTAGGATTACAGTCCCTGTATTACTTAGTGCTCTTTTAACGGTTTCCTACATATATGTGCTTTTTTACGCATCTGCAACAGACGAACTATGAAAACATGGTGACAAAAGGAGAAATTGCTCATATTGAGCAATTTCTCTATTTAAAACTACAATGTTATTCACTCTATTAAAAAAGTAATCTATCATTTAAAGAGATTTTCGATAATTGTGCGTATATTATTTCAAAGTCGCCGGCAGAAGTGTTGTACAGGGCACACAATACGTTAAAATCTAGTCGGATAGTGCAATACGATTGTTGTATATTGTTTGACCGTTTGAAATATATATCAAGAATGTTATTACAAATACTAGTTCATTAAGCCACACGGTCCGTAAGAAAAACAAAATACTCAAATAAATATTACACTTGGCACAGACATAGAAGATTGTGAAGAACATTTGACTTATTTCTTAACATTGACACGTCAGTACTCAATTCAGAGATAGGTAAGATATCGCGTCATTGACGGAGAAAAAAAAAAGCAACAACGTTTGTTTAAAATTTATTTTCTTCTTTTTTGTTGATAGATAATGCAAACTGAAGTTACATGTATAACATGCATACTATTTAGTACCATCGCAAATGTAGCGAACACAGGAACAATACAATGATTTAGACTTTAAAATGAGTACACATTAATTAAAGAAAAAAGAAATTGTGCAGTAAAGATTTAAACCCGGTTGAAGTAAAATTAATATAAAAAATATGCTTGCCATCTCTGTGTTATTTGTTTTGGGACGTCTTATTTCTACATCATGGGTTTTTAGGTAAACATGTTATATGACCTTATCTTGGGAAACTCGTGCAGTGTTTTCCGCTAAAGCACACAATTTACGCTAATTGCGCGGGTGCATCAGCACCAGTGTATATATTGGTTTTGTTTAGAACTACCACTTGTGCAATAGGCAATGGGCTTGCGCATGCGCCGTGTTAATCGTCTTGATCGCGCAATCGCAATTTATCTACTTCTTGTAAAATAAAACAAGATATATATAAAATACTTAACATTAATTTCTAAAACTGAATTATCAAGTACTGACTTTGTCCTATTGGTAGGTGCTTTTCACGTTGTACCGGGTAGGCTGTTGCGACATCGGTGCTTTCTTAATTGCGCCGAATACAAGATTGTGTTACGGTCACATTATGAACAAGGCTACAAATACAAATCGGAAGTCTTAAAGGTGCTGAACTCAAAATGGAGATTTGAACGGTTGAAACTTCTGCGCGTATTGCTAATAGTGACAACAAGTAATAAATAGTTAAAAACTAGTTTGGCAGTAAATGTTAAAAAAAGTCAATTGAAAGTCAAGAAAATATACACAATGTGGCTTACTGGGTATGTCTATCCAGTAAAAGGAAGCATAAACAATAAATATTTAGATGTTAATTGTACAGGAAAGTGAAATTATAACTCGAATTTTATCAAAGCATTAAAATGCTAATATTTCAAGACAACTTTTGAACAGCTTTAAAACTTTAACTTTCCTTTCTATAATCTGGAGTTCGGCACCTTTGATAGCCTGTAGAACATTAACCGTCTCGGTAGACCTGTTGAGGCAGCGGCAGCAAAGGAAACAATGCTGCTGTTCGAACTGTGGTAGAGGCAGGTGGCTGATTATACTTTTGCCAAGAGGGCTTATAATCGAGGCATTTCAGAAGGGACCATCTGTAATATGCTGAGTGACTGATTGAAATATAACAAGTTGTGTGCTAAACTTGTTGACACCAGATCATACGTCCAAACGTTTGAACAGATATAACAATTGTAATGTTAGTTAAATTTCTGGGTTGTTCACTGTAGATGAAATGTGTGCTTATCATGTTGAGCGACGTAAAATTAACATATTACATCTGCCAAAATGTTATATCAATGTAAACGCCAACGTAAGGGTTTGAAAGGCATACAACTCATTCATGAATATGCTTTTAGACATAGAAAATGTTATTCCGGTAGAACATTCTCCTTATTCCTCTGACCTAAGCCCATGTGGCTTTTTCCATAGATCAAAACGTGCTCTAACATATTCCTAGAAGTGCCATTGTTTCTGAAAGTGTTCAGTGTTCTCAAAAGGTATACCAATGGGATTCTACTTTGCAGTATTGTGTTCGTATTTTATTCGTTGATAGCACTACTTCACAAATGTTTATCTGTGAAGGGGGACTATTTTGAACGGTTTATGCGAACAAATCTCCAACGCAGTGAATATTCTAAATAATAATGATCTCCCTTATCTACCATGTTGATAGGCAAATATGATTATTAAAGAATATTTAAAAAAAAAAAAAAAAAAAATGATTAGGAAAACTCCAAGGAATTTGAGTTTGAAAACCATATGTCGAAGATGCTTTTGTATGATCTGATTATGTTGACTTCTTGATTTGTTTATTGTTGCACATGTAATTTTTTATGACGTGTGTAGTAGTCGCATGGTCAACCCATTTCCATACATCAATTCTGCAGCAGACGACTTTGAAATGATCTGTGCAAAATTATGAAAAATCTTTATAAATGATAGATTGATAAGGGAAAAGAGTTGAAATGATTGTGACAAACGGATAAGTTGCTCATTATGAGTAATTGATTCGTTTGCTATAATGATTTAAAATGCCGTCTGTTTTAGAGGCGTCAAACGTATATTGGAAAGGGTTTAGTTAATTTGAAACTTTCATGTTACTGAAACCTGATGAAAAACGATAGTTTTTCTGGCCTCAGCCATTACATTACCGATGTTATTTATTTAACTATACACCTGGTGAAATAGTCGGTCAGTCGTTTTCATTATTTATGTATTGGGGTTTTACGCCGCTTTCAACAATATTTCAGTTATATCACGGCGACAGTTCACTTATTCATGATCCCTGGGTAAACAAACCAGTACTAGGCTAGAAAATGTGCCTTGCCCAAGGGCACTCCACCATGACCGCAGTGCCCGTTTTCATTGAAGATATCGGCTGAAAATTGTAACATCTGAATAAATTTCAAGTGTAATTCTGATAAAGATAACATGGTGTTTCTCTACACCAGATCACATTGATCTGGTGATTTCCCAGTAGTTTTAATAAACATTGTCGAAGGGATGGGCTAACCAGATACAAGATTAATAAGAGGGACAAAAACTGAGTCCCTGTTGCACTAACCAATATCCAACTGCTTTTTTAATAACAAATTTGATTTATATTCCGAAACGATAGTGATTCCCCTGAAATCATTTTTCTCTTGGGTATCTATCATACCAATCAGATTAAATCACACAAAAATACTTCTCTGTACGTATATTGAATCTGACTACACCGCATAAAGGGTCGTCTTGAACTGACATTAAACACTTAAATATTAATGAGCACGTGCTCGGTCTTTATTTCCAATATTATCACACGATACAGTAAATGCCCGTGCTATACAAGTGGTGCACTCGGCAATCATCTTGCTATTAACCAATCAAAACCTAGGATCTCAAATGCATTCGAGAACATAGGTGTTTTGTTAATAAAACCAATCATATAAACCGGGAACTTAGGTTATAGACTGAGAACGTAAGTTTTCTAAATCATTGTGTCAATTAATGCCGGGAACGTAACCTGTGATTTCAATCGAGAATGTAGGTTTTCACCGAGAACCTAAGTTCTCACTTGAGAACCTAGGTTCTTATAGTTAGTGTACAAACGACGTGCCATAATCGCTTCTCTATATCGTTTTATTTAAATGGGTGATTTTATCTGTTTTATACCGAAGGGTTTGGTAAGCGACAATTTGATTGGATGACAAAAAGGTCAATCTGAGACGACCTGTATTAGGCAGTTATCAGCTCTACATACGAGCGAGTGAAGTTAAGATCTGGTTTTAATGAGATTGCTATCACGCTTGCCATCAACCATTGTTAAATTTAAGCCCGTTCTTGAGAAAAGGTACCAGCTGGCTTTAGAGATCAGTGTAGATCCAGTTGACACACGCAGTATGATGAAGATCTACACTATTAAACTATTACTATGATTAGCTTGTTAAAGGAATCTGACAACTTTTATAGAGACTGATAATACAGTGAACCTGTGTTTAAAGACCACTTGTGAGAAGACAACAATCTGGTCTTTGTTCACAGGTTGTCTTTAATTGCAAGGTCATTTAGGCAGAAGATGTTTAATTGGGAAAATAAAAGTGGGGTCTATATAAACAGGGAATTGCTATACAAAGGTGGTCTTCAGCATAGGTTCGATTGAATTTTGTAATTGATCTTAGTGATCAGAAACGCAAACTTGTAACTTTTTTAAGGACTAACTAAATTTTAATTTTGCCGGTCGACGAAAATTTCAAATGTCATTGATCTTCGATCTTCACAGGGGTCTGTATTCAATTAATCTCGGGGCGGATGTTAGTCCTAACACTTCTCCGGGGCTGTATTCAATTAATCTCGGGGTGGATGTTAGTCCTTACACTTCTCCGGGGATGTATTCAATTAATCGCGGGGCGGATGTTAGTCCTTACACTTCTCCGGGGCTGTATTCAATTAATCTCGGGGAGGATGTTAGTCCTAACACTTCTCCGAACGATCTGCTAGCCTTGTGTTTTAGGATAACAATTATGCAAATAGGTATACATCGAAAGGAACCTTAAATATGTGTATGTTCGATATATTACCCGAACCGTTCGATCAGAGTGATGTTTTCTCTCAGACACTATAGCATAGTAAGATTTGCGTGTATAGAGTAGTTATGATTCTGTACTTTGTTCTGTTCGCAATTTTATTAATTTCAAGAGGTACCTTAAAGGTGCTGACATCCATATTAAAGATAGTCTAGTCAACGTTTTAAAACTGTTCAAAATTTGTCTTGAAATATTAGAATCATAATTCTGGGATAAATTTAGAGTAATAATTTCACTTTCCAGTACAATAAAATGTTGAGCTCCATCTGGAATTCATCACCTTTAAGATTTCGCATGACATTATAAATATATTAAATATAAAGTGAGCATGATCGTATATCGGTTTTTGCGTGGCCAGCTGACAATTTGGATCATAGTCGACCTGTGTCACATGGGAAGGGGTACTGGTTTGACCTACAAACGAGCCTTGGCTGGCAACTGTACTACGAGGATTAAAAGAAATATTAAGGAATAAACAAACTCATCAATTCCCAGTGTTTCATGGTATGCTTGCCGAATCCGATAGCTCAGTTGGTAGCGAAGCGGGTTGTCAATCAGGGGTTGTAAGTTTGAGCCCCAGCTCGGCCAACATTCTTGCCGACGTTTGACAAAAGTCACTTGGACAAGCGTCATTCGTCATCCACCAATTGGCTAACGGTCTATGTGGGAAAGCAGCCAGTTGTTTGGAAAGTTTGTTGTGTGGAATACTAGTATGAGAAAGCCAGGAAACACGTTTGTGTAGGTGAACTGGCCGCCGTGATATGACTGAAACAATGTTGAAAACGGAGTTAAATACAATCAATTAATCCATGGTTTGCTTGCAGTTTCCCGGATACTTAACGTCAAATGGAGCGACGTTTCCCGCAAAAAAGTGGTATCAACATTAAATACCCCAAAGTCCTATGCATGAGCTATAGATTCACTCATACAAAGTATAATTATTTATCAAATACTGTTGAAAAAGGATAACTTTCACACATTGAGCAATTGTACCTTTGGCGACAATCTTTCCCTAAGTCGTCTGCTGCAAAGGAGTCAGAAACCGTCTCTATTAGCGAAAGGGTTAAGCAGACATGTGACTTCTTACATAACTTGTTCCAGTCATATTGGTAGTTGCCAGATGGCATCAGAAAAGGGCTGTTACACATTTGCTTCTTTACCATAATACAGGACCTTAATCATCTTGGCACTCATGTTTAAACATCGTTCATTATAAATGTTATTCATTGATTTTCTGTTCTTATTAATAGACGTCAACAAAACGAATTCCGAACATTTTGTGATCATGCGAAAAACATGAGATTAACATTAGTATCGTCTAGTCAATTACTTATAACTCATTTTTATTGCAAGTATGCTCTTTATTTTTTTTTACAATCATCTTACTGTTTTTTCAAAAATAGGTAGTAAAATGTTGTCACAATATACATCCAGGTCATAAAAGCGACATAAAAACACAGATATCTATCAATAAAAAATAAATCCATTGTATAGAAATTGCATCACTTGTAGCGATCGTACAGCTATGTATCGTAGGTTCGATCGCCGGTCGTGTCATACCAAATACCTTAAAAATGGTAGTAATGCCTCCCCTCTTTGGTGCTCAGGTTTGCGGGGTTAGCATTACGATATCTGGCTTGTGTAAGGATAAATGAACCAGTAATACTGGTAATTTAACCAGGAAACGCCGTGATATAACTGAACAAATTGTTGAAAGCAACTTGAATAACCATACTATCAATCAATCAACAGCTATGTTATGTTTTATTTACTTACCAGTTTACGCTATTTACGAGAATAAATGTTCTTATTCATCGGGATTTTGACCGCTTATAACAAAGTCGTGCAGACGAACTATTTTGTTACTTACACCTAAATACCAAACGGTATATCATCGTCTTAAGTGACATTTACGGGTGTTATAGTAAAATTGACATATTATCTGAGATTCCAGACCTAGACGTTGCTTTGAATATTTTATGACCGCACTGAATATTCTCCGCTGCCCCCGGACCTGTTTTATGTGCAACACCAGCCATAACAACCACGAGAAATGAGGATTAAACATATGCGTCACGTTGCTTTATCGATCTAGATCTAAGTCAATACGAGAGGAATCGTATTCAACTTTGGTTGTCTTTAATGGCACCGGCGCTCTATTAAAACAAAACATGATGCATTTGCAATCAGTGTAGATCAAGATCAGTCGGCGTATCCGCGTTCTCTCATCTTGATTTGCAATGTTTGACAACAAAGCATATACGGTTTCAAGAAACGTCTGTTAAGCAGAATCTATTTGGATCTACGATGTCTTATTTCACACGTGGTAAAATTACATTACGGTTGGTTTAAGAGGGCATCGCTGGTAAGTTCCTTATCATAGCAATACAAGCATCTTGGGTTTGAACATATAAACCCTGAGCAGACCTCCATTGAAAACACTGTGTCAAAAAAGGAGAAACGCATCTTAAGTTGGTTAAATGTACAACACGGCTCTTGGTTATGTTCAATATCAAAGTAATACGAACTGTTTGGGTCTTAAAAGCCGCCTGATACAGACAACATAATTGAGCCGTCCGGCGATAAAACCATCATTATGGCCTCTGCGTAATGTATCGACCCTGATCAGCCTGCGCAGTCTCAGGGGGATAGAGGTATAGAGTAGTGATTCCTGAAACGGAAAATCCGCAGGAGGTAAAATGTGTATATCCGGGTAAGCCTGCGCGGCTTGCTTAGGCTGATCAGGGTTGATACTTTACGCAGAGACCACAATGTTGGTTTTCTCGCGGGACGGCTCATATGACGTTTCTGAAGTAGACGTCTTTTAAAAACACTTTGTTACAAAGTGAAACACTTCAAATTCGTTTGACTATGGAGAACAAAGCAGACGTCTTTGTCAACACGTTGTGAAAAAGAGAAACACAACATCTAGGGTTGGTCGTAGAGTACTTAGTAAAATGGAGGGAGTTGCATAACTCATATTTAAGCCAGTACATCACAAAAAGGTACACGCTGAGTTTTGTGAATATTGTTTGATACCAGGCCGAGTCATACGAAAGACGTAACAATGGTACACATGGCTCAATCTCCTTCGCAGAGTTGTCGTTCCTTACACTCACCGTGTGGTGAGTGTAAGGAACGACAACTCTGCGAAGGAGATTGCACATGGCTGTCTCCCTCTCTTGGCACTCTGGGTTGTGACGTCAGCATTACGATGTACTCGTTGGTGTCAGGATGAAAGGACCAGAAGTATGTGTAGCTTAACCAGGAAACACCGTGATATGACTGTAACTTGTTGAAAGCGGCGAAACGATCACACAAGATATACTCTGTTCGTGTATAACTAATATTAGCTTATAAGAAGCGTTCGTCTGTCAACTTGGTAGATTCTGATAATACTGCGCAGTACTACAGGCTGATCTGAACCTACATGTACGCTATTATGATACTAAAGTGTACCCTTTCGCACGGTAAATGTTAATTTTGTCTTTGATATCCTCTACGGCATAGTAGGACGGACTGTCTTTGATCAATGGCTTCGTAGGACGGACTGTGGCGTCGCAACCGGTCTATTCCTTACAATTTCTCTTTTATTACTTAACCAAACTCTGTTGCGTGGGTACTCAAAAAATCGTCTCAGTGACCACAGCATACGGTTTGAGAGTCACATGAGGATTTTAGAACAATAGAGATGCCCTTTTTCTGAATAATAATTAGTTCTTTTCCACATATAGACGACTTCTGACGCCTCTGCAGCACACCGTAATTGAGAACATTGTTTCAAAAGAAGAAATTACTCTAAATGAGCAATCTATTCATTTGTCACAATCTTTTAACTTTGTTTTCAAAAAATGATACTTTTAAGAGAGAATTTCCATTTTTGTTTTCGAAGTCGCCCGCAGAAGATGTATGATTTTTGTGGGAAAGGGTTAATAAATTAGCAGTGCGCAAAGTAGATCAATGTGCGTACGTGCATGCTGAATTTGATCAACAGTGTTCGCAAGTATAGATATTGTATATAGTTGAAAACATCGTGGCAAATGATGTAATTCATCCATCAGTCACACTATTTTGCTGCAGAGGCATCAGAAAGCGTCTGAATGGGGGAAAGGGTAAAACATGGCATTAACAGTTGGAGAAGGCTACCCTTTAGCCGACTTTTAAATGTTTCACAAATAATGAAGAGTATATTGTGTTATGGGGTTTTTACGCCATTTTACAGCATCATGTTCCCTATGTAATCATACAATGACAAATGTACTAGCTGGGGCACACACATAGTGAATAACTGCCTCGGAACACGTACTATGTAAAGTAGTTACATGTACCTTAGTACGTTGTATAAGGTATACTGCACGATGCTTAAATAGTACGTAGGCGAGGTAATGCACACTATCGACGTTGATAAAGCCATGTACGTCTTCACTTGTCGGAATCTGGTGTATCAAATAGGAAACTTACGGTGAAAGAAATCGCCACTGCGAGTCACTGGTAACTTGACCTAACTACGCACCTAGAAACCTATTACATACATCTTTACATGATCGTATAGTTGTGAAAGTTTCCATAACGATTTGATAACCGTCTGGAAAATTGAAACCACTTTGATCCGACAGAGTAGGTAGGCAGAACGAGACTTTGCTTGTCGGAAAGTCGATTTGCATGCGGATTGATTTGTCTTATGTCTGAATATATCTCTAGAGCTTTTACCACCAAGCAAAGCATAACGTAAGAGACCTTCAATGTATTCTTTACTTTACGTTCCCTATGCCCTCCGTCCCTCGGGCACATCCATGGCTCGAGATATTCTAGGAACGACAACATGCTTTCCTTAATATTGCAAAATTGCCTGTTTGACATGTTTAGTGTCGACTGTGAAAAACACCACCTGCGGATACAATTAAAAATGGCAATATCTAGAAGTTTTTAATGTTACTTTTATAAAGAATTATGACAAATGAAAACGGGCTAATTCTTAACAATTTCTCCTTTCTCACAATGACTGCTGTGGATACGTCAAATGAAATAATCCGTGTTAGGGAAATTATTTAAACCTTTCTCACATACAGACGCTTCTTGATGCACTTGAAGCAGCCGACTTTGGAACACATTGTGACAAAATGAGAAATTGCTCAAGGCGAACAATTTCTCCTTTTAGCCAATTCTATTCAATAATCAAACTGTTATTTATGGACATTTTTCAATTTTCAGATTACATTGTTTCAAAGTCGTCTACTGGAGATGTGGGAAAAGATTAATAAAACGGTTTATTGATGAAGCATTGCGTGTCATTAAAGAACCATTGCTAACTCTAACTTTAACGCAATTATCACATGAGTAGAAACAGACATGCCTACACATTCAATCAAATTCACGAAAAGTGCTCAGCCTGGTCAGACTGTTTCCATTCGCTATTTGATCCAGATCTCAATGTCGCAAATACTTTTAGGATGGTTTTCGCAGAGCAACGCTGTCTCATACTTTATCTTCATACGAAATGTACTAAGTTGTTTCGGACATAAAACAGTTGGTGTTAACGAGGTATATAAGACAGCACCATTGTCTTTCATCATAATTAGTTTGAAAAGAACGTACTTAATCATCGTAAAGCCTAACTGTTTCATGAAGAAACTCTACTTATTCCCAATTAACAACATCGTTTTACGGGATAACTTGTGAACCATTAAGGCAGTTATCAATTATCTCTCAAGCAATATAATCACATTATTAATGAAATTTGTCTATACCTTATAATTATTTTCGTTTACATCTATACTTAAGCAAACCGTTAGGAAAACAAAGCAAAGGTCACTTTGACCTCCCGCACCTGAAGATGGATTTAGAAGCAGACGACTTTTGAAAACATTGTGACAACATGCCGAAGAGTAGTCTTCACTTGGTAAACTGTTGAGACACTGACACTTTGCAGAGCCAATGGCACTTCTTGTAGCATAGCGATTGCCTCATAGCATTAGTTATGAAATAGTCACTGGGCTTTCAATTAGAGGAATAAGGTGCATGTACCACGTGAATGAAACAAATCATTTTAAGAAAGATCGTACGATATTACTTTTGAGCGCAGAAACATTGTCTGTAAGCGTTGTTAACCTTAACGTGACTGTTAACTTTCATATAATCTATTAAGGGATGTAAGTACCCTAGTTTTGTAAACTTTGCCTGTAGTTCTTTTACCGTCTTTGTAAATAATTTGTGCAACAGGGAACATTATAATTCAATAAATTACATATAAAACCTTCTTTCCCTCTTGGCAATGATCGGCAAGGCCTGGCATTGATTTAATCATTTTTTGTTATTAATGCGCCGCGGGAGTTCAACATAACAAAACAAAGGTTCATTCCGAGTGAGCAACTCATAGATGTTACCAGGATTACCAATGTTAATATTTTATCAAAAGTGTTTTGGCACACAGCTTCTTCGGTTTCAACCAGTCAGTCAGAATAAGATGGACAATCTCTCCTGAAATGCTGAGACACATAGCCATATGGGAAATAGTAGATCGGCCATCTTCATCTGCCATATCTTTAATAGAAGCAGTGTTTCCCTCCCTCTGTTGATCTAACAACTGGTCAATCAGGCCTGATACTTTATTACAGGCTATAAAGATCCCCAAAAAATGAATCCAGCGAAAACCCCTGTTCTTATTGTCACCGTAGAACAACCAAGTATACGACACAATTAAAAGATATCTCTTTTGGAGACACCTGCATAGAAACCCGGGCTTTAATGTGAGCCCTGATTTATATTTTTCTTCCGGTTTCATTATATCATTGAAATAAAGCCAATATGATATGAGTATGTATAAATTAATTTTAATCGGATTAAATTTAAAAAACCAATCGCACTTGTATCAAATAAACATCGGTAATCAATTACATTAAAATTCCATGTTGTATGCAACGTGGATGCTACGGAATGCCGTTAGTAACGCCACTCGTATATTGTAAACAAATAAGGGCTCTGCGAAAAATATCACGTGATTATAACATTGCCAGCGCATCCATGATGACGTTTTTTTTAACTCGAATAAGTTCCTTTTACTTACTTTCTTTTAGAAAACAATGAAGTAGCGCTTCCGGTTGTTCATATGATAAATCGGAACAACTGCTAATCTGTTTTCTTGATACTGCTTTTCCACTGGATTACATTTCCGTATACATACATATACTGTGGAATAATGAATACGTTACGACTTTGGCAATGCAAACATTATTATAATTTAGCCGTCCCGCGAGAAAAACCAACATTATGGCCTCTGCGTAATGTATCGACCCATATCAGCCTGCGCAGACTGATCGGGCCGACACATTCTGTCTCAGGGGGATAGAGGTATAGAGCAATGATTCCTGAAACAGAAATCTACAGGAAGCGAAAAGTGTCTGTCGGGTTAGCCTGCACGGCATGCTAAAGGCTGATCCGGGTCGATACTTTTAGCAGAATCCATAATGTTGGTTTTCTCGCGGGACGGCTTATATTAGTTTAGATGCACCACAACGTTCACTCGAATATGTCTATAACTCGAGGTGTTTCTGGCTCCTTTTCGCCTTCCGCGAGGCTACTGTATATTCCAGGCTCAATATCAAACACTCATGTTGATATATATAGATATTAAGTATCTTTATTGTTTCCTTTTTAAGAGACATAAAAACTGAAATGTCGTAAATCGAGTCCTTAGTATGTTTAATTGCCATCTTTTTAGGCCACTTCACGTCATAGGTGTATTATATCCGATAACTAGAATGCTCGAAAAAACATCACTTGAAAATATGTAAGTGAAAGCCAGACGGGGTGTCAGACGGACGGACAGATGTACAAACAGACAGCTCACGGATAATTGATCCCCATGTGTTTTCCTGTAAAAATAACCTAACAGCTTATGTCTGAAATGTACGAGATGATTTGGAATATGAGAACAATATTGACACAAAATCGAAGAATGCAGACGAATATAGTGTCTATACTGTTTGATGAAGTAACAGACAGTGCTTGATTATTCTGTGCAGACTGATTAGGTCTTAATATTTGCACAGTTCGATTTTAACGCGAGTGTAACCAACGGGTTCTGCCGTTGTTTAACCTCGCATTCGGATATAGCAGGCATTTCATATTATCCATGCAACTTATTTATTGCCGCCGCGGGGAAGCGCGGTGTCAGTATTGAATAGGATTCAATTTTGTACCATGGGGTAACGTAATCGAAAAGGGAGCAACCAACATTATCATTGTAAAGACAAACTCTGTAATATGTTTAAAAAAAAAAACCTTTATGAATAAATGAATTGTATTAACTGATTTAAGACACAAAACGATGCAAAATACGTATGTCTTCTACCGTTATTACAAATCTTCAGACACATTTAATTTGTATTTAATAACTTCCCCAACTTCCTAGGCTACGCTTTTTTAATAGTTTGATTAATGGCCCTGACGACACGGTTTATCTAAGCTCAGAAACAAACTTCATTTTCCCCTAACTTCATAGGCTACGCTTTTTAAATTGTTTGGTTTACGTCCCCTAAGTTCTGGGGATGTTTTGGCCAATTTGTAAAGAGCAGTTGTATTTCTAAACTTAAAACGTTCCTCCTCATACAGTTTGTTCATTCAGACCATTGTATTATTGCTATTGTTTTACTATACATGTGAACTTCTTCTTTTGATTTAATAAATGCTCATTATTATAAAAAGGGCTTGTTTGTTATTATACTTCTGCTAAACTGGAAGGAGAATATACTCCCTCCTCTACTCCAAAGATTGTGTCACACTTAACTTATAACTAGAGGCAGTAAACTTTACCATATGTTAATATTTAAGCACCTATGGTGTTTTTTTAAAATCTAATTGATCTAGTTAGAGCAGATTTAAAACCGTGTATTGGTAGAACATTAAAAACTCCAGATTGTATGACACCTTATAGTTGCAGTCAATGTTAAGCAAACTGTAAACCCAAATGGTTTCAGGACTAAACTTGTCATTTCACGGCTAAACTTCACATGCTAAATATCACATAGACCGCAGCATATAAAACGTCTAATCCCTACGTCAAAATTGACCCTTTCTGATCTTGGTAACTTTTTATTATACGCTATGGTAGCCAGGTGAGCAAGGTAGGCACATCTTTGTCTTCTTGTTTAAAATTAAGGGTTAATTTTCTTGTATCCCCGGATATTTCTGTAAATCTTGATAGCATATTTAATATAAAGTTTTCCTTCAAATTTACTCCGATAACGTTTGTTTTCCTTGTCAGGTAATGGTTTCTTCCGCTATGCCACCGTGTAATAGAACAAACGGTTGGCACGTGTTCGGCTCTAAATTCGTTTAGTATTGTAATCAGATGATTGTGATGGGTTTCATTCCGCCCATGCCAGGCCTTCTTTAGAATTCGTTTTGGCTGCAATTTTTGATCACGTGACGTGACGTATTCCCAATCCATTAGAGCTAAGGTTACATTGTATTAACTCTTTCCCACTTGCAGACGCATTCTGACACATTTGCAGCAGACGACGTTTGAAAACATTGTGACAAAAGGAGAAATTGCCACAATGTTTTCAACTCTTTTTAATAATTAAACTCTCATTTATACAGATTTTTCACATTTTTGCCAATATGTTTTCGAACCCGTCTGCTGCAGAATTGTCGTATGTGGGAAAGGACTAAACAACCATTTGTAGCAAAGATACACATAGAGACAGTGATCGTTTTACAGAACAACTTGGACTCTTTTAAAATACAAATGTACTCCTCGCTGTTTTTGTTTATTTGTTATTCTGAGAGGCTTGGGTGTAGAATTTAAATCTGGTCATAGTTAACAAGCAGTCGGAGAATGACGACTTCGTAAACAAGACCCCCTTTACGCAGGTCGCCAATCACATTTTTTGTCTGTGAATCCGGGGGATTTAAAAATCGTATTCATGGCCATTCAAATTTTCGCACAACTGCAATGCCGCGATATTATATCTCCAAAGTGAATATACGAACGCATTAAAGGTAATAAATATAAAGATATGTCATCATAAAGAAAAACATAATGTTGAACCCGTCTATTATTCTGCCTGATGCAGTGGTAAAGTGCACCTTTCCGGTCAATACACAATTAAGGCGGGCTACATATACGGTTATTGATAAACTAATGTGTGTACCGCTTCCGGGATTGGCAGCAAATGTTCCTGCGCCAAAACTCGTCCCTCTGTCTGAACCGGTAATGTTTATTGGAATAGCCAAGTAGATTTGTAAGGCTTTATTCCGAACTGGAATGATTATATCTAGGATTGACCTTGTATTGGTCACGATACGGAGCGTTGTACATATGTTTTACCCATCATATATTTCTGATCATATATTTAAACCCTATGCGGTGGGTACTCAAGAAAATCGTCTCAATGAGACGATTCTTTTGAGTACCACAACATAGCGTAAGAGGGTTGAATACTGATTTGGGAACATGAGTAACGACCCTTTTCTACAGCGTGAAGTAGATGTATTATGAAATAAATTGTCCAATGAGCGAGCTCCTTGGAAAACTATTAATATTTTTTTAAATTTATGAAATTTATTAATAAAACATAAAAAAAGATTGTTTGCTACATCTTGTTCTCTGTCAGTAGACGTTATCGCCTCGAAAGAAGGCGCCATTTAATCCTTTTACACATATAGACACATTTTTGCACATCTGTAGTTGAGGTTTTAACAAATATAAATGAGAAACTTTTAGTTTCTTAAATTCATTTATTTAACATCGATTACGAAACAAGCTTTCAGCTTATATTAATCACGCTCGATGTCTACTTTTTGGAGACTTAACCGGTACTCGCGCGGTTTGTGTGGGAGAATCCTAAAGTCAGAACCCGCTCATCACGGGACTCGAACCCGTTACCTTTGGTACGAAAGGCCAACGCTCTATCTCTGCACAACTATGTTCCATAATGAGCATTTTTTCATTTTCCCACAATCTTTTCAAACTACAGATATTGTTTCTACTTTGCTACATGTTTATATATCAATACAGTTTTCCGCTGTGGAATTGTTCTATGTGGAGAAACAAGCTTGGTGTCCCCCTTTTTAAGGAATAACAGTATTTCTCTCAGATGTGTTCAATGCAGAGGATTGTTATCTCCTTACCACACACAACAAATCCAAAGCAGACAACTGTGTAATTATTTAATATCACTTTTTAAGTTGCATAGATTGAGGCGAAAGGTGAAAATGCTCGTTATGAGCAATTCCTTCATTGGCAAAACAGTATTCAATAGTTGCTGCTGCCGATGCACCAACATGCGTCGGAAAGTGTCGAAGGGTTAAATATTATATCAAAGAAATGTTAGAGTAAGTAGTGAATTATTTACCAACACTTTTGTTTGAACGCAATTATGTTGCTTTCCTTGAAGTTGGTTCAGTTGTAATTCAGATGATATCATGTCCTGGTTCGTATGTATTTTCATGCATGTTATCTGACGAAATTTGACAAATTGTATAAGAAAGAAAATTCAATTTAATATTATATTGCTCATTCTTTCAAAATATGTCTGCATTAACCGTATTTGTATTGATCGGTTTGAGTTCAACGTCGTTTTCAAAGGTATTTCAATTATATCACGGTGACCAAGTCACCTAACGTGTTTTTTCCTTGCTTTCTCGCATCACCAATTCACACGATTTTCCCAGGCAACTGGCTACCGTCATATATAAAATGTTAAGAACATTAGTGGTATACCTATGATGCATGTCATGATTTTCTCTCAATGGAACAATTTTACTATAGAAAGAAACACTTTTGTTGGCGTGTACATTTCCAAGCCAAGTTCTTCATAAATAAATGCATTACTGAAACATTGTTGATGATAACGACTTTGTAATCCAATAACAAGAGCACCGACTGCGGGTGCTTGACGCTCGCCAGCTAAGTATCCAATCAGTTATTTACAAGATGAAATTAAACAATTACTATTAATACACAATACTACAAATCCCTTTCACATCAAAGGTGAACCTTTGTATGATCATAATTGTGCATTTGCATAACCGTATCTTTTCATCCGTTTTCAAATAATATACACAATTGATACCTGGGATAAATCTTACATGTACCTAGTAAAGCAGTGCCCAAACAGGTTCATGATCTGGGATATAGGTCTCAAACACACCAGTTTCCAGATGCTCAGAATGTATGTCGGTTTTCAAATGATCAATCACTGAATTGTAATATGTGATTGAAGAATGAACATGCTGCCTAAGATCTGGCAATTCCTTCACAGCTGGTGATCTATGCTTACTAATGTCTAGGTTGAAATCATGAAGGACTATCTTGAAAGTTGTAACCTGAAGAGTACTTAATAGTTGATGGAGGTAATTGTTCAATGTAGATGCTGATACTCTGGGGGAAATATACATGCCTAATATGCAAACTGTCTTTTCAAAGAGGTAGCTTTGTTAGTTTGCATGTAAGTGACCCTAACCCAAAACTTAACCAACAGTTTGACCTAAAAAGGGGAATAAGTTTGCCAAACTGCAGTAAAAGGTTATTGAACTTGCACTTGTTGTTGCTACTATGCTATAAGACAACTGTTTTAAGTTTCAAATTTCTACCTTGAATGGTTACTTCGGAAGAGAGGATTTTAACAAAAGTTTAACCAAAATTATGACATAAAAATGGGCCACTTTGACAAAATGCTGCTATGGTGGCATACCGCAATATGAAGTTTCAAAGCTCTACCTTGAATGGTTGCTGAGGAACGGGGGACTTTAACAAAACACTTAACAGAAATCTTGACTTAAAAAGGGGCATACATTTGACAAAATGTAACCAATAGTTATGGCACTTGTCCCTGTGGTTTCTACTATGATGTTAAACAAATTTTTCAAATAGTTTCAAAGCTCTACCTTGAATGGTTAGTGAGGAAATATGGACTTTAACAACAAACTTAATCAAATATACGACGCAGGACGACGACGACCACGGACGCCGAGGAAGCTATGAAATTAGCTTATCCGTCTGAAACAGAAGAGCTAAACAAGAAGATAATTTTCAAACTGCTGTTTATTGTCTTTGATGAACTTTTCAAAGTGTATACACCAAATGAAAAAAAAGAATACTTACATACCACTGGTAAGGGGCCATGGTCATGCATCAAACATATGGTTGCATCAGAGCTCTATATAAGACGAATATTTCACACTCCAAAATCGTTATTGGACATTCAATGGTCCGGGTTCGCTAAGAATCGACTCACTAATACGATTCTTGCCACAACATAGGCCTAAGGGTTTCGTTTCAGTCATAAGAGATATATTGGCAATACAATGTCAAATTTGTTTCACTCTAGCCTGCCACATAACACTTTTAGTGATTTGTTTACGAATTCACGTTGAGTGTAATATACCCAACAGCAGAGTTCTCCTATGTACAATTGAGACGTGTCATTGACGTACGTAAAGTTGTCAACTACTTAATTGGGTTTTCGCCGTGAACTTATTCTGTTTAGTTGTTTGGATTCCACACCATCCCGCTGATTTCACACCTCCATTGAGCTACAGCGTACTTAGTTTGTGGATGCGTAAGAATGGATGAATGTAAAATGAATTATCTTGGTCAAGTAAGTCATGCTGTATGATAGTAAGCGAACTTATCCTGGCACTCACGTTAACCGTCGCGTATTACTGCATGGTGATGAGAATCTAGTGAAATACTTAGGTCGGAATTATTTTAATACACAACACCAGCGTGTGCCTCATGTATCTATCTATAACACTTTCATTTTGAAATACACATAAGATTGTCAACCAGGAACAAAACAACATCATGGTCTCTGCGTAATGTATCGACCCGGATGTGTGTCCGCGCAGGCTAATCCGAACCGACACATTCCGTTAAAAAGGTATAGAGTTATGATTAAAAATCCACAGGAGTCGAAGTGTCTGTTTGGGATAGCTTGCGCGGCATGCTTAGGCTTATCCGGGTCGATACTTAAGGCAGATTCCACAATCATGGTATTCTCGTGGGACGGCTCATTTGTTTTACCAGAAGGTGCATGTATGTCTATATAATAGATCATTTCATTTAACACTGTGACTGCTTAAACGTGAAACCCATACCACCAGTCAGCGCATCCGTCTCACCAGACTCTTTAGCCTTGTCTGATCAACTCTAAATATGAAATATTCATGGACTTAACTGTGGCTCTTCCAAATGCAAGGCTTGAAAAATACATTTTGAGAACTTAACATACACAGTCTGAATAGACGAAAAGACACGTAAATCTGATCATCAATCGTACTGTAGACAGTCACGAAACAAAGATAACTTATGCTGATAATGGACTACATAAGGTTGACCAATAAATATGCAAATTCAAAAGCAGAAGGTGCGTGAGATTCAACTCCAATCGTACTGGAAAAACATTCTCATATTGAACTCCATAGGGTTGGGTTGACCAATTTATATGTGGTTCACATATGTTTAGGAAGGTCCGATATCCTTAGATCCGGATCAGCCAGTTCAGTACAGCCGTGCAGATGAAACGGTTCAATTGCATCCAATAAATTCTTACAATGGATTCAAACTCACTTTCTCATGTTCATCGCATTATGGTGAAGGTATACACTCATTCTACGCACACACGTGGTTTTTGGGGACCATTTTGCTGTAGATCAGCCTGTCTGGGGATTTATTTGGAATATGTTGGCCTTTTTTTTTTACCGGAAACATGATCGAATGGATTTTGTTTTCCGATAGATGAAAAGGGAGACAAGTCGGATTGAAACAAATACCGCGAGATAACCTATGAGTAACTTTTGTAAACTATTCACTAACGTTTTAAACGCGTGAAGAATATAATATTTTATAAGAAACGCAGTTTGGATTTTCAGTTTCTTAGGAGAGTTTCGAAAATATACTGGTACTGTTGCATTACGTAATCAATATGTGGTAGACAAATTACTTAAAGCTATGCACGTTTTATTAACCAATATATTTAAATATAACGTTAATCCAAAGGATTCGTTGCAGCTTTTTGACGCATTTTAAAATCCAATTTAAACTTATGGGATTAGGCAAGTCTCAAACGATGTTATTTGCGAATATAAGGAGTTATCATACAACTTGTAATATAGCTTTATATGGGGAGTTGAAGCGCCATCAAGTATAGTATATAAATGGGCATATACAAATTATTAAATAATGGATATATTTTGTAAAAGAACATCTTATTACAGACATTTTATGATGCCATGTTAAAAGCCCTTGATTGTTTATAATTATTGGAGTATCTTATTTTAGTAACCACACTAAGTTTGTTCAAATCTTTAAACAAAGACTTCTAGACACCTTTTATAAACATGCACAGAGACGTCAGCTTTAGCATCACGTTTAATTTTATTTCATCATTCTCAATAAATCTGAATTTAGAATAGAAAATGTTTAAAACAGTAAGTGTTACAGAAAACTGAACATACTATAGAATATAACGCACCTCTTCTCATAATTCTCATATAGAACAACGGTAGATATGGGTAAATAAGAATTCCGAGAAATGACATACCTATACCATGTTAGTATTGAATGACCTTGTCATCAAGGCTTCGAGAATTATACATCAAACGTCACTTTAATGTCATTCTCAGCATGCTTTACTTTGTATATCTAATGAATCTTCGACCTTTGTTAATTCATAAGATATGCGTTTGCAGACAGAAATAATCACATTCCTCCCCGTGAGGTTCTAAACGATGAATACATAATTAAAATAGATGATCTTTACGGAAGTAGTTTGGTGTCGTCCTTGATAAATGTGCTTACTTATGAATTGAACTAACATATATATGATATATATTATCGTATATATAGATAATCGTATATTTTCCAATAATTAACTTCCACGTGTTTAACTAGTATATGTCACGATATTAAATTGAAATTGTAGTTGAAATAAAGTATGTATATATAATATATTACAAACAGGTTCATTTCCCCCAGAAAGGAGTGAGACAGTGATAACCCCCGTCCATAAGAAAGGGCCAAACGATGACCGTAATAATTATCGCGCAATAAGTCTAATTAACAGTATAAGCAAAATATTCATCAAAGTGCTTACAAACAGACTATCTGAATGGGCCGAAGAAAATTAAGTCATCTATGAGGCATAAGCTATATTTCGCCGCGGTTACTCCACTATTGACACTATATTTAAATATATAAGCAAGAAACGGGGTAGAATATATGTTTCATTTGTTGATTTCCTCAAGGCGTTCGACAATTGTTCACATATAAACCTCTGGGAAATTTTAATACGTAAAGGTATAAGTCCCGATAGTAAATTAATCCGAGTTTTCAAATCCATGTACGAACAGTTAAAATCATGTGTCAAAGTTGAAAACGGTGTTACAGAATGTTTTAAATGTGAAAAGGTTACGAAACAGGGTTGTGTGAGTTCTGCGGTCATCATCAGTCTATACATAAATGACCTTATCACGTATCTAAAGTCTAAATGCGAACAGGGTATTCAAATATCCCAGGAAAATGGTGAATTATATGGACTTTTATTTGCAGACGATGTTTCTTCTTTCGCTGACACTGTGTTGAATCTCCAACACCAAATTGACCACATATGTGATTTTTGAGATGCTACTGGAATGCAGCTAAATATGTCAAAATCAAAAATAATGGTTTTTCGTACATGTGGTATACTACGAAATAGTGAAAGATGGCTATATAAAGGTGAAGAAATAGAAGTTGTCCAATGTTATAAATATCTAGGAACATATTTTACAGCAAAGTTGTCTTGGACAAAGACGAAAGAAACTCTTGCTCTCCAAGCAAACAAAGCTGTAAATACTATATTACATTATCAAAAACAATATGGTCACTTTGATCACAATTATGCGTTTAAAATTGTTGATGCTATGGTGCTGCCGGTACTAACATATTCCTCGGAAATATGGGGCTACCAATCATGTGATATAGTTGAAAGACCGCATATTCGATTTTGTAAACGAATCACATGCTTAAACAGTAATGTAGCCAATTTCTTCGCTCTAAGTGAGTGTGGTAAGACACCTATAGCTGTGACGTACATGGTCCGCCGTGTTAGATACTGGTTAAAAATCTTAACAATGGAAGAAAATGGGTACCCGATACAATGCTACAAACTCTTAAGACGACTCGATGATTTAGGTCGGACAACTTTGCCTACCCACATAAAGCGTTTATTGTACCAGTATGGTTTCGGTTATGTATGGATAAGTGAAGGCGTTGGTGTTTTCAACATATTCTTATCACTGTTTTAACAAAGACTCATTGATTGCAGCTACCAAATACTAAATGGAAACATTGAATCATCTCCAAAAGCGCTATCATATAAAGTGTACAAAAGTGCCTTAAATCCTGAAAAGTATCTATCAATATCGTTACTATATCAATATAAGAAACTATTGTCAAATTTTAGATGTTCAGGACATAACTTAATGATTGAAAAGGGTCGTCATTTACAAATTGACAGAAACCTACGACATTGCCAATATTGTCTGAGAAATATTATCTTTGCTATTGAAGAGGAAAATCACTTTGCTTTGGTGTCCGTTATATGAAGAATTGAGAAATACTCATTTCTTACAATAATGGTTAAATTACAATACATTGTGATTATTATGTCGGGCACTCGTTACCAGGGAATCATTGCACTTGCAAAGTACTTGAACCTGGCATTCGACAAAAGGAAAAGTATTTAAGCACATAATTGTTTATTTATTCTCATATGTATTTAATAAATGGATCTTGTATAATGCATTGATCCACCAAGAAAAGTGAATGTTTACTATAACCATTGTCAAAACTACTTTCATGTTTTTTGGTAAGATCATAGTGTATTTTGGGCCGGAGGCCTTGTATTACTGAATAAAACTATTTCATTTAATTTCAATCAATGAATATGGAGCTGTATCGTGAATATATCTATTTATATTTATATCTTAAACGCGTTAGATCGTGAGGTCAATTCGCGAATATGTTAATGTTTTTTAACTTTACGTTTTTAGTTTGTAAACCGTTAAAGTGTGAAGTACTGTTGATGAATAGTATCACTTTGCGTATGAATATTTGATAATACATCATCAACACTCACGATAGCATTTCTTCTGTTCAAAACATCTCAAATAAAGATCTTAACTCTTTCAGCGTTGAATCGGCAGTATTCTCTTCCATGTTCAAATACGGCCGATTCTATATTTCATGTAACAAGAACTTTGGGATATTTTTATAACTAAAAGGCAAGCAAAGCTGATTTCAAGTGAGACAGTTCGATACGAGCTGACTCACCTGAATCGTTATTGTTTGCAAAAACCTCAATATTGCCTTTGTCGCTGAAAGAGTTTATGAAATATGAATATCCCTTCGTTCCTGGTGCAATGTGATTATTCTCGTGATTCCAAGATTAACGAAGTGTGCGTATTTATTCCGTTGGGTTAACAAAAATAGACTAAAACGCATGGACATTAAAACACTTTAATGTCCAATTATTCTCTCAAATGGGCCAAGGATCGTCTGTTACTTGGAAAAGTTAGTAAGTAAGTTAGTAACTTTTTTATTATAGATATTGACATGTATATATATACTTCTACAAAACACTTATCCGCAAAGTTATAAATAACACCATGTCCCGTGGGCATATAAGTATATTTTAAAAGAAATATAATAATAAGAAAACAAAATATGAGGGATTTTGCATTTGGAATACATAGAGAAATATAAAAACATATCTGGAATACATACTTGCTTTAGTATCATATAACTTCATAGCGAAAGCATAACATCTTTCAGCTCCAATGGCAATATTGAGACATTTGCAAACAATACAGATTCAGGTGAGTCCGCTCCTAATGAGTTATCTCACATGAAAACAGCTTTAATTGAGTTTAAATAATCCACATTTTCCAAATCTCTTATTAAATAAAAATGAGGTTAACGATTCTGAACATCGGCGCTGAAAGAGTTAGTCTGGCATAAGTAAGAAATACAATATCTATCCGGGTCATCTAGCCAAAAAGTGCGAAACTAATTACGAACCATTCGATATTTCCGTGAAGTTAACACGTTTGTGATGAACTACACTTTATCCTTGGAATACCGCCGGGTATTCATAGATCCGAACTCGGTTCTTGCATCAAAAACAACGGCCATGTGAAGAGACGTTATCTATCAATTACGCCGAGGTTGATTATTCTGGAGCACCGCACACTTATGTCTGTTTCTATCTACAATGGAAATACACCTAACGTTCCTGTAGTAATGGATATAACGCGTAAGCCAATGGTTATTTCAAAAGTCTGGACTTATGTTTATTGAAAAAGTGTCATTGATTATCTTAAGAATTTAGTTTGTTATCACCACACCTCAATAAAAAGAGAGTCTATAAGGATTAAGGTATGGTAGTCAGGAAGATAGTCAATGGTTATTTAAAATATTTATTATGTAAAATATCAGGAAGTACCTATTTAATTATAGTGGACCGTTGTTTTATTTTAGTATAGTGTCATTGACCATTTAAAAAGCAAAGTTTGTCAAATGTATCATGTTTATGTTTGATAGAAACACTTCGGATGTTGCAATATATTGACTATTGCCTATATTAAGCGACACCATAGGGTGTTCGTGTCTTTGCGACAAACGTAAACCGATACTACCAGATTGCATAGAGACGTTTCGGTAGATGTGCTGTCGGGGTCTTCTGTAATCACCAAAGTTTCATGCATTTAGTGTTTTTAGCTCACCTATGCACGAAGTTGAAGGTGAGCTATTGTGATCACATTTTGTCCGGCGTTCGTCCGTCGTGCGTCGTCAACAGTTCAGCTTGTTAACACTCTACAGGCTACATTTTGCATCCAAACTTCATGAAAGTGTATCAGAACATTCATCTCCATCAAATCTTGGACAAGTTCGAAACTGGGCTATATGAGGTCAAAAACGAGGTCACTAGGTCAAATTGAAGCGAAATCTTGTTAATACTCTGGAGGCCGCATTTTCAACTTGAGCAGGTTGAAACTTTATCTGAATTTTTGTCTTAATTATATGTAGGTCAAGTTCGAACATGGGTCATGTCGGGTCAAAAAGTAGGTCACTAGGTCAAATTGAAGGAAAATATTGTTAACACTCCAGAAGCCGCAGTTTTTGCTTCAGCAGTTTGAAATTTGGTCAGAATGTTTGTCTAAATGATATCTAGGCCAAGTTCGAATATGGGTCATGCCGGGTTAAAAACTAGGTCACTAGGCCAAATTGAAGGGTAATCTTGTTAACACTCTTGATACTGCATTTTTAACTTGAGCATGATGACATTTTGTCAGAATGTTTGTCTTAAAGATATCTAGGTCAAGTTTGATCAAGGGTCAAGTTGGGTCAGAAACTAGGTCACTAGGTCAAATTGAATGAACATCTTGTTAACTCTGTAGAAGACACATTTTTTGCTACGGCAGCTTGACATTTAATGATAATGTTTATCTAAATGATATCTAAGCCAAGGTCGAATATGGATCATGTAGGGTCAAAATCTAGTTAACCCTTTGGATGCCGCATTTTTTGAAGTTCGAATATTGGGTCAGAAACAAGGTCAATAATATAGGTTATTGCATCAATATGGGAAAATATTGTGTTGGACGAGTTCCTTCGGCTGAGTTGCCCGAGCTTGCGAGGGCACTCCGCCGAAGGAACGAGTCCCAACACAATAGATTCCCATAATCATGCAATAACCTTTTTATTGTATAATTTGATATTGGCTATTTAAAATGTGTCGTTTTGTTTGTTTTAAACACGTCACACTTATTAAAAAAATTAACAGTCGTTTTGGATTGCTCAGATAAATAAACATTAACGATATATCGCGCATTTATACTCTCCTTTACGCTGGTTGCTAAGGTCGCGGAAAATATAATTTACGAACCGCCATTGTTGTCGACTCGAAATTGGAATCGTCGACAAAATGATGTGTAACGCCTTTTCTAACAGTGTTTTTCATTAAGAACTCGTATATTATCTTATTCTTGTATTTACGCCTGGACATTTGCTTTTTTATTACGATTTAGATGCCCCTTTAAAAGGGCCTTTTGACCTCGCAGTATGTTCAGTAAAGCGAACACACATCTTTGATATACATATAAAGGCTACTGCGTTGATAAACTTCACATCGGAGGATAACAAAACAAATCTGAAGACCTACCTTTAAAACAATCATTTGCTTATTCATCCTAGCAGTTATGAATCCCTCTTTAGTTGTTGATACACTTATAAAAGATCGTCAACGACAATAAAAACAACACTCGAGCAATATTATTGATGTACACGTCACATTATTACGTCAGAAACTACGTACGTATTTACTAGCATAGCTAACGCTATAAATAGACCAGATTGGGTTTTGTGTATGTCTATCGATTTTTCACTACGTGTCATCTATAAAAGATGTACCAAACAATGTACTACGAACCGTATAAGCACAGCTTTTTCCTAGGACTATCAGAGAGCCGAACCTTGAGCAGAGCAGATCTGTAAACTGATTCAAGTCCCGTCTACATTGATACACAGCCTAAACAACACAGCTGTTTTTTTTATTTCATTTATATTTGTTAATATGCCTAATTAGTTGTTTTAACCATTTTAATGGCTTCACTTGCCTGCCGCAGTACGATGCACTAAGCCCTGACAGTAACAAAGTAGAAGTAGAAGTTAGCTGGATCTCTAAATCACGAAAGGTTGGATGAGAGCGCTTTGTAACGTTAGTGTATGGAAATAGTTCCGTCCTTAGCGTCACGCGAAAAAAATTCCAGTGCAATATCAACCCGTGCAATATCAAATGATATTGCACCCTTTGTTCGTATGGAAACAAGAGGGAACAATATCAAAGTATACAATAAAGGAAAATATTGTTCAAACTCCGGAGGCCGCATTTTTAATTTGAGAAAGTTGAAAATTTGTCAGAATGTTGTCTTGATGATATCTAGTCCATGTTGGAATATGGGTCATATCAGGTAAAAAAATATAGATTACTAGGCCAAATGAAGGAAAATCTTGTTAACACTGCGGAGGTTGCATTCAGAATAATTGTCTTGATGTGTTTTGCATTGCAGTACATTGTATAATTAAGGTGAGCGATCCAGGGCCATCATGGCCCTCTTGTTTAACATCTTTTCCCCTGATACAGACGTCATTTCACATTTCTGCATCTGGCGATAAGATAATATGAAACAACCTTTTTTCTAAAATACTTTCAACTTCAATTTCTACATGTTATATTGTTCCTTATATATTTCCAAAAGCACATGTTCCATACTCAAAAGACTATTTAGAACACTATAAGGTTGCTGGAATTGGAACCTGGCGAACAACGAACATTTTGATTGGATTAAGGCAATTGTATAGTGACCAGGATCTATACTAATTACAACATATTTAAAGTCTAGTTGTATAGCATAGCTGCAATAAATACAAGCAGAGAAACGAGAATTATCACATAGCGTGCTTGTAACAGATACATTTCCCTCGCGTACAGATGTAATGTAGTGGCTTTGTGTTTGACCAAACATATGGCTTAATTCTAGAAAGGAGTACTTATACTGTAAGTATCGTACAGTTACAATTGTTTGACGTTAATATACATATCCAAGTGTAGGTGTTCGTGTTACTATCGTAGTGAAACACAACTTCTAATCATATTGAGTTCAGTGACTTGTTATTGTTAGGGGTTACCTTAATAAAGACAAGATAAGACACACTTTTATTGACATAATCTAATACAGCTTCTAGTCATAAAAAACATTTTAACATATATTTATTACATACCTATCCAAATTTTGCATTGAAATTTAAGTGACATAAAATCAATATCAATGTTTAAAAAAATGATAACTAACACTGTGACGATAACACTTTTAGTTTTTTTATATCATCACTAGTGATGATATCATTTTTGCCGGAACTACTTTTTCTAGGAATTTAAAAAAAAAACGAGACCGAATACTAGGAAAATGACGTCACGTCAGCGGTTTTGACGTCATAACGCTAGTCATTTGGCGCCAAATAGAAGCAGCAGTATTTGGTTACGTAACATTCATACGCCTAAGGCCAAGTCATTTTTTTTTTATATGTTTCTTTAAAATAAAGGGGAGATTTATTCCAGATATATAATAAATAGAATAACTAACTGCATATTTTTGATATAGAATTTATGTCACAAGGGAAAAAAGGGGTAATTTGGTTAAAATCACGAAACCGTAGGTTGAGTGATTTTTACACCAAATTACCCCTTTGTTCCCGAGTGACATAAATTCTATATCAAAAACATGCAGTTAGTTATTCTCTATTTACATGACATGTCAAATTTCATATAAACGAGAAGCGAAATGTTCATGGAAGAAAGATTGAAATTATATAAAATAAAAAATAAAAAATAAGAATACATCTGTAATGTCTTATCATGTTTGAAATTGTTGATGTAGTTATTTCTTGTTTCTGAAGCGTATTTTAATATAGTTGGCCAAATCAATCAAAATTTTCGGACTTTTCGTTTAAAACCATTTTTTGCAAAGAATGACATATATACATGTAATAAAATTTCTTTAAATGTAAATTTCTTATAATATTTGTTGTAGACGAAAAGGAAATGAACTAATCTTCTCTATGTCATTTTCATTGCATATATAACATGGCTTTACTCAGCTCAGATTAAATTATGCGAATATCTACAGGCTGCTGACCTAATACTCGTGACGTCATTTCATATATAGATAGATAGAAAGATTTTATTCAGGAAAATAGGCAAGTTGCCCAACATACCACGTACATATTTTTTTTTAAATTTGAAAGCAGTGTTGTTAAGGCGGTTACAATGGCCTGTTAGGAAAAATATCATAGCAGAGATAATACAGCTCTGTATCAGCGATTCATTCGTTTTCCACGATGCTTTCACACACATCTTGAATGTACAGTATAGTTTTCGGTACATGGTACGGATGCTGACCTAATACTCGTGACGTCATTTCATATCTAACATCCCGAAGTGGTTTATTTTTGACTACACTAAGAAATTGTGTTTGTTTTCATCCCCGGATTCGATAGATTTTTGTTGATAATAAAATATGCTTTATATCACTCCCATGGGTTACTGATTTACGTTAATTAAATATTGTGAAGAATTGCTTTTGTAGCGAAGGCATCTTTTTCAAACTAAATCATTAATCCAAAAACATCGGAACTGTCATCTTTTCTAGAAACAAATTATACAAATGATACACACGGCGATAATTCAAAGTAAATGACATCCAAGAGGTTGTCCATTTTCCAGATCTGAGTTCAAGGAAGGCTGTAATGATGTTTTGTAATCACGCTGTCACGCAAGGTAATTACTTTAAACGGTGACTCCATCATAATTTGCAGAATAATCATCATGCTACTGATATCAATTATGTTTTGGAATAGTTGTTTTTTTACAAGACTTCTAGATATGGGACTTGCTCCATCTTCTAGATACATTGTTTGTATTCCAAATCCGACATTGTGGGATAAGTCGTCATGTACCAACACAATCAGGTTCCCTCTCTCGCTTGCAATTAATCTGCTGCAAACGAACTTCGAATTCCATGTAAAATGCTTCAGATCCATCAAATAGGGAACGGGTTGATTGGAGAGAAGCGAGAAATATTTCACAGTGCAACGAACTTTAAACTCTTACACACCATGCTTCTGTTCTAAATAACTGTTTTTTGTTGGTATCTACCTTTTTTTAACACGATAAAAATGCTAGGAATAGAGTGAGGAAATGAAACGTGACATAGTAAAAGTCAAATCTCGCTAAATTTGGGGGGTGGAGGAGGGAAAGCAGGGAAATGCATTGTTACCATTTATTTAGGTATTTGATATGACCTGCTCTTAATTGAACCCGCGACCTGCCGCACCCTCTTCCACTTCGACTTCACCACGGAGGCGGTACAAAGTTATCAATGCTATGCTTCAAACAATTGAAGGATGTTTTTTTATAATTTGAAATAAATAATCTTAAGTTTCTTCTAAATAGAAATATCAACAAAACCAATAAGTGCTCCCCGTAAAATGTAAGTAGTCTTGTTGAAATTCCATCCAAAGCAGTAAAACATGAGGATGTCTCACATTGCAAGGTTCTAGTTTTAAGAACAGATTGTGTGGGTATTAAGGATCTTTCTTTGCAAGACTTTGAGTTTAAAGATAGGATGTTTTGAATGAAAAAAGGTGTGACGTCTTTCTTTGCCACTTTCTTGTCTTAAGAATAGATTTTGTGGGTGTTAAAAAAAAGTGAGTACTTGGTAGCGACAGATTTAAAGAAAATAAACTATATATTTAGTCATTTACTATGTATGCTATGTGTTTTCTCAATGTTGGTTGAAGCCAGACGTACTAATTTACTCTAATACAGTGGGTACCAGACTACATAGCTGGTTCATGCCAAATGTACTTATTTAATACAGTCTGCCGGGTACCAGACTAAATAAATATTTGCTTAAATATTAGATCGAACTAAATTTCTATTCGTGTAAACGTCAGAGCCAATTTCACTTGAGACGTTTCCACTAATGAAAGTATCGTCTGTGTTTTTCACTGAATGAAATATAACTTGATCGTACATCGAAACATTTAAATTCAAGTTATTTAACCCCCTTTCCAACATACAAAAGTCTGGAGCAGACAGCTTTGAAAATATAAGGACACTAATACGAAAACCCTCCTTAAGTGAAAGTATGATTCTTGAATAGTGTTGAAAACATTGAGCCAAAAAGGGAAATTGTGCATGATTAGCCCTTTTGTCACAACGTTTACAAAGGCGTATGTTGCAGAGGCGACAACATGCGTCTAAATGTGGTAAAGATTTGTATCGGAAACAAATAATAATAACATACATGTATTTAATTTAAATTGTGTATGACATTCGGTCTATATTGCCCTTCATCATAGTTCTCCCAAGCAAGTCTAATCTTTCTTTCAAATGTTCTAGACCTTCTTTTTAGGGGTCAAGATATTTAATTTGTCTTTAATTATTTACACATTTGAATAGATATATTAAGAAAAGTATAAAAACATAATAGTTGTTTTTGTTTTTACTACAATTTTACCAAAATCCAAAACATCTCCAAATCTAATCAAGAATTAACTTTATATTTAAGAGAAATAAATCCTTCCTAAATTCGCGAAAGAATACATCGAGAAGCTCTTAAGGAAGACAATCACTTCCGGCAAATCACTCCCCATTATTAGTCGTAATGCAATACTCCGATGAAAGTCTCTTTTCATTCACAGCCTTTACCTTGATGATTTTACTACCAAGTTTGTCTCGACAGGAATATGTGCAGTGAATTAAATTATAATTAAAACGGAATTATTCGTTTAAGTATTGAAGATGGCAAACAATGTGGTTGAAAGGTGGTAATCGTTAGGGCCTAACTATATTTTCAGAGTGTTTCAAGAAAGTGGATATTCCCCCAAAAAGGGTAAATTCCACGGAATAAGACAGTCAGTAATCTAAAACCACTTAAGGCGTCGCGACTTAATTTCGCCTCTTGTATAGGAAGGCCGACACCGTAAAAAGATGATCAATTTATCTCCCTATTAAGAATCAAAGTACTGAGCGTACTGTTTGCGCTGTTATCTATGCAGGACCCCTTGTCAATAATATTTAAGTACTTGTCTGTCAACATAACGATACAGCAATTTTATTTTAGACAACCAAGTGTGCATTAATAAATAATTTTTCAGTTTTAAACAATTTAGCTAGCGGTTGCATGAAGTCATTTTAACTTAGAAAAGAAGCTTTAAAACAAATATCCATGTAAATATTCCTTCGCATAGGTAATATAGATTTTTTTTCTTTCTTTCTTATCTGATCGTTTTCATATGTTTGTTTTCTCTTTGTGCATGTTTGTTTTTCTTTTCTTTCTACTTTTGCTTTTTACTATAGTTTGTAAAGCATATACATATGTAATGACGAGAAACACCTTTTGTTCAAGTCTATTAATAAACGAATGGAATTGAATTGACTTAAACTAGCTATAGTGCCTTCAAGACAAAAATGTCCATATAAGCCAAAACTGTAGCCATAAAACCTTGCTTTAAACAGGCTCTTAGCTCTAAGGTGTCACACAATCGGTTCCAGCAGTCACGGGTGAAAAATATTTCAACTGAAACGTTGTCCTGCTTCATGCGACATTAAACAACTGTTACCTGTGCTGTTTGTTTTGCTTGGATGGTATTGTTCGCCGTATTCAATATTAATTAAGTTATATCACGGCGATTCCTGGTTTATTTTCCCATATTACCATGTTATTTAATCCAGCACAGATGTATCAGTCGTAATGCTTGTTCGTGAAGAAGGAAAGCCACTACAACAATTTTAAAGTATTTGGTATGACCCAACCGGGGATCGAACCGTGGTCTTCCGCTCTGAAGGCGGATGCTCTAACCACTATACCACTGAGGCGGTATAAAATTCATCAAAACTGATAAATGTGTTTTTCTCATCTCATATCCCACATGAAATTAGATTAAGTTTCTGTTTAAGGAATAAAAGTAGGAGGCGTCTGGCGTTTTAGGGGGTCTTAATGCCTCTGCGTAATGTGATAAAGTGAAGACTCAAGTGAGCCTGTGCAAACGCTCCGAACATATAAAGGGTTATTTCTCATGTGTATAAACTCTTACTTATACATTGCCCGCTGTGATAACGTTATAAAATGTCTGTATTAAGATGCAGTCAACCATCTGAGAAAAATACAACATCTGGACAATTTTGGTTTTTTAAAAAAAAAAAAAAATATTAAAGCGTTGTTAATGGGCATAAATCCTCTTCCCTTCGATGTATACACAATGATGCTGCATAGATTGTGTGAAAGAAAAGTGATTATGCAGTGTCGTATAATAACTCAAAACTGACACAACTAAGTTCATAAGATTTAATACACAGTCTGTCAGCAAAGTGAGCCGACGGCTATGCCGGTCTACCTACAATAGTCTAACTCCTTTGTTTATATAGAGCCTTCTCTTGACAGGTGGTTACGTATATCGTAGACAGTTATTACATTAAGATGTAACCTGTCATTCAGAATACTTCATATATACGTGAACACCCCGTCCTAAATAAGAATAATATCCATTATTCTACAGCAGCATACAGTGCAATACTTGAGGTTGTAAATGCGAAAAGGTACACGTTTGCATAAGAGTAAGTCTAGTATAAATGAGTAATACAATTCCAAAACATCTATCCGGGTCATCAAGCCAAAAAGTGCGAAACTAATTACCAACCATTGGATAATTCCTGGAAGTTACCACGTCTGTGATGAACCACATGTTTTGCCTTGAAATACCGCCAGGTATTCATAGATCTGATATGTAAATAAGATTCAGTACATCATCCTATTACAATAAAAATCAATATGTTATGTACATTTGATTGCCGATGGCGGTTCATGCATCAAAAGCAACAGCAATGTGAAGAGACGTAACCGTTTTGATCCAATAATATGGTAGCTCAAACAGATCCATATCTACATGTGTATTCTGAACGCTAAGTTTGATTATTCTGGAGCACCGCAAACTGATGTCTGCTTCTATCTACACTGGCAATACACCCAAATATCCTGTAGTAATGGATATAAAGCGTAAGCCCATGGTTATTTCAAAAGTCTGGACTTATGTTTTATTGAAAAAATGTCATTGATTCTCTAAATAATTTAGTTTTTTATCACCACACCTCAATAAAAAGAGAGTATATAAGGATGTACGTATGGTAGTTAGAAAGAGAGTCATTGGTTATTTTAAATATTTATTATGTAACATATCAGGAAGTACCTATTTAGTTATAGTGGACCGTTGTTACATTTTGGTATAGTGTCATTGATCATTTAAAAAGCAAAGTTTGTAAAATGCATCATGTTTATGTTTGATAGAAACCCTTCGGATGTTGCAATATATTGACTATTGCCTAGATGAAGCGACACCATAGTATGTTCGTGTCTTTTACAAACCTAAACCGATACGACCAGATTGCATAGAGACGTCTCAGTAGATGTGTTGTCGGGGTGTTCTGTGTTCACCAAAGTGTCATGCATTTAGTATTTCTACATATTTTCCCCTGCTACAGACGTCATTTGACATTTCTGCAGCTGGCGATTTTCAAAATAAATAAGATAATGGGAAACAACTCATATTGAGAAGTTTTCATTTCTTCTAAAATGCTTTCAACTTCAATTGTCTACAAATTATATCGGTTCGTATATATTTCCAAAAGCACATGTTCCATACTCAAAAGAACACCATTAGGTTAGTGTAATTGGAGCCTAGCGAACAACGAACGAACATTATGATTAGATTAAGGCAACTGTATAGTGATCAGGATCTATACTGATTACAGCATATTTAAAGTCTCGTTGTTTAGCGCAGCTGCGATAAATAAAAGCAGAGAAACGAGAATAAAATACACCGAACTATCCCACAGCGTGCTTGTAACAGATCCATTCTTGTTGTAAAACCCTTACATTTACATACATTTCCCTCGCGTTAAGATGTAATGTAGTGGCTTTGTGTTTGACCAAACATATGGCCTAATTCTAGAAAGGAGTACTTATATTGTAAGTATCGTACAGTTACAATTGTTTGACGTTAAGATACATATCCAAGTGTAGGTGTTCGTGTTACTATCGTAGTGAAACACAACTTCTAATCATATTGAGTTCAGTGACTTGTTATTGTTAGGGGTTACCTTAATAAAGACAAGACAAGACACACTTTTATTGACAAAATCTAATACAGCTCCTTGTCATAAAACACATTTTAACATATATTTACGTGACATGTCACATTTCATATAAACGAGAAGCAAAGTGTTCAAGGAAGAAAGATTGAAGTTATATAAAATAAAATAAAAAAAACCATCTGTAATGTCTTATCATGTTTGAAATTGTTGATGTAGTTATTTCTTATTTCTAAAGCGTATTTGATATAGTTGGCCAAATCAATCAAAATTTTCGGAATCTTCATTTAAAACCATTTTTTGCAAAGATTGACGTTTTCATCCCCGGATTCGATTGATTTTCGTTGATAATAAAATATGATTTATATCACTCCCATGGGTTACTGATTTACGTTAATTAAATATTGTGAAGAATTGCTTTTGTAGCTAAGGCATCTTTCTTAAACTAAATGATAAAACTAAAAACATCGGAACTGTCATCTGTTCTAGAAACAAATTATACAAAGGATACACACGGCGATAATTCAAAGTAAATGAATTCCAAGAGGTTGTCCAATTTCCAGATCTGAGTTCAAGGAAGGTCGTAATGATGTTTTGTAAACACGCTGTCACGCGATGTAATTCCTTTAAACGGTGACTCCATCATAATTTGCAGAATAATCATCATGCTACTGATATCAATTATGTTTTGGAATAGTTGTTTTTTACAAGACTTCTAGATATGGGACTTGCTCCATCTTCTAGATACATTGTTTGTATTCCAAATCCGACATTGTGGGATAAGTCGTCATGTACCAACACAATCAGGTTCCCTCTCTCGCTTGCAATTAATCTGCTGTAAACGAAATTTGAATTCCATGCAAAATATATCGAATATAGACATTTTCGAGTTGCTACAATGTTTTCAAAAGTTTGCTTCAGATCCATCAAAGTGGGAACGGGTTGATTGGAGAGTAGCGTGAAATATGTCACAGTGCAACGAACTTTAAACTCCTACACACCATGCTTCTGTTCTAAATAACTGTTTTTTGTTGGTATCTACCTTTTTTTAACACGATACAAATGCTAGTAATAGAGTGAGGGAATGAAACGTGACTTAGTAAATGTCAAATCTCGCTAAATTTGGGGGATGGAGGAGGGAAAGGAGGGAAATGCATTGTTACCATTTATTTAAGTATTTGATATGACCTACCCTTAATCGAACCCGCGACCTTCCGCATCCTCTTCCACTGCCACTTCACCACGGAGGCGGTACAAAGTTATCAATGCTATGCTTCAAATAATTGAAGGATGTATTTTTATAATCTGAAATAAATAATCATAAATTTCTTCTAAAGAAAAATATCAACAAAACCAATAAGTGCTCCCCGTACAATGCAAGCAGCCTTGTTGAAATCCCATCCAAAGCAGTAAAACATGGAGATGTCTCACATAGCCGGGTTCTAGTTTTAAGAAAATATTGTGTGGGTTTTAAGAGTCTTTCTTCGCAATACTTTGAGTTTAAAGATAGGATGTTTTGAATGAAGAAACGTGTGTCGTCTTTCTTTGCCACTTTCTAGTTTTAAGAATATAATGTGTGGGTGTTAAAAAACGTGTGTACTTGGTAGCTGTAGATGTTACGAAAATAAACTATATATTTAGTCATTTACTATGCCAGACGTACTAATTTACTCTAATACAGCTGGTTCATGCCAGACGAAATTATTTAATACAGTTTGCCGGGTACCAGACTGAATAAGTATTTGATTAAATATTAGATCGAACTAAATTTCTATGCATGAAAACGTCAGAGCCAATTTCCCCTTTTGTCACAACGTTTACAAAGACGTCTGCTGCAGAGGCGATACCATGCGTCTAAATTTGGGAAAGTTTTGAATCGAAAACAAATAATAATTACATACATGTATATACTTTGGGTATAACATCTGTCTTTCAAATATTCTAGACCTTCATTTTAGGGGTCAAGATATTTAATTTACACATTTAAATAGATATATTAAGATAAGTGTATAAAAACATTATAGTTGTTTTTGTTTTTACTACAGTTTTACCAAAATCCAAAACATCTCCAAATCTAATCAAGAATTAGCTTTATATTTACGAGAAATAAATCCTTCCCAAATTCGCGAAAAAATACATCGAGAACCTCTTAAGGAAGACAATCACTTCCGGCAAATCACTCCCCATTATTAGTCGTAATGCAATACCCCAATTAATTGAATGTCTCTGTTCATTCACAGCCTTTGCCTTGATGATTTTACTACCAATTGTGTCTCGACAGGAATATGTGCAGTGAATTGAATTATATTTAAAACGGAATTATTCGTTTAAGTATTGAAGATGGCAAACAATGTGGTTGAAAGGTGGTAATCGTTAGTACTTAACTATATTTTTAGAATGTTTCAAGAAAGTGGCTATTCCCCCAAAAAGGGTAAATTCCACGGAAAAGGACAGTCAGTAATCTTAAACCACTTAAGGCATCGCGACTTAATTTAGCCTCTTGGATAGGAAGGCGGACACCGTAAAAAGATGTTCAATCTATCTCCCTATTAAGAATCAAAGTACTGAGCGTACTGTTTGCGCTGTTATTTATGCAGGACTCCTTGTCATTAAGATTTAATTACTTGTCTGTCAACATTACGATACATCATAGAAAAATCAAATTAAGCAATTTTTTTTCAGACAACCAAGTGTGCAATAGTATATAACTGTTGTAGTATAATAATGTTTCAGTTTAAAACAAATGAGCTAGGGGTTGCATCAAGTCATTTTAACTTAGAAAAGAATCTTTAAAACCAATATCCATGTAATTATTCCTACGCATAAGTAATATAGATTTTTCTTTCTTTTTTATCTGATCGTTTTCATATGTTTGTTTCTCTTTGTGCATGTTTTTGATTTAATCTTTCTACTTTTGCTTTTTACTATTGTTTGTAAAGCATAAACATATTCAATGACGAGGAACACTTTTTGTTCAAGTCTATTAATAAACGAATGGAATTGAAATGACTTAAACTAGCTATAGTGCCTTCAAGACAAAACTGTTCATATAAGCCAAAATTGTAGCCATAAAACCTTGCTCTAAACGGGCTCTTAGCTCTAAGGTGTCACACAATCGGTTTCTGCATTCACGGATGAAAATTATTGTCCTGCTTTATGCGACATTAAACAACTGTTTCCTGTGCTGTTTGTTTTGCTTGTATGGTATTTTGCGCCGTTTTCAAAATTATTTAAGTTATATCACGGTGATTCCTGTTTTACTTTCCCATATTAACCATGTTATTTAATCCGGCACAGATGTATAAGTCGTAATGCTTATTCGTGAAGAAGGAAAGCCACTACAACAATTTTAAAGTATTTGGTATGACCCAACCGGGGATCGAAGCGTGGTATTCCGCTTTGAAGGCGGATGCTCTAACAACTATACCAGCGAGGCGGTTTAAGACTGATCGATACTGATAAATGTGTTTTTCTCATCTCATATCCAACAAGAGGCTAGATTAAGTTTCTGTTTAAGGAAAACAAGTATTAAAGCGTTGTTAATGGGCATAAATCCTCTTCCCTTCGATGTATACAAAATGATGCTGCATAGATTGCGCGAAAGCTAAGTGATTATGCAGCATACAGTGCCATACTTGAGCTTGTGAATGCGAAAAGGTACATGTTTGCATTTCAGTTCTAAATGCATGGGCAGGTTAGTCCGCTCTCACATGAAAACAGCTTTATTTGACTTTAAGTCATCAATATTTTCCAAAGACTCTTATTAAACAAAAACAGAGTCGACCGATTCTGAAGATGGAAGAGTCCACTTTAGAACATTTGGCGCTAAAAGAGTAAGTCTGGCATAAATGAGTAATACAATTCCAAAACATCTATCCGGGCCATCTAGCCAAAAAGTGCGAAACTAATTACCAAACATTCGATAATTCCGTGAAGTTACCACGTCTGTGATGAACCACATGTTTTGCCTTGGAATACCGCCGGGTATTCATAGATCCGATATGCAAATTATATTCAGTTCTTCAGCCAATAAGAATAAAAATCAATATGTTATGTACATTTGATTGCCGAATGCGGTTCCTGCATCAAAAGCAACAGCCATGTGAAGAGACGTAATCGTTTTGATCCAATAATATAGTAGCTCAAACAGATCTATATCTACATGTGTATTCATAACGCTAAGTTTGATTATTCTGGAGCACCGCAAACTGATGTCTGCTTCTATCTACACTGGAAATACACCCAAATATCATGTAGTAATGGATAGAAAGCGTAAGACCATGGTTATTTCAAAAGTCTGGACTTATGTTTTATTGAAAAAGTGTCATTGATTATCTAAATAATTTAGTCTGTTATCACCTCACCTCAATAAATAGAGAGTCTATAATCTAAGGAAAACAAGTAGGAGACGTTTTAGGGGGTCTTAATGCCTCTGCGTAATGTGATAAAGTGAAGACTCAAGTGAGCCTGTGCAAACGCTCCGAAAATATAAAGGGAAAGAAGTAATTACTTTTCTTGAGTTATTTCTCATGTGTATACACTCTTACTTATAAATTGCCCGCTGTGATCACGTTATAAAATGTATGTATTAAGTTGCAGTCAACCATCTGAAAAAAAAGAAGTATTAAAGCGTTGTTAATGGGCATAAATCCTCTTCCTTTCGATGTATACAAAGTGATGCTGCATAGATTGCGCGAAAGCTAAGTGATTATGCAGCATACAGTGCCATACTTGAGCTTGTGAATGCGAAAAGGTACACGTTTGCATTTCAGTTCTAAATGCATGGGCAGGTTAGTCCGCTCTCACATGAAAACAGCTTTATTTGACTTTAAGTCATCAATATTTTCCAAAGACTCTTATTAAACAAAAACGGAGTCGACCGATTCTGAAGATGGAAGAGTCCACTTTAGAACATTTGGCGCTAAAAGAGTAAGTCTGGCATAAATGAGTAATACAATTCCAAAACATCTATCCGGGCCATCTAGCCAAAAAGTGCGAAACTAATTACCAAACATTCGATAATTCCGTGAAGTTACCACGTCTGTGATGAACCACATGTTTTGCCTTGGAATACCGCCGGGTATTCATAGATCCGATATGCAAATTATATTCAGTTCTTCAGCCAATAAGAATAAAAATCAATATGTTATGTACATTTGATTGCCGAATGCGGTTCCTGCATCAAAAGCAACAGCCATGTGAAGAGACGTAATCGTTTTGATCCAATAATATAGTAGCTCAAACAGATCTATATCTACATGTGTATTCATAACGCTAAGTTTGATTATTCTGGAGCACCGCAAACTGATGTCTGCTTCTATCTACACTGGAAATACACCCAAATATCATGTAGTAATGGATAGAAAGCGTAAGCCCATGGTTATCTCAAAAGTCTGGACTTATGTTTTATTGAAAAAGTGTCATTGATTATCTAAATAATTTAGTCTGTTATCAGCTCACCTCGATAAATAGAGAGTCTATAAGTCTATGTACGTATGGTAGTTAGAAAGAGAGTCATTGGTTATTTTAAATATTTATTATGTAGAATATCAGGAAGTACCTATTTAATTACAGTGGACCGATGTTACATTTTGGTATAGTGACATTGACCATTTAAAAGGCAAAGTTTGTAAAAGTTTGATAGAAACACTTCAGATGTTGCAATATATGTATTATTGCCTATATTAAGAGCCACCAAGTTCGTGTCTTTGCGACAAACGTAAACCGATACGACCAGATTGCATAGAGACGTCTCGGTAGATGTGCTGTCGGGGTCTTCTGTGTTCACCAACATGTCATGCATTAAGTCTTTCCACATCTTTTTCCCTGATACAGACGTCATTTGACTTTACTGAAGCTGGCGATTTTCAAAAAAAATAAGATAAGATGAAACAACTCTGATTGAGAAGTTTTCAATTTCTTCTAAAAAGGCTTTCAACTTCAATTGTCTACATGTTATATTGTTCCTTATATATTTCCAAAAGCACATGTTCCATACTCAAAAAACTATTTAGAACACCATTAGGTTGCTGGAATTGGAGCGTGGCGAACAACGAACATTTTGTTAAGATTAAGGCAATTGTATAGTGATTATGATCTATACTGATTAGAACATATTTAAAGTCTCGTTGTATAGCGCAGCTGCAATAAATAGAAGCAGAGAAACGAGGATGAAATACATCGAGCTTTCCGATAGCGTGCTTGTTACAGATCCATTTTTGTTGTAAAATCTTTATAATTACATACATTTCCCTCGCGTGCAGAGTTAATGTAGTGGCTTTGTTTTTTACCGGGCAGATAGCCTAAATCTAGAAATGAGTTATTATACTGCAATTATCGTACAGTTACAATGGTTTGGCGTTAAGATACATATCCAACTGTAGGTTTTCGTTTTACTATTGTTGTGAAACACAACTTATAATCATATTGAACTCAGTAAAGACACGACAAGACAACATTTTATTGACATAATCTAATACACCTTCTAGTCATAAAATATATAGATATATATATGCATATATGTACATGACAGGTCACGTTTCAAATAAAAAATAAGCAAAGTGTTTATGGAAGAAAGATTGAAAATATATAAACAATAAAATAGAAAATAAAAGAAAGAAAAAATGTAAGGTTAGTCTTATCATGTTTGAAATTGTTTATGTAGTTATTTCTTTTTTCTAAAGCGTATTTAATACATATGGCCAAATCAAACACTATTTTTGGACTCTTCCATTGATACAGTAAAACCATTTTGTGCATAGAAGGACGAATATACATGTAGTAAAATTTCCTATAAATATATTTTTCGTATATGATCATATTTGATGCAGACGAAAAGGAAATGCAACTCATCTTCTTTATAATCTTCATTGCAAATATAACATGGCATTACTCGGCTCAGATTAAATTATACGAATATATACAGGCCGATCATTTTCTACATGTGCCACACTTTAAACAAATTAAAGTCTACAATGGACAGCTAGGAAACATATGTTAGAAGAGATAACACAGCTCTATATCAGCGATTCATTCGTTTTCGATGATGCTTTCACGAACTTGTTGAATGTACCTTATTGTGTTCGGTACGGTTGCTGACCTAATACTCGTGACGTCATTTCATATCTAATATCCCAAAGTATCATATTTCTGACTACACTAAGAAATTGTGTTTGTTTTCATCGCCGGATTCTATAGATTTTCGTTGATGATAAAATATAATTTATATCACTCCAATGGGTTACTGATTTACGTTAATTAAATATTGTGAAGAATTGCTTTTGTGGCGAAGGCATCTGTTTTAAACTAAATGATTAAACTAAAAGCATCGCAACTGTCATCTTCTCTAGAAACAAATTATACAAATGATACACACGGCGATAACTCAAAGTAAATGACATCCAAGAGGTTGTCCATTTCCAGATCTGAGTTCAAGGAAGGCTGTAATAATGCTGAACTTAAATCGTTTTTCTCGCGAGATGATTCCATTATAATTTGCAGAACATTCATCATGCTATTGATACCAATTATGTTTTGTATTTTTTTTTTACAAGACTTCTAGATGTGGGACTTTCGCTATGTTCTAGATGCATTGTTTGTATTCCAAATCCGACATTATGGGATTAGTCGTTCATGTACACAATCGGGTTAACCCATTCCCACATGCAATTAATCTGCTGCAAACAAACTTCAAATACTTCCATGCAAAATATATTTTAAATACAGTTGAACACATTGTTGCAAAAGGAGAACCTTTTCATTGGAAGATTGTTTTCCAATTTGCTAAAATGTTTTCAAAGCTTTGCTTCAGATCCATCAAAGTGGGAACGGGTTGATTGGAGAGAAGCGAGAAATATGTCACAGTGCAACGAACTGTTAACTCCTTACACACCACGATTCTGTTGATATAGTTGTTTTTTGTTGGTATATACCGTTGTTGAATACGATATAAATGCTAGGAATAGAGTGAAAGAATGAAATATGACTTAGTTAAAGTCGAATCTCACTTTATGTGGGGAGGGGGGGGGGGGGGGGTCTAAAAATGCTGTTGGGGAAATGCGATGTTCCTAACAGGATTCCGTAGTTTTCTGGTTATCTCCACCGGGATGCCTGTACACAATCATAGTGATATAATTGAGTCAGTCTTAATGCTAACCCATCCACCATTTATTAAAAGTATTTGATATGACCCGCCCTGGATCGAACCCGCGACCTGCCACGTCCGAGTAAGGTGCCCTCCCAATTCACCACCGAGGCGGTACAAAGTTATCAATGTAATGCTTCAAACAATTGAAGAATGTATTTGTATAATTTGAAACAAATAATCTTTAATTTCTTATGACAAAACCAATAAGTGCTCCCCGTAAAATGCAACCAGTCTTGTTGAAATTCCATCCGAAGCAGTAAAACATGGAGATGTCTCACATAGCCAGGTTCTAGTTTTAAGAAAATATTGTGTGGGTGTTAAGGGTCTTTCTTTGCAAGACTTTGAGTTTAAAGAACATAACAGAACAGAACAGAAGTTTATTCATACGACTTGAACGCATATGGTTCATCGTCAAAACATTTACAATATACATGTGCATACGAAAATAAATAGACATACAATTTAACAAAATACTATTTTGAAAGAATAATGCACTTCCCAGGAAGGAGGACATCATGTTTGAAATGAGCGGAATATATAAGTATGCAGATATTCGGATAAAGCGCTTGGTGCTATGTTTTCATACCATGTTAAGCAATAAGCTCAAAATGAAAAGGAGACATAACTCTCAACGTCTAATCATTTACTACATTAAGTACACTTATTCTTTTGTGGTTAGCTTTGGTATAGTATATTCCTGTGGCATTTTAAAACATGATATGTGTACATATTAGGATTTCTGTAATACATTTTCTTTTATATATATCTGTCTTAGTTCTTGATAACTAGAATGGAGTGCTCCCCGGAGCACGTATGTCACCTGCCGGCGCCTTGTCAGAAAATTTTATTTTTTGACAGAAAAGGGGCAATAACTCTGATATAAAAATATTTGGATTATCCCCCTTTTGTGAACCTATCACAAGGATTGATATAAACATTTGTCAGAAGTTTCAATCCATTCCTTTGAGTAGAAAACAAGTTATTTGAAAACGTGACGAAAAAGTGTGACGACAGACATCGGACAGACAGACAGACAGACGCCGGACAAAAAATAAGTAATCCCTAAGTGCCTACCATGCTACGCAGGTGACACAAAAACGACAAACTAGCATAAAATGAAACTCGTCTTCAATGTCATTTAAATTGCAAAGAGTCCATTTCCTATCTTCTCTTTTGATTTTTCTATGTCGACCTGTTTCAATAAGTAATTGATGTGACGATAAGCGTAATCTCGCAACTGCATTTCTGTAAGTTAGAATATTCATTTTGTCAAGGTAGCAAGACCTATCAAAAGTGTTTTTTAGACGTTTGTATACAATCAGTGAAGGTTTAATATTAACGTCAATATACCAGTCAGCTTTGTACATGTCGATCAAACTGTGTCGCAAAACTGGAATAAACATCTTTATGTTAAAAGATGCTGGGAATAACCATACATCATACATTACAATAGTCTGTAGCAAATGTTTAACGCTTCTGACCCAATCAGCATTTGGATCGCTACTATTTCGATTAATATTAGTTTAATAATGTTGAAAGGATACAATTATTTCCCTTTTCAGTAAAATGTTTGATAAAATATTTAATAATTCTAATTTTAATAATGACATAGAGTGGAAATCTCCCAAACTCTCCATATATAGCAGAATTGCTAGTTAAGAGTTTTACTTTTAATAATCTCTTAAGAAATTTTCTATGCAATCTTTCTACCAATTCACAAGTTAAGAAGCCCAACACTTCACTCGAATAATAAATAATAGACGCGACAAAGGAATCAAATAAATCAAGCATAATTGTTAACGGTATTTCTTTACCTCTAGTAATAGTGAATAAATCGCTCAGAGCTCGATTAACTTTACCAACCAATGTTTTAATAGCATTATGGAAGGTCCCGTTACTTTTAAAAATAATTCCTAAGTAATTAGAAGTGGGCAATTGTTCCACACTTTTGCCACGATATTTAAAATTGTATCGATTTTGAGCCTTCCTGCCTATTTGAAAAACAACTATTTTGTTTTTTTCAGCATTTACTGTTAGTTTCCACTTTTTACAGATTCAGAATATTTTATTGACTCAAACTTTACAAAGTTTATGGTCATTTACAAATATACAAGAAAAAATTATATATGTGTGTATCAAGGAAAGAATGGTCTCAATATAGTTTTGGAGGACAAACTGCTTTGTCATATTAGAAGCTTTAAAAATGTAATAGCTAACTATACCATGCAAATGAATATGTAGTAAAAGACATATGGCATATCATATCACTTTATTTACATACACATATGCATGCTGCCACATATCGTAATATCATATCCAAACAATGTCAAAGATGTACAGAAACTAAAGTATACCATGTACATACGTTTCTATATTTCATCGTGTATAGTTTGGTAAAGAAAGGAAATTAAACATATCAACATACATACAATACATATATATCAAAGCACATCATTGTTGCGTTTATGAAAAGAAAAGGTAATAAATTTACAAAGGTTGATAAGGTCACCTTTATTATTGGTTTTTAAAAGCTCAACTAACTTTAACATATTTGGGGTTTTCCAATATTTCTTATTTACAAATTTGAATCTAATATCTAAATAGTATGGACATTTCAGGATAACATGGAATTCATCTTCCATTTCGCCCATTTGGCAGTACGTGCATAAACGGTCATGTCGATCTACCCTTTCACCTGCAAACCTACCGGTATCTATTCGTAATTTATGGACTGATGATCGAATTCTGGCGAGACCAACGCGTAAATTTCTACTAATACTTAAGTTTAGATAGTTTTCCAGACCAAAATCGGATTTTAAATACATATATAATGTACTAAGAGTGCGCCCAGTCTCAATATCTTGATACCATTTTTGTAAAAATGTGTCGATTAACCTTTGTTTAAATATATTAGTAAAATGTTTAGCGTTCACTTAGCACGGGCTGTCCCAAACGTAAGCAAAGCCACGGCTACTTAAAAGATTACGTAGTTTAGTGAACCAATTTTTTTTTCGAGCATGGCATCCTGAGCAATTGACGATAGTATTAGATTATCGGTATGTATAAGTTTAAACCAGTATTGTAGAATTCTTACATAGCGATTAATATGAAGAGGATATCTACCTAACTCCCCGTACACTGCCGCGTTACATGTAGACTGTCTTACCCCAAGAATCGTTTTACAAAATTTTAAATGTAGTTTTTCCAGAGTGTTTGCATTTGTAAATCCAGAGACTTCGCAACCATAATAGAGTATAGGGGTAAAAAAGCATCGAATAACTGTAGCGCTACTTTTGGAGATGTGTTATAACGTTTCAGGTTTGAAAGTAAAACATTCATAGCTTTAAGACCTTTCCCGTACAACATTTGGTTATTAAGTGTAAAAGAACCCGTGAAATTAAAAGTACATCCTACGTAATTAAAATCGTTGACTATTTCAATTGGGGTATCCGCGTATACCCACTGTTCATTGGATTTTAATTTACCACGTTTTCTAAAAACCACGATCTTGGTCTTGTCTGTATTCACGTCAAGTTTCCAGTTATCGCAGTACTGGTTTAAATTATTTAATGAGCGTTGTAAATCAATCTCATTTTCGGCAACAATTATCATATCATCAGCAAATAACAGAGTGATTATACACAAGTCTTGGATAGATAGACCACTATCAAAATTGGATTGTAAGGAAATCTCAAGGTCTTCGATAAAGAGACTGAATAATATTGGTGAAAATGTCTCCCCTTGCCTAAGGCCCACCGCTATATCAAAGTACTCTGAGTATTCGTTACAGTGTCGCACGCACGATTTAACAGACTTATACATCGAACGAATAATGCGCAAAAGTTTACCATCTACTCCCATATTGAACAATTTAAGCCACAGCCCATTCCTATAAATACTATCAAAACATTTACGAAAGTCAACGAACGCGGCATATAAACGATTACCTTTACTCAAATATTTCTGTACCAAACAGTGGAGTATAAACATTGGATCGACAGATGATCGCCCTTTACGAAACCCGAATTGAGCGTCTGACAATTTCCCGTACTCTGAACACCATTCAGTTAGACGTGTATTTAATATGCTCGTGAATAACTTGCCGAAATTGCTGAGAAGGGTGATGCCTCTATAAGTCTTTTCTACACTAACATATAACACAACAACATATATATGCGATGCCAGACGAGCGCTATCCGTGTTTAATGAAGTACAGAGCAGTATGACATAAACAGTGTAACAAGCAATGATATAAGGAATTTTTTACGTACATCTTAAAGTAATGTTCCTTGTCATGAAGCTATGAATGTAACCTTGATTTGCTGACGCGAACTGACTCGCCCAGGAAAAACACAGAGATCAAAACATCATGTTTTCAAAGGGTGGATGAATATGCCCGACGTTTTAAATAACTTATTTATCATTAATGCGCATCTTAAACGGCAGACTAAGATTGAGTTAAGGGTTATACCCTTCATGGATGCTTTTCCACATACTATTAATTTCATTTTAAAATGCTAGTGATTTTGAAACAGAAAGTCTCCTCTCCAAAGAGTCAGAAATATATCCATCTTTACTATTCTCTCCTTTCCACCTACCATGCTTTTTCCAACAACGGTCATTTACACCAGCATTTGCTGCTGCTGTAGCACCGCCAGCTCGCAAGGAGTGAAGACCTATGTTTAAATCCGTGACCACCTCTCTCAACCTAGATAACAGAGTCTCTCTAGTGCGGGTATAACTTAGTGATTTGTTTTTGCTGATAAGCCCACACCTTTCCTTTGAACGAAAGCCGGGTCTAAACATAAACATATCCTCTGAAGTGCTTAACTTTGCTACATCGAGATAGCGTTTAAGCATGTTATAAGGACAGGCGATGGTGCTACCTTTTGCAATAACGATCTCATGACCCTGTCGGTATTGGTCTGTTTTGCTTTTTCTAATAAGGAGAGAGTAGTGGTCGCTGAAAAAAGTGACGTCATTACAATGTAAGTTTACAAGCTCATCAAAACGTAAAAAACCTGTAAATGCTGTTAAAATCATGCATAAGTCACGAACTATCAGAATGTCTGTGGATGTACTGTACTTGCTGCACAGCGTAAATATAACTTCTACGGATATTGGATCCTTTTTCCGTACTGGTTTGGCTAACACACGCTTCGATGCCTCCATTAAGTTTTTGACTAATGAATTATCTGTTGGATCAGGTAAGTTTCTGAGTGAATGTGCCCATTTTATACTATACACTGTCGTTAATACAACGGAGCTGGATACACGTTTGTCTATGAGCTCCGTTAGATACAACGCTATATGAATCGGGGATGCTGGAATTGCTGATCCCCCTTTTTCAGAAATGAACTGTTCCCACTGTTTGAAATAAGCCCAGTACTTCACGTTTGTGCTGTCACTTCTTGCCAAAACAAGGAAATCCGCCATCTTGGTCGAGAGCTCTCCAAACCGATCGCTATCTACACCACTACTCTGTACTTCTGCATCTATACTTTCCTTCAGACTCAGACCTGTCAAAAAAATATAACCATTATTTATCGATTCCCATATACCTCGCCCCCTCGAACCGTAATGCTATGAACCCAAATTTCAATTCTCTTCCATCGAATATGCCATTTAGACCTTTTCCTCTCACTGTTAACCTACCGGGAGGAAACAGTACTGTATCATGTATAAACTTTGCTCTTTTATTGCTTTCTGGAAACAGAACTGGCCAATATGGCGACGACCTCCATACTGGAACAAGTAATGTACATTTGCATCTTTCATTCATAATTTTGCTCAAACACTGAGTGACCAAACGTGGTGGAGGAACTAACCAACCATTTTCTCGAGCCCAATTGCAGTTAAAAGCATTTACACCTGCTGTACCTGGACACCAGTACTTTGAAAAGAATCTGTTGCATTTTGTATTGTAATTACAAGCGAATAAATCGCAACTATATGGACCCCAAAGTCTGTTTAATGTATCAAAAACATGCGTTTTTACTGACCAGTCGTCGCTATCTGTGCATCTACTGAGAAAATCTGCTTCTATATTTTCCTTTCGTGGAACCCATTTCAAATCTAAATGGATCTTGTTTTGCTTGCAAACATTATCAACACTGACCGCAATAGACTGCAAATGCGCCTTTTTGCTACCAATATTTAAAATACTTGCCACGTTTTTATTATCTGTATGCACCAGTACTCTTTGACCTTTTAAACGTTCCAAAGAACTGTTCAATACTCTATGTACAGCCTCCAGCTCTCTCCATGTGGAGCTTAATCCACATTCAGTATCGGACCAACAACCTATGACGTCACTGTCCTCATTGTTTTCAATGTATCCTCCAAATCCAGCTCCACTGGCGTCGCAAAAGACGAACGTCTGCGCTTTTTTGTGCAGACTCTACATATAAATGATGATAACTAAGCTCGGCTCCGTTTAAAGCCCTAATATTTTCCCGCCAAAAATCAATCTCATCTAATGCCTGCGAACTTACCATAACCGGTGCCGTCCAACTAGCCCTGCTAGTGACACAACTATACAGAGACCTTGTTCTGAAACGAGCTACTTTTCCTACTGCGCTTTTCATTGAAATCAACTGACCAACTAAACATGCAATTTTTCTGACAGGAAATAGCAATTGCCCTGAAATTATTTCCATTAACAAATATTCTATCAACAGCATTGATCGCTCTATACGATCTTCAGTTACTGATAGTGTACCTTTAAGTGTATCCCAATTATAACCCAGCCAGGTAATAAGTTGACAAGGAGTCCAAATGCATTTATCCTCTGCAACTATGAATCCAAACTCGGATAAATCTTTGTGCATATAATCTGACAGTTGTAATGCTGTTTCAAAAGTACGAGCGCCCCCTAAGCCATCGTCAAGAAACATGACTATTCTTGAACCATTCGTTCTCCATTTAGTAACCACTACTCTCAGTAGTTTTGTAAATATGTAACCAGCCGTAGAAATTCCGAATGGAAGCGTTCTGAAGACAAAATAACGCGTCTCATTTTCCGATGGCCAGGAAAATCCTAAGTATGTGGTATGTTCAGGATAAATCATAATATGGTGGTAAGCACTTCTTATATCAAACGAAAAGAGAAAATCACCGGCTCCAAACATTTGCCGAGCCACAGACTGGTCTTCAAAACAACATCTATATTTGAATAACTCCGGATTAATATGACGACAATCTAAAACCAGTCTCGGTTTCCCGGATTTACCATAAGCCACTGTTAAAGGGTTGACTACTTTAGGTACATGCTCCACTTCTGAAATACACCCTTTACCCAAAAGACTCTCAATTTCGCTAAGTACAAAAACGGGATTATCCCGAGCAGACTTGTTATTTTTTAATATAACTGACTCTGGAATATTTCTGAAAGGTAGCTTATAACCTTTATTTACCACTTCTAAAACATATTCGTTAGCACCCGCCTTTTCCCAATGTTTTAAACAATGTTTTAACCTATTTACTGGTGTAGCAGACGCCTCTTTTAAAGTTGCATTCTCATTTACCCTCTCATTTACCCTCTCCAAAGGTTTAAGACAAATAGTACTTATCTGTTTCTCGTTATTTAGAGCACCATAACCCTCAGTACCAGCCTTGCATTCCTGCCTCCAGTGTCCCGGTCTGCCACACCGGAAACATAGCCCAGGTCTTCTTCCAATCGCATGTGTCGTTGGTAGTTGGTTCCGCCCGCTTGGTGTTGAAGACGTCGAAGGCGACGCGCTGCCTGGTGTGTAGGGAGCAAAACGACGTGTTCTGACCCTCTTCTCCTGTTTGAGCTTACGCTCGGTCTTTATCTGAGCTCTGTTGATCTTTTTCTCATCATCGGAGTCGTCTGCTAAGGGGTGAGCCTCGTATTCATGGACTACGCGCCATCCGCCTTCGGATGAGTCGGCCAATTTAATAAGTTTCTGACGGTGAGAAATAAGATCAATACCTTCTGCGAGCTTCTTCTGAGCCGTAAGCACAGCTTCCTGGGAACCGGTATCTATCGCCTCCGCAAGGTATCCGTGGGACTCTTGCATTTTTCCCAAGACGTTTTTGTTTAATCTGTGCTGTTCTTCATTCCCTTTCTTACGAAAGCTAAAAGTCTCGTTAGTATTGAAACCGTGCTGAAGTTTAGATAACTCTGTCTGCGTTATCTGCCTCTGGGAGTTAGCGACACGGTGTTCAAATGCGTCCAGTTTAGCAGACATGAGTTCCTCTAGACGCGTCAGCATTGCGTTTTCGGTGGCCATCTTGTACACGGAACGATTTAACTTGCTCGGTGTCGTCTGGTAGAATGACCAAAACCTGGACTGAATATACACACATGTACATGTGTCTGCACGAGATACCCCATACAGGGAATATCCATTATTTCACTACTGTGAACCATGTACGAGTTATTTCTTACACGTAACGCTTAAGACAAATATTTCACTCTATACTAGCGAAACGCGTGAAATAGATATTATTAACGTCTGATCTTGATCCTTTCTTGTGGATCGGTACTATAATACCTTTCGTCCATGATTCAGGAAATGAGCCTGTATTTAATATTATGTTAAAGATTTCAGTAATAATAATACAATATAATTCGAAAGCATCCAATAAATTGTGTAGACCGTCCTCGGTATCTGAATTCATTTTTTTTTTTTTTTTTGTGATGTCGTTCAACTTCTTTTTTTTTTTTATTTTACATTTTTACATAACATAAACGAATGTAAATTACAATAACAGTACAAAACATGAAGCATATATATATATATATATATATATCTCTTTGCTTATCTACAGATACCTATTGAAATTTACCAAAAATGTTGAAAGTTTATTTTTTGAAGACAAATAAGTATACAAAAATCTGTATTCTTTGATGAATAAGTTCTCTACACTATGTATTTGCATTTTTTATCGCTGATATAGTAAACCTTATAAATACAAAATCCTATGAGATTAAAAATCATGTTTACATCATTGTAACACTTATTTGTTATGTTGTATCCTATAATGAGGGCTTTTAATTCAATTCAGATTTTATTGCATAATCGGGCCACCGGCCCATACATAAGTTGTATACATTTATACATTTTACAAATTGTGATTTTGTGTAAGGGATATCATAAAATCAAATGAATAATGATACAAATAAACAATAATGTGCCCTATCTACAAGAACATCATTGCTATACTAATTCGTTTAACATTAATATTGCAATAATCAAACATGTCTCAATTGTTAAATCAGTATAGTATCTATAACTATAGTATATAGTAAAACATATATTATATCACTAACATACGGTAATCATGCGATACAAATACAATCTCATAATAAAAGAACGAGCTTAATCCACTTTAGAAATTCATAAATCCTGTCCATTGAGATATTCCGATCTCCTTCTAAAGGCATAGAAAAGAAACATTGCCAAATTACGCATAACCAGCTCATTTTTTGCAGACATTATATCTTAGAAAGAAGTTTCACTTGGCTTTTTAACATATCTCTCAGCTATATACTTTGTCCGAATATCGGCATATAATGGACAGCACAAAAGGAAATGTAACTCGTCCTCGATACTGGATTCACAATAGACACAGAAACGATTTTCCCTTGATATGCCATAATGTTTGCCTTTCTCGATCGTAAGACAGTGACATGAATTTCTAAAGTTTGCCAGGCAAGTTCTGAATTTACTCACATCAATTACAGATAGATACGATTCTTGAGAAAATAATTGTTTATACCCGCAGTAATAATTGAGTTTCCTATTGTGTATGCAGTCAGCTCTCCATTGTTGCATATATTGGTCTTTAAGACGCTGTGTATAGTTATAGATAAAAAGGTTTTCATTTTCTACGCATTGAGCTTCCCAAATATGACCAAACCCGTTACTATATAAGTTAAGACGAACAGAAGTTACCCAATTAGTATATCCTATATTGTCGTAATACATTAACATATTGTAGCATAATTTTACGTACCTATTATGTGGCAATTTAGTTATTCGAATCCAGTATTTAATTACTTTTTTAGATGACATAATGTGAACTGGGTATCTACCCGTATCACCTAAAACTGAAAGAATGCAAGCTTCCATACCTATTTTTAATAAGCGTTTACATGCGCAAATCTGCACTTGTTCAATAGAGTTCATAGGTGTAAGGCCCCATATCTCCGAGCCATAGAGCATAATTGGAAGTATTTTGGTATCAAATACTTTGAGGAAAGTCTTAACTGGTATGTATGACAATTTATTAAATGCGTAAAATAAATACTTTACAACTTTCTTTGCCTTGAGAGAAGCGGATTCTGCCATTTTAAACAATGACATTCTATTTGTGAAGTTGATACCCACATATGAGAAATTTTGAACAACTTCTAATGATTTCCCATTATATGACCAGTGTTCCTTTTTAGATAATTGTCCCCCGTTTTTTAATACTACGATTTTTGTTTTATTTATGTTGACCTTTACATTATAATTATTACAATAGTCCTGCAGATGGTTCAAATCTCTTTGCAGACCAATGACAGTGTCAGAATTAAGCCCTATGTCGTCTGCAAACATAAGCATAACAATTTCCGTTATATTCGGGAAAAGCTGTATGCCTCTGACATCACTGTTTTGCATTACATCATGAAGTTCGTTAATAAATAACGAAAATAAAATAGGGCTTAAAGGACATCCCTGTTTAAGACCGACTGGGCACGAGAAAACGTCACTTACGTCCTTCTCTTTTTTAACACAGGCCTTCGCACTATTATAAATAGACTTTATAGCTCTGAATAAATTACCTTTTATACCATTTTTAAGTAAAACATTGTACAATAATGGTCGGTTAACAGAGTCAAAGGCCTTTTCGAAATCTATAAAAGCAACATAAATTGTTTTTCGTTTCCTACTAAGATACTTTGTGATTATTGCGTATAAAGCAAAAGCATTGTCTACCGTATTGTAGTCAGTTCGGAAACCGGCCTGTGACTCAGTTAACCTTGAATGTGATTCTACATAAAATGTTAACCTTTTTGTTATTATCGTTGTGTATAGCTTACTAAGTATATCCATTAGCGCAATTCCCCTGTAATTACCTGGATCTTGGACATTACCCTTTTTGTAAATGGGTATAAGCAAACATTTTGACCAACTTGAAGGAAATTCTCCAGTAAAATATATCCTGTTAAACAACATACGTATATATGGCAACAACACGGGAATTTGACATGATGGCGCGTTATACAACCAGATGATGCTTTATTAACATTCATCTTGTTGATGCTAGATAATATCTCTTCATCATCTATAGGGGAATCGAATAGAACACTCTCTAGCTCGTCCAAATTATCCTGATTTATAGCATGTATTTCGCTCGCATTGTTTGTGTCGTGACAACTGTCGCTATTAAACAATGAACGAAAATGATTGTACCAGTCTTCTAGTGATATATTATTTGTAACTTTTGGTTTGTTAGTTAAATTACGTATTTCTCTCCAAAAGATTTTGCTATTTTTAATAGACTTTTCCATTTTATTTATTTGTTGTTTACTATGTATATGCCTTTTCCATTTACATATAGATTTATACGATGCCTTATGGTCTATGTATGTTTTCAAATCGTCTACATTTCGGCTGGACCGAAAGCGTTTAAGGCTAACTCTTGCTTTTTTCTTATACAACATACATTCTTTGTCAAACCAGCCTGTTTTCTTACAATAGGGATTTGACTTAACACTCTTTTTATAGCTATCTGAGCTTGTTAGCAAAATATTTTCAAACGCTTTAATAACGATGTCTATGTCTGTATCATAGTTTTTCACGATGTTTTCAAATGTTTGTACGCAATTGTCGTCAAATTTGTTAGCAAGCGACTGTAAATAAGCATCTTGATTGTCAGTATTTATATCATAACGTGTAACAGCCAGGTGTTTATTTCCTAGAGTGTTACGTGGTTCTGATACAAAAGGACATTTTAGCATTAACAAAACAGGCATATGAGAACTTTCTGGATAACTTATTATTTGAAAGTTAGATATTATATTAATTTTCGGTTTGGAAACAATAAAATAGTCAATCACACTGCATCCATTGGTGCTAAAAAACGTGTAATCCCCTTTGCCAGTGTCTTTACCAAATCGTCCATTAACGATACGTAACTCATACTATTGGCAAACAGTTATTAATTGTTTGCCGTACTTATTCACTTTAGTATCAGAATTCGATCGTATAGTACCTAAGTCCGAGTTAATAATATCCTCAAACTCGCTGAGTTCTGGAACACTTCCGATATTCGTTACAATTGCATCTTCATAAGTTCCGGTGCGTGCGTTTAAGTCGCCATTCAATACAATATGGAAATCTGTTAAGTTATGGTTATTAATTATATTTTCTATTGTATTTAAGCCACAGTATGTGCTATTATGATAGAATGGTGAACCATCAGGTGGTATATATACTGAAATGTATACACAGTCACGTTCAACATCAAGTAGTGTTTTATCTAATATGAAAATAATACCAAATTCAAATTATTCACAGATTCTTTTCACTAATTTACCTAGTCTTTCATTAACTAAGACTAGTACACCGCCCATAGGTCGGCCCCCGACCAATGACTTCTTTGCTTTACATACATATGATATGTGATTAGGGAAATGGAAACTATAGTCAATATCATCTATCATCCAAGTCTCTTGAAAGCAATTATGTCATACTCAATAAGGAAATTTATATTATCAGGCGACAATTTAGATCTAATACCCTCTACGTTCCATGTTATAAGTGATAAACCAAGCGTTTGTGTAGAGCGTCGGCCTTTTTCCTATGTTTCAAGCATAGTATTTTCATGGGATACATGTATCTCTGTTTCCGCATGAGATTTTTCTTTAGAATTACTGGTTCTTAGGAACTCACGATTTCGATCATCTAATGTACGTATTCCACGTTGATATGTTCCTTGATTTGTACGTCGTCCCTTAGGTTCTGTAATCAACTTTCCATTTTTGAAATAGGCTATTTGTCCCTGATCGTTTGCTTTCTTTATTATCTGGCGCTGTATATAGCTTAGGTCATTTGAGATTCGAATATTCTTGTGTCTCAATGGATCACGGTATTTGAAGAGTTTCATTTTATCATCAACATTATCGAACTGTACAATCACCATTCTCGGCTTTCCCTGAGATGCATTTCCAACGCGCTTAGCCGAAAGCTATTACAATATCCTTCTGAACCGTACTATCGTTACTGTCAGCTTTAGCCAAAGATAAAATCTCATCCTTGACCAAATCCACTAAACTGTTGTCGTCTGACTCTTTCTCGGCTAAACCAAAAACCCTTAAAGAACACTTTAACTTCTCGAATTCAATCTGGTTTAATTGCTGTTCTAGAAGCTGAATTCTCTCTTGATCAGTTACCTTTTGTTCGGACATTATTTCAATTTCTCGTGCAATGGCATCGTTATTATAGCCAAAATGGCCCAAAGATGTTTGTATTTCGCCAATCCTGTGTTCCAGCATGTTAGTGTGCTTCTCTATAGAATCCATCTTGTTTTTCAATCTCTTCAGATCAGTGTTTAGGCTTTTCAATTCAGTTTTAAATTCATTTCGCACTACAGATATTTCATTCGACATTTGTCTGTTTGATTCACCAATAGCATTTAGTATCATTTGCGTCTCGGCGGAGAGTTGGGCTCAAGGTCCCGGATTTGTCTCAATATAACCACCCAATAATAATAGCCGCATTGACAAAAACGCGTATGATAGACCATACTTAGTACTTGTTAATGACCAACACGCACAATGATATCCGGTTTCGAAATTACTGCCCGATCTTTCACAATAGTCATCATATGTAGCACAACGTTCAACGACTCTCTGGATTCCTATCAGAGTACAATAGCATATGAAGATAATGGATAGTAAATACAGTCCAGAGACAAAACTTCTAAGATGTATATCGCTACCTGTAGTATGCGAATCATAAGTAGGAATCGTATGTGATCTTTTCGTCTTCTTGTGTAGCATAGCATTGGTACCAATTCTAGCTCGGTATGAAGCCACGTCAATACCCATAATATTGGGGTGGAATGCTCAAGGCTCCTATACAAAAACGTAATTAGAGAGTCAAGTAAATATCAGCTCACTATAGTCACGATTGTGCGCGTGCAAAACTATGCTTCAATGAACACAGGTAATCGTTACATGTATATACACATAGGTAATTGTATACATGTACATGTATATGCTCTTCTTCAATGGTAGATAAAGGTGCGGTTTAAACACAAATTTCATCAAAACATTACCTTTTAAACGTCTGTAACGCACACTATTCGAATCTAAATCACTTCAGCTATCTACAGATACCAAATTCGTCTAGGTGGGTGTTGTACTTCTTCAAAAGCAAAAGTTAATTCAGGAGCGATTTGCAAATACGTCCTTCCCCTACACTCGTCACAGTGACAGCTTTTAATGATTGTACATTATTTTCAAACCAACTTAATCTGAAAATTGGAAGTAGTCTCTCCCAAAGAGGTCTGACTGCTTTACAAGTTATAACAAAGTGCTCATAGTCTTCTACTACTTTACATATATTGCAATTTGGATTTGTTTCAATTTTCCATTTAAAAAGGTTTTGTTTTGTTGCTAATATATCACGAATTAATTTAAATTTGAATTGTTTGATGCGGTTGTCAATGCATGCCATTTCCAAAGATGTATAGAAATCTTTCCAATTGATATCACTATGAAATGTGTTATTCCATTTTCTATGGACGTACGGTTTAATAAATTTGTTATCTAACATTGTCTTGTAAAAATCTTTATTACTCATATTTAGACTGTTTTCCCTGTTAAATGTAAACTTTAATGTTGCGTTCACCACTGTTAACTTTGATTCTCTTGATTTTAAAATACCTTTCCATACTCCCGGCACTGCTTTTTTAATGATATTGACTTGACTTATCCAATTAGTTTTATTCTTTAGTTTACCAAGTATTTTTGTTTCGTCTAAACAACCCGACTGTCCAATTATATCGTTCAAAAACAGAATATCGGAATTTATCCAGCTTTTAAAAATGAGAGTTTTCCCCCGGAAACGAATGTGTTTATTACCCCATAAAAGTTGTTTCCTTATGTCAACGAACTTAAGTGGAAATATGCTAAAATTAGGTTCAAGTGATTTAAATTCAAAGTATGCATTTAAAACATTTATGTAAAAAGGAGTAAGTTTTATTTCTGTTTTTGGCAAATCTCTCAATGATTTGACATTCATGTTGAATATTAAAAGGTTTTTCCCAAATTGGTTAAGTAATTTACTAGGAATAATTTTCCAATTTGACCCATCTTCGTGCAGCAAAGTTTTTATCCATTTTAGTTTTATTGACCTTAAGAAGCTTTCAATATCTATCATATTAAGGCCCCCATTTAATTTTGTACCTATTAGAGTTTTCCTTTTAATTTTTTCCCTCTTTCCATCCCACAGAAAATCAAATAGTAACTTATCAATATCATGTTTTACTTTATCTGGTACCGTTAATGATTGAAACATGTATACAAATTTTGGTAATAAGAGAGTCTTAATTATAATAATTTTGCCATAAAATGTGAGGTGGCGTCTTTGCCATGCTTGAATAGTCTGTGTACATTCCCTTATTGGTTTCTCCCAGTTGCTTTTATCACAATACTCTATGTCGTAACCAAACGTTATTCCAAGTGCCTTGACTGCTTTTGCACATTTTATATTACCTATATTTTCATCCCGCTTTTTTGAACTGCCAATCCAGAGACATTCAGTTTTCTTTCTGTTTAATGTAAGGCCCGAATGTAAGCTAAATTCGTCAACAATTTTTAGAGCGATTTTTGCATCCGTATTATCTTTTACAAAAACAGTGGTATCGTCGGCGAATTGGGTCAACTTGAGACAGTTATTTTGTTCATTTGAATTTTCTATAATGATTCCTTTAAAATCGCATGAACTTTTTAATTTAGTTGCCAATATTTCGGCAACAAGTTAGCGCACTTAATGAGCATCCTTGCTTTAAGCCTCTTGATGGATGTACCAAATTTGACATCCAACCATTATTATAGATACATGTAGTGATATCACTATAGAACGTTTCCAACCATTGAATGAAAGAATTTCCGAATCCGAATTTTCTAAGTACTTTAAACATAAATGGATGTACTAATGTATCAAAAGCTTTTTTGAAATCAAGAAATAATATGGCACCATTAATTTCTAATAAATCTGCGTAATCTATGATATCTTGAATTTGTCTAATAGTATAGCCGATGTAACGCCCTTTAATATATCCTTGCTGATCAGGGCTTATTAAATCTGGTAAAACCTTTTGCAAACGTTTAGATAGGCATCTTGTCGCAATTTTGTAGTCTATGTTAAGGAGAGATATAGGGCGCCAGTTTTCAAGGTCTTCTGGATCTCCCTTTTTATAAATTAAAGATAAAATGCTATTCTTTTGAGAAGAAGAGAGTTGTTTTTTATAGTAACCGCAATTGAGAGAGTTAACAACTAAGGATCCCAATTTTGGCCAAAATTGGAGATAGAACTCTACCGTAAACCCGTCGCTACCTGGTGATTTGTTAAATTTCATATCTTTTAATGAAGCAAAACATTCATTGACTGATACATAGCCTTCGCAAAGACAAGAACAATGTTCTTTTAAAACCGGTGTGTCAATGTTTTCTAAGTATTCATCTATGTTTTCAGTATTAATGTTCCCCTTTGAATATAAGTTTGAATAAAAGTCTGCTTCCGCTCTAAGAACGTCATCTCGTTCTGTTAGCAATTGACCATTTACTCTTAAAGACTGAATATATTTCCTCGCTTGTCTTGATTTCTCTAGTCCAAGGAAAAGATTCGTGCATTTCTCACCTTCTTCAATTATTTGTATTCTGGATCTAATCATCGCAACTTTTGCTTTATAGGAGTAGATATTTTCTATTTCCTTTTCCAAATATATTAATCTTTCTTGTGTATATTGCGTCATATTTTTATCTACATTAGTTTCTTTTTGTAAAATCGAGATTTCCTTTTCTAGTGCGCTTAAGTAAGAATTCCGAGCTTTTGCTTTTTGTTTTGAATGTTTTAAAGTGAATCCCTTTATTTCAATCTTTAATATTTCCCAAACTCTCTGAGGATCCGCATCCATATATTGTAAATTATTGTTAAATGTATCGATAAAAAGATTCAAGTTCTTAGTAAATGTTTCATCGTCCAATAATGAATTATTGAATTTCCAGGTTCCTGTACCTCTGTTATTTTTCTCAAGCAGAGCTTGGGCGATATTGCAAGATGATCTGTATACTGTATAAGTGCAGGTCGTCTATCACAAGAACTTATTGAAGGAATAATGTCCTCATTTAAGAGCCAGTAATCGATTCTGCTGCGATCAAAACTGTTTAAACGTCTCCATGTAAACTGCGATGTATTCATGTTTTTTGTTCGCCAAACATCATTTAGATTTAAATCCAATATCAGTTTTGTTAGGGATTTTGAATATTTAAGCCTATTTGGCTGAGGAATACGGTCAACCACATTTAAAACTTCGTTAAAATCGTCTCCGATTATAACAATTCCAGATGACTTTTCTTTGACTAAATAGAGCAAACTCTTGAACAAATTATCGCGTAATTTGTCGTCGTTATGTGCGTAAATAGTTACCATTGTTATGTTATCTTGATTTATCAATACATTGAGTAACAAGTATCTACCGTCATTATCCTGTACTACACTGTTCACTTTAGCATTTAAACTATTGTGTAAAAAGATAGACACACCTCTGCTTCTACTATTCCCAAAACTATGGTAGCATTGCCAACTTGAAAATTCTGTGTCGATTTTAAGTTTAATTTCTTCTGAAAAGTGTGTTTCTTGAAGATAAATTATTTTGACGTTTTGGTGTGACAACCATTGCATTAACCTAGAACGTTTACTTGAATCCCTTAGCCCTTGTGCATTTAAAGAGATAAAATGTAAAATATAGTCCTTACTCATTTCACTTGTGTGTAAATATATCGACCTTCATAACATTCTAAGTACATGTATATGATAGTTTAGACCGTAAAAACTCGGCCATGCACATCTAAACAAATAATAAATTGACAACTCGTTCATAATAATAAAGCAATGTATCGTGCACGTGCCTTTAGTGGGCCGTGTATCGATGTAGTAAATACAATTCGATTCAACTTTCCTGTTCCACTTTGTCACTCTCTTCAACATTATAATTATAGCATGTTTAAAAAGTGATGCAATATTATTTGACACTTCATTTTGCTTCAAACTGTGTTCAACATATAATGTGTGATCTCTAACATTTATCACCTTGCGTGAGGTATAAACCCGAGACATAACTCGTTCTATAGACATCATATAATCATATAATCGTTTTCCTTTTCACGTGTGTCCGTATATCGTTCAAGTATCGTCATGAATATAACACTGATATAAAGGTACCTGAAATTTAAACCGAGTCGTCAGCGATTAAAAGTAAATAAATGGATAATTGGCCAAGCGTAAAGTCGCGAGCTGTATTCTGTTGTAAAAATAGCTCAATGTCAATTACAAACAGTGAAAATAAACATAATTTTACATCTTCGTATAATGAACGAATTCGACTTAATACTTTGCCAGCAACACCCTGTTTAATCAATATAAACCACAAGCCGTATCGATAAATAGAATCGAAACATTTTTGTAAATCATTAAGACAACAGAACAATTGTTTCTTATCCCGGAATTATTTCTGAATAAAGGAATTAAGTAGGAATATAGCGTCTACTGTACTGAAATTAGCTTTAAAGCCAAATTGTGCATCACTGATCACATCATATTTTACCGACCACATTTTGAGACGCTCATTGATTAAAGATGTAAATAGTTTTGCAAAGCAGCTCGTAAGGGTTATTCCTCTGTAATTATTTGGATCTGATCGATCCCCTTTCTTATGAATAGGTACGATTAAACCCTGCGACCATGACTTTGTGTAGCTTTCTTGTCGAGTATGTAATTAAAGAGGATTTGCAAGGGTTTATCTAGACAATTTATACACTCCTTGAAATATTCATACATTATATTGTCGGTAGAGCATGCCTTATTTTAACCTAACTTTTTAATACATTTTCTTATTTCCATAATTGTAAATGGCTCATCTAATTCATCGTAGATGCATTCATTTGATTTCATGGCATAGTCATTTACGAAATTCTGGCATTCAGTATCTTCTTCGATAGAAATATATTTTGATAATGATTTAAAATGTTCAAAAAAATCACAAAGCTCAATATCAGAGTTGTTACTTTGACCATTGGTCTTCTGCTTAAAAAGTTTCCAGAACTCCTTCGGTTTTTTATTTTCTAAGTTTTCAAGTTCCTTAGCCAAATGTCTGTTATATTTACGTTTGGTGATTATTCAATGATACCTATAATCTTTTTTCTATTTTCATCGTTTTTATTCAAATTGTAATATTTTTCTGTTTGCAACTTTCATCAAACCATTCTTTTTTATAGAATAACTAGAATTGTCATTTAAAAATACATTTTTCTTATATCTTATGTGTTTCTCAAAATATGCATTACCCTTACTGCTTAAGAAATCAGTGAAAATGTTAACTAAACGATCAGAATCACAGTCAAGTAACATATTCATGATCCTCTAAACTAGAGCAAAGATTATTGATCGAGGTACCGACATCATGGATAAAAATATCTTTAAATTCAGAGTCCCATTTATGTATGACACGCTTTTCCCACATTGAACTTTCACTTTGAGCGTTGTTTACCCGTAGGTTAAACGAAATAGGGGTATGATTAGAACATATATTGAAATTATGTACACAAAAATGTAACAAAATGTCAAAGTTACAATGATTGGTTATCGCATAGTCTACTGTACTTTCTCCGTTATGGGTGAAACATGTGTAATTACCTACATTACAGTCTTTACCAACCCTTCCATTTATAATGCTCATATCAAGCGATTTGCACAATTCCAAAAGGCAATCACCAAATCGATTTGACCCCGTATCGCATGACGCGCGAGGTAAGTACTCATCGATGTCGTGATTGGTCACCAAGCGGTTTATCATTCAATACATTCTACCCGTGCATTGAGGTAACCCAATAAAAACACTTTACACCATAGTCTCTGAAAGTGCATAATGTCCGATTCTATTGTTTCAAAAACATCAAAGTTATAATTATCTTATATTGGTGAAAATTCTGGTGCAATATATGTAGAACACAGATAAAGGTTTTCAGAAATATTAAAATACAATTTTTCAAGTTTAAACCACTAAATACAGTCAACATCGTGTTTGATTATTTTCACGCCACTACATAAAGTGTTTATAACATATAGTAAAATACCACCGCTATTTCTCCTAGCCTTTCTGTGTTGCAATTTGTTATGTGAATAAAATAACTTATAACCATTTATATTTATGTTTTAAAGATAGGATGTTTTGAATGAAAAAACGTGTGTCGTCTTTCTTTGCAAGTTTAAAGAATAGATTGTGTAGGTGTTAAAAAACGTGCGTACTTGGTAGCTGTAGAGGTAACGCCCATATAACGCAACTTTTTCAAACACGCGGGAAATTGCGAGGAGGAGAGACACACACGAGCATTTTGGATTATATATTTATCGTACTGACAGAAGCTCCTCTATTTATAGGAAGTTTGCGGACTTTACCGGCACTCGGAAAGACTTCACCGGCATTCTGAAAGCGTTCGGAAAGGGTTAGTCATGTTCGATGTCCATTCGGGGTGTTCTGAAAGAATACGGAATATACTGTGCATTCTGGAAATGAACGAGTAGTTCGGAAAATGTTCTAAAGGAATACTGGAAGGGTTCTGGCCATTCGTTATACGTTCGGCGGCATAAATGAAAATAAATACGGAAAGGATACTGAAAACCATCGGAAAGCATTCGTCATGTTCTAGGTCCATTCGGGGTGTTCGGAAAGTATCCAGCACCTCTAAACTTTCATTCCGAATGCACTAAGAACTTGACGCATGTTTCCCGAATGTTTTCCGTATGCTCCTAGAATGCTTCCCGAATACTTTCAGAATATACTTGGACGCCAAATATGGATGATTCGGATGGTCGATGAAAATTATTTTGAACATGCACAACAAATGTTTGGAGCTACCGAATGCCCTTTCGTATGCATCTGTACGGAGCCGAACAGCCAGTATGCTCATAGAACACACCGAATGCTTCCCGAATATTCTAGAATGCACAGTTTGTTCCGTATGCTTTCAGAACACCCTGAATGGACATAGAATGCATGCGGAAAGGGTCCGGTCCATTCTAGGTCGATTCGCCGTGTTCTGTTAGCATTCGGATAGCATACGGAAATCGTTGGATAAAACACATTTGGAGGGACATTCGGACAGTTTGAAAAATCACACCGCTTTCGTATACGGAAAGCAAACGGAAGCTCATTCAAGCCAATGTGATCGGCCCATTAGTAAATTCATCAAGGCAAAGGCTATAAATGAACAGAGACTTTAAATTCATCGGAGTATTGCATTAACACTAATAATGGTGAGTGATTTGCCGGAAGTGATTGTCTTCGTTAAGAGTGTTCTCAATGTATTATTTCGCGAATTTGGGAAGGATTTATTTCTCGTAAATATAAAGCTAATTCTTGATTAGATTTGAAGCTGATTTGAATTTAGGTAAAATTGTACTATAAACAAAAATAACTATAATGTGTTTATACCCTTTCTTAATAAATATACTTAGGCATTGTGGGGTCTTAATGAGTGAAGACTCAACCAAGCCTGTTCATGCGCCCCGAACATATTAAGGGAAAGAGGTAATTGCTCGTCTTGAGTTATTTTTCAACACCCTTATTTTAAGTCATAAATTGCATGTAACAGGGAAATGCTTTATTAAGTTGTCGTAAACCGTCTGAGAAAAATACAACATCTGGAAAAGTTGTAGTCAAATTCATGAACACATTAAAGCGTTGTTATGGGCAAATACCCTTTTTCCTTCGATGTTTTACATAATCAGGTTGCATAGATTGCGCGAAAGAAAAGTGATTATGCAACGGATAGTGCAATAATTGAACTTGTGAAAAGGTACGTGTTTGCATTTTTGTTCCATATGATTTCGACCCCCAGCTCAGTCTATATGGAAAAGGAGCCTGTTACTTGGAAAGACTGTTGTGTGAAGTACTTGTATGAGAATGCCAGGAAATACATGGGTAGATGAACTTGCCGCCGTGAAACATTGTTGAAAACGGCGTCAAACACTAATTAATCAATCGATAAATCAATTATCAGAATTTACACACGTGTTACAGCATTCCTAACAAACGTGTGTAAGCAACACGTGGACAATGTAGATGTTGATCAGAATGTGTGGATATTACTGGATCTTCACAGTTCATAAAGGCTAACGTGTACCTTTTCCCATAGATTGGCTGAAATTGTATGTGAACGCAATTTCATTTTCTAAGACTTATAACTAAGAAAGGGAACAGTGTTGATCAAGCTACTTATTTCTGTATATTTATGCTAGGTTTTGACCGCCTCCGTGCTGCAGTTGTAGATCGTCTGGAGTGGAAGGTCGCAGGTTCGTTGCCCGGCAAGGTCATAGCAACAACTTGATTGTTGTAATGACTTTCCCTCCTTTTGCGCTCAGGAGTGTGGGGTTAGCTTTATGACTGATTCGTGTATATCAGGATAATGCCCCAGATCTAAACTAGGAAACGCCGTGATATAATTGTTGTTTAAGGTGGCCTAATACACCATGTGATCGAATAATGGTATGCTACCTTGGTCCGATCCGGAATTAACCGAAGACATGTAAGCAATTATTTCGGGGGTTACAATACACCAAATAAATTCCTTCTTTGTTTCCATTTAAATCGTCACACTTTTCAAGCGTTTCCTATATAGAACACAATATACCATTGAAAAGAATTACCTCTAAGCTTTAAAGCAATCAAAATAAAATAGGGGGTCATTCATTATGCAAGAAAGAATTCACCAGGCGAAAATCGGGCCCGGACAAAACCAGTTTTTAGCATTCTCTACTTTCACTTTCAAACAAGGTCAAAATACTAAAAGTGATGAAATCAATCATTTCAAGCGCATCCTATATACACATTTACAATACATTTAAACTCAATGTCATATATTCAATGCATTCTGGTGATAGTATACACAAATTTCTACACAAACGAAAATTTTTTAGGGACTATTTTGCTGTTGATCTCACCACCGATGTATTTGGCTAATTTGACATAGAGCGTCCGCCTCAGGTGCGGAAGGTCGGAGTATCGATTCGATTTCGGGTTTAATAAATACCTCCAAAATGTATATAATGGCTTTCTGGTGAATCCCTGGTGTCAGGAAAAATTGACCAGTAGTACTGATTACTTACCCAGAAAACGACGTGATATAACTGAACAATCTTGAAACGGCGTAAAACACCATTCAAACAAACAAGAACACAATTAAAGTATCTTTATTTGTGCGACATATGTACTTATTTTAAGAGTGTATCAAGGGCCTGATGTTACTGTCTTGAAGATTTGATATACCAGGGTCACAAATAAACATGTTTTCCGTATACAGTGTTTACTTAACATCGATATACTAAATATTGGTTATTGGTGCGCCTTTATCCAACGGGCAGAGGACTGGTTAAGATGGAGTAAACTGGCCCTTTTCCCACAATATCTCTCGTATTACCCAACCATACCCTCTGCCATTGAGACAATTATTTAGAGTACCCACAACATAGGGTTTGAGAGACAAAAAAGGATTTCATTACATGAAAATGCCCCTTATCTGGAGCTTTGAAAGGGAGCGGCTGTTTAATACGTTTTCAATACGTATCAAGCGATTTACGATGCTACTTTTAAAAATGTTAAATAAGCCTGTATTAATTAACACTCGGCAGTCGACAAGGTGTTTCTGTACATATTTATTTATTGGATCTGTGCACGTCAAGCCAGGGAAATGTGAATACGCTGTACTTTAGCTTCAATGCTTACTATCTTTAGAACTGTCGTCCTTCTTCTTCTTCTTCTTTTTCTTAATTTTCTTCTTCCTCTCGAGCATTATCGCAATGTATCTAACATAGTTGAAGAACTTTTTATTGGAATGAAACGCCGTTTCAATATTATTTCAGTCAAATCACGGCGGCTTGATTACATTCACCATGTGTTTCGTGGCTCTCTCATACCAGGACTCCACACAAAATACTTTCCAAGCAACTGCCCGCTTTTCCACATACATGTAGGCTGTTAACCCATTATTTAAATATGAATTAAGCTTGTCTTTTGTCAAACGTCGGATCGAATGTTGACCGAGCTGGGGTTTGAACTTAAAACGCTTGGATTGACAGCCAACGTCGCTATCGACTGAGATACCGGGGCTGCTTGGCAACATGGAAGGTTAGTCTTATGGGAACTGTGCTTCGGACATTTCTTAAAAAGCAAGATCAGCTTGCTTCTCTCCGAGTTCTGACTAGGATCGATCATGTCCGATAGTTTGTGTTGCATTCGTGCGAAACAGCAATGACGCTTCGTTATGGCCCTATCACACCGGACGTTTTAGGACAACAAGTGAGTAACGTGTTTTAAGCAACACGCTGGAAAACGCTGACCGACGCTGTGCCAGCGTTAGCAACCCGCTTAGCGCGTTACCCTCGTCACACGCTGAGGCAAAAGTAATTTTGTCAACATACCTAAAATGTCCAGCTTTTGCCTGCGTGTGACTGCACACGCTGGCAAACGCTGGAGGGTCGTTACGCGCTAGACGATCGTTACCAACCCACTACTTACACGCTGGCGTACGCTGGCCACACGCTGGTTTGAGGGCTGGAGTACCTCTGGCCCGATCCCAACGTTTCTCACGCGCTGGCGATACGCTGTCATATTTTTTCTAAAATTAAGTGATGCGCTCCTCACACGCTGAGCGTGATCCTCACACGCTACTCACGGGGCGCGTCATACTGAACTTATGGTTCCACTTGACTTGTTATGTAAAGGTTCAGAGTATGCCAGCGTAACAACTATTTTAATGCGCTAATCACGCGTAGGCCTAAAACGTTCTGGGGTGAAAGGTCCATTATGTGTCATTACCGTCGTGGCATGAATGATCCAAATGTTGGAAATAACGTTCAACTCAAAGTAACCAATCCCTTATTTAATCATCAATGAATCCATGAACCTTTGGAAGCAGTAACTAATACATCTAATCTGAAGTGTCATTAATACCAAACTCGTGAAATACGTGACGTGTGTGTAGCATGATACCTAATTCAACTTTTCACCTTTTCACTTGAAATAAAACACCATAATATCATATATAACCGCGACTAACGAAATATGGTCTTCCCGGTTCTCCAGTTTAACTTTTAACTTTTTTGCTTTCCCACATACGAACACATACGAACACTTTCAGCAGATGACTTTGAAAACGATTGGTTAAAACTATGAACATTATCTATAAATGTAAGCATATGTATCGAATAGAATTAAAAACATTGTGACAAAAGAGATTTTTTTCATTATGAGCTGTATCTCATTTTGACACAATGTTTTTTAAAAGCGACCTCTGCAGAGGCGTAAGAAAGCGCGTGTATGGACACACGGGTTTGAGTGATAAGGGCTTAAACACAGCGGGGCTACACTTTGAGAGTCAATTCTAGGGCTGATCCTTTCCCTCATGCAGAAGCATGTTGACGCCTCTAGAGCAGACAGACGACGTTTGAAAACCTTTTCAAATCCGTCTGCAGCAAATGTGTTGTATGTGGGAAGAGCTTGAATGTCACATTGGCGGACACCTGGTGGGGCTCAACCTTTATTGTTACTTCTAGGACTATATTACATGTAGACGGTCGTGCTATAGATCTGGTGAGACTGTGTGAATACACAGGATACATGTAACTTGATCCCTCACTGATCGCACAAACAGCAGTACAATAAATCTCAAGGCGCGGCTCATAGAATTCCTTTCTAACATGCAGACACATTGTACGCCTCTGCAGCAGACGAAAGAGACGAAACATTGTGACAAATGGAGAATGTGCTCGCAATAAATCGTATCTTCTTTTGTTACAATGTGTTCAACATACTCAATAATCAGGGGCGTAGCTCCCTTTAGGCACTGTAGGCACGTGCCTACACATTTTTTCTAAAAATGCCAAAAAATGCAGCTGCGGCGATACACATCTGCGTAATGTATCGACCAGATCAGCCTGCGCTGTCCGCATGCTGGCATGCTTAGGCTGATCCGGGTCAATACTTTACGCAGAGTCCACAACGTTGATAGTCTCACGAGACGGCCTACACATTGATTATTGCCAAGCTACGCTCCTGATAATCATACTTTGACTTACAAAGATGTTTTAATAGTTTTGTCTTGATGTTTTCAAAGTCGTCTGCTGCTGATTTGTAGTGTGTGGGAAGGTGTTAAAGTCGTCTGCTGCAGATTTATAGTGTGTGTGAAAGGTTTAAAGCCGGGGAGTGGTAATTAATAATACCACCTTAATAAAATAGGACTAATCATCTCTGACATCGATAGGGGTTATTCATATCTGATTGGTCAGTGTTGTAGTCGATTTCTTTTTTTAACCAATCAGAAGCCTTGGTCTGAGAACTAGTGTTTGCGTATCAACACGTGGCAAGGTGTATTAAATTTTCCGTGTTTGAATCAAAGGAAGCATTGTTGATTAATTTGACAAAGAAGAGAGAGAGAGAGAGAGAGAGAGAGAGAGAGAGAGAGAGAGAGAGAGAGAGGAGCGAACGTAGAAATGTATGTATATTATGTCTTTAAAAGGTGGTTGTGAGTTTATATAAAGAATTGATAGATCTACCAGAGACCTTACTGACGGGAGAAATGTGTAGAGGGATTTAGAAAATATAGTGATTCATGTATTGTTAAATATTTTGGGCCGGAGGAAAATATTGTATTTTAATCGTAATTTCAATTTAAGTTCTACATAATATGACGCCTTACTTGATTACATTTAAATGTATCAACATCAATTTTATTTTATTCCTATTACAATGGAAAGACAAGTCTTCGCAAGATTTACAACTTTGTCTATTCAACTCAATGTTAATTTCAATATGTGAAAACGACAACTGTGTATGACACTTGGAAGAGCCAACAACACCAAGCTTTTATTGTTTACTATTTTCTTTTTGGCTAACATATCGAGTGCTTGGTGTGAAACAGTTGTAACTAAAAACCTATTTTGAAAACCCTGGTTTAGGGGCAATTTTGACCCCTTTGTAAACAATGCAAATTTATGTGCCATTGCTCGGAACGAGCAATGGCACCTAAATTTTCATTGTTTACCAAGAAAAAATGATTTAATGCTTATAAAGACTTTATGGCGAGGTGATTAACCTTGGTAAAAAAATACCAATTTTAGTTACAACCGTTTCACGCCAAGTCCTCGATATTTCCGAAAGTCGTCTGCTGCTGAGTCGTCATTTAGGATCTGTATATTGGACATTATGAATGAACTATATTGATGTCATTGAGTTGCGGGGTAGTCCAGTTGTTAACACACTGGACTGTCAATCCAGAGGTTTGGTGTTCAAATCCCGGTCCGTGTTCTGGAAATGTAAGGGATGCTTTTAAGCGTCTCCCACTTAACTAGAGGTTAAGTACATACCTCGCGTGTATCGGTGCTATACACCGGGCAAGTAAAAGAACCAAGGAGTCTTTTCGGAAAGAGCTAGAGTATCGTACCCTTGTATCTAAATTAATCTGCTCGCCAAATAGTTAATTCTGCAACCAATAATAATTGATTTCATTGAATGTTATTGAGCAAAACGTTAGTTTGTATAGAAGTGAAATGCACTATACGTGTAGAAAGAGTTGTAAGAAATGTATACTGATACATATTAGACGATTGTCAGTGAAATACTTTCCTTTATTCCATTGTAGATAACACACTGACGCCACTATCGAGGGGAAAGGGCGAAACTTCGAGAGATGGTTATGTACTGGTGGTCGACGTACGCATTATTCTAACAGAGATTTGTGCAGAGGGTCAAGATTCAAAAAGTCCGGTGAGTAAACTAATTATTTTCATTTTATTTCGAGGTGTCAGAACACTTATGCTTGATCCTTGTGTAAACAAACCAATATTAAGCTAGGAAATATGCCATGACCGCTGCGAACGGAGATCGAACCCGGGGCGCCTGGTGTCATATCTCCCACACTAACCACTCGGCCACGGCAAAACCGTGTACACACCCTTCATTCAATAGTCAGACAGACAGACACATACTTTATTTCCCAACCAGGTACATGTAACAGCATGGTAAATACATACAATAGTAAAATACAATAGTGGATGCTTTTGATTATACATACTATGTAGTATATAGTATTTGGAACTCCATAATGCAATTTCCAAAATGCATATTTGTATGTAGTTTTATAGTAATGAAAAACAGTTTCATAGCGAAATAATCCATGAATCGATTAAATCATAGGGCCAGGTTAGGTCATACTCAAAGTCATTTCATGCTTTTCATTGGGTTGTTGAAAATTAATAATCTTAATAAATTCCCTTTTGTTTAAATGTCATTGCGCGTAGTAGTTATCACGCACCGGGCTATATTGTACGTCACCTTTAACCTTGACCTTAAGTTGACCATTGTAACTTTCTGCGTTTGAGTAAATCGAATAAGGAGAAAATTAATCTCCCCCTGTTTGAAAGTAATGAATGCTAGGTGGCGTTGTATAACTTGAATTTCACGAGGAAAGTACTCATGTCCAGTAGTTCAGCTTTGGAGTTCGAGCTTTGTGTAGAAGTGTATGATATAATTATATTTATTCTTAAAAGTTAGGAAAAATAGTACGAAGAATATTTAGGAGAACATGTTGTGTTAATACTTTGATAAACTTAACTGTTGATTTGTTTGAGTTACGCTATTCCTAATTATGATATAATGGTAATTAAATGCGAATGAGGCTCTACATTTCTTAGTTCGACATTTGACTAATGGGCACAGGTTTCCAGAGTATTTACTATAAGTAGTTTTATCTCTGATTGTCCCTTGGCGAGTTCGACCATCTGCATATATACAGTACGTGTGTGTATAAAAAGATGTCGAATGCACACAGTTTCTTGGTGCTATATGGTAATTTCCACATGTATAATCATATAGTTATGTCTATAATTAAGAATGTGTTGTTACTGTACATATGTCAGTCGACTGTCCATATGGTTGTCGCAAATACCGAAATTTTTTTTTTTTTTTAAATATGAAGCGTTCTTTGTTTCATTTGTCATTACTTAGTCAATGTCATTAATAAGTCCGTGAATGGAATGATACATGAGGATGATACTATTACGATACACTTAATGTAAATGCCTTGGTCAAATCATAGTGACACGTGATTAGAGAAAAAATATTTATAATTAATTTTATAATAACATATTTCTTATATATGTCCGCACTTCATTAACTTCTAGCTTCAAACGAAATCTTATCCTATACAACTGGATCTATTTCAACTGAACTATTAGGTGGTCATCTTTCACAATTGTTCAAAGATTTAAATTCTTTGAAGAACATTGATTGTAGCGGCATCAGAATGGGACTGGGTGATGCCGAAAAGTCTTCTTCTCTAAATTCGCTTGTCTGATTCCAAGAAAATTTAGTTCCTAACTCAACAAAATTTTACAAGAATGTTTATTTTTAAACTGTTCAAGAACCTGGTTTGTTTTGGCATCAAGAATGGGGGAAATGTCCAAAACTTTAAATTTCTTCTCCTTTGAAGCCGCTTGTCTGATTCCGAGATAATATGGTAGACATGTCCTTTGGGTGACCCTCTACAAAACTGTTCAAGACATATTGACTTGTTGAAAAAGAAAGGCGGACATGTGGCATCAGAACATGGGCAAACTGACAAAACATTAAAATCACATTCTAACGATTTCTTAATGATTTTGGGTCTATATAATTCAGCCGTTCTACGAGAACACCAACATTATTGATTTTTGCGTAATGTGTCGACCCAGATAATCTGGACCGACACATTCCGTCTGAGGGGAGTATAGGTATAGAGTAACGAGTCCTGAAACAGAACAACCACATAAGTTGTAAAAAGGTGTCTGTCCGGGTTAGCATGCGCGGCATGCTTAGGCTTATCGGGTTCGTAGTCTGGTTCCCTGCGTACAATATTAAAAATATTACCGGTAACATAGTGGTAGGGGCAGGTAATCCAGACTAATCGGGTTCGATACTTTACGCAGAGTCCATAATGTTGGTATTCTCGTGGAATTGAGCCGTTCTACGAGAAAACCAACAGTATGGATTGTTGCGTAATGTATCGACCCAGATCAGCCTAAGCATACCGCGCAGGCTATTCCGGGCCGACACATTCCGTCTGAGGGGAATGGAGGTATAGAGTAACGAGTCCTGAAACAGAAAATCCACAGGAGTCGAAAAGTGTTTGTCCGGATTTGCCTGCGCGGCATGCTTAGGCTGATCGGGTTCGATACTTTACGCAGATGACATACTGTTGGTATTCTCGTGGGACGGCTCATATCAATGTTACGATTACTTCCTGTTTATAATCAATAACTGGTATACAGCTAGAGAGTTTGTACTATTGAAGAACATTAACAACTTCGAACAACATAGAAATGCAATTCATTTTGTTTACTTGGCTCCCGATTTTCTTATATGTCTCGCAGTTGTTTACTAGTTTATCAACTTCAATGATTAAAGTGCTGAGTATTAATTAATCCGTTCAAACATTCAACAACTCTGCAACAAACGATGTTGTAAGAATCTATGCAAACATATGAAAAATGTCTATTTATGATAGTGTACTAATCAAATGGAGTTTAAATTATTGATGCATACGACAAAATGGTTCATTTTGAGTATTTGCTCCAATTGCCACAATGTTTTCAAAAGTCATCTACTTCACATCCGTATGTTTGTGGAAAAGGATTAACGTAAGCCTGGTGCATTGCATCAACTTTCTTTTGTGAATACTCTTTTAAATAACTTTCAAATAATACATTGACGAAGCATCCGTTTTGGAAAAGTTTTGAATTAAGCGAATCAAGTCAATTTCGACTAAAGACTATTTTGGCTCGACTGCGCTACTATTGTTTTGCTGCATTTTGCAGCAAGGATTGTACTTCTTTCAATTTAGTTAGACATGCCGGTTTACATTTGATAAATCCTACACGTTTAATACCATGTGATGATCTTCCAGAACTATGACTGTTGCTGCTGCATTAATCTTTCCACATATGTTTAGTAACGAATGTCGAGAAATGCAGCTAACGGACTTTGACATTTTTTGTTGCGACTGATAGATGGAAGGCTCTGCTTTCTAATACGTCTTTCATGCTGTAAGTTTTTAACAATTTAAATGCTTTGATGCGGCTCATTCTTTCCAAGTGTTTATATGTGTAGATATCTTGTATCTTGTATTGCAAATCATGAAAAATACCCGAACTTTCACTAAGAAAGTCTAGAAAATTAAGTGCATAACTTTTATTTTTATATATAATTGAAATTTAAGAGGGTTATGGAAAACTGTAAAGCATGTTCTAACAAGGTAACTGCTGCAAATACGTCAAAAGTCCAATATACCTGTATAAAGTAACATGTTTCTGTACTCTGTCTTGATTTGTGTCTGTATTTATAGTAGTGTCGTTCTCTGTTCATTGGTAATATCTCATAGTAAATTGTCAAATTGGACCTTGACTTAAATACTAGAAATAACGAAGCAATTTAACCAGACTACTGCAATCGAAACGATTATAACGGATGTTGACCGTACAGTCGCCAACAAAGTGTGCGCACTGTAAAATAGTTCACCAATTCTTGTTGAATACTCAAAATAGACAAAAGTCATATATAACTTCGTAATAACGCAGTAACTGTTGAAAACATTCCTCTGGAAACACACATATTTATGGTTTTGATTCAGTAGATAATTTTGAATGCCTGAGACATCCGAATCACATACATGTAATCGTGTTCAGTATTGGCGGAAGGATTGGAGGTTAAGCCTTGTCTTCGCTTTAATCCTTGGATAAAAGAATATCCCGCCGAAAAATGTATTCAATATGTTGTTTTTTTACAAAGGAATATAAGTTACATTTATTGTTAAAGGTGTTAAATAACTCACAAGTTGTGAAGAGTCACGCTTGGTTCTTTATTGCGCATTACAATAAACAAGGGCAACAACTCCTGTTTTGCTTAATTAAACTTTCAAGGGATATTTAACATAAATAGTTGATCTTCTGTTGAAGGACAGTTTCATTTACTGTTATATTTATGCAGGCACTCAAACACATAGGAATTAATGCTTTAAACCCAAAAGAAATTCAATATACATTTCTTTTCATTTACAACAGTTTCTTTTTTTATTTTGTATGCAGAAAGTATGTAAACGAAACAAAATTTACAGAATATTGACCCTTATCATTTTTCGTAACCCCTCAAACACTTTTATCCATGTTTTCTTTGTACCTTCAACATCTTTGAATTGATTTAATCTATGACGTTTTCATGTGAACCCGACTTTTAGTACTCCTGAGTACTTTGATTTATTTTATAGTAACAACTTCCCTCAGAATTTCGGGGCTATTATTACAATGGATGCATCAGTATCGGGATAAAACATGCCGATATTAGTGGTAATGCCGATAGTACTGGTAAGTACTGGTAATGCCGATAGTACTGGTAATTTACCCAGGAACGCCATGATTTTAATGACCTACTGTTGAAAAAGATGTAATACACTAAGTAAATATTAAGTTCATTAATACGGAGGGCTGAAATCGGTTGGTTTGCATTGTAATAAAGAAAGGGGTTCATTTGGTGTACTCTGACCTATTGGGTTGTTTGCCACGATTACGTGAGAAATACATATTTACTCGTGAACGTTTTTTTCAAAAAGGTTCGTCACCACCAATCAACTTGTCTGGCATTTCAATCTAACTTATATAATGTTACCTAATATGATAGTTCAATGTGTCGCCTGTGTTTTCACAAAAACAGGGGTGTGTTTAAAGTGGCCTAACATGCTGAGTGTTCGGCGAGTGCTAGTACAGAGATGGAATTTGATTGGTTAATTCCGCTTGCACGTGACCGAGTGTTCAGTGAAACACCCCCAGTATCAAAAACGAGTTACATGTTTCATTCACACCTGAAAACATTGCGGAACATGGACAAATTGCTCGTTTTGAAGGTCGCCTGCAGCAGAGGCATCACATGTCGTCTGCACTAGACAAAGAATATATGCAATAAAAACCGTATAAATACAGGCTCCAGACACATTCATATCCCAAATCATTAGGGAAAAAGTTTCGACAGATAACCCAACTTTGAATTGAAATCATATGGAACGTGTTATTTATAACATCAGATAAATAATCTTCAAGCTAGCAACAGCACTGAACATTATTATATTGATCTACATATGTCTGTACTATTTAGGGTTTGACCCTTTCCAACATGCAACAAATCTGCCGCAGACGACTTATAAAAGAAATCTCGAATTATTTAAAGAAATTTAAATACATAGATTAGAAAATACTGTGGCAAAAGGAGAAATTGAATATAATAAGAAATTTCTCCTTTTTCATAATGTTCTAAAAAGTCGTAAGTCACAGAGTCGTTAAAAGGCATCTGTATGACGGAAGTTATTAAATATTTTTGACTTGATCCTTGTTATCTGAACAAACAGCATGGAGCCCTAATATGGTATCAAACAGTAAAGACATGAACTCTTGGTATAACGTAACTACCGACTTATGTACAAAGCTAGTCATGCTAATAATTTCTTGTATCCAGGTCTAGAATATCAGATCATGTCTAACTTTCTAAGTTTTAATACTATAGTGTAATGTTTGGCTTTCACTCAATTGGTTTAACTGATAATGCTGCCATGGTTACTCAACTTCGGAACGGAATAAAATTTAACTCGTTATTTATGGTGCACTAGACAATTACATGTTTATTGTCAGAAACACAGGCTTGCTTGAGTTGAGAAATGTTGATATGCTTGGCATATGTACAGGATGTTCGTAACAGGCTAAGACACTTGCTCAGTACCTATTTAAGTAGTTTCTTGAATTCGGTGCCAAATTAGATGTCGTTTTATCACAGGACTGGTTATAGCTACAATGTAATTAGTATAGTAATCGAAATATATAGGTACTAGTAAGCGAAAGCTTAAGGTACCCATCCTAAGCTTCCAGATCTAAATCTCGCAAAGTAATGAAGTAATCATTGCCGTTAAAATATTGAAATTACACAATTAAAAATAAGTATATCTACTCGATGGAGGACGTTCTTTGTAAGAGTATCATATATTAGATACTACATGGTGTAGAAGACCGTTTCCCAGGTCGTTTAGTCATTATTTGGTAAATAATTATGAATTAATTTACAGCGGATTTAATTCAAACTATGTAATCATCACGACGGTCTTTGTTTCTTTGCCCTCAATCATTCTGACGGTCCACACAAATTCTGTGTATACCGTCGACTGTGTTCATCTCCTGTATAAGTCAATATACTGATATACAAACTGCTCTTGATATGCTATTGCTATCCCTAAATGTAGACCCGAGTGGCATCCGTCATTTACAGCGAGCCACTTGATGACAACACTGTCAGTGCATTGATTGAACCATTTGACTTGATGGCAATTTAAACCTGAGCATCTTGAAACTTAATCAGAAAGTTTGTCCTGATGATATCTAGGCCAAGTTTGAATATGGGTCATGTCCTGTCAAAAACTAGGTCACTAGGCCAAGTTTAAATATTGATCATGTCCGATCAAAAACTAGGTCACTAGCCAAATGTAAGGAAAATCTTGTTAACATTCTGGAAGCCACATCTTTGGCTTGAGTAGTATGATGAAACTATGTCGGAATGTTTGTCTTAGTGATATCTAGGCTAAGTTCGAGTATAAGTCATAACCGGTCAAAAACTTTGTCACTAGGCCAAATTTAAGGAAAATCTTTAAAACTCTGGAAGCCACATGTTTGGCTTGAGCATGTTGAAACTTTGTCAGAATGTTTGTCTTAGTGATATCTATGTCAGGTTCGAATATGGGTCAGATCAGGACAACAACTAGGTCACTAGGCTAAATTGTAGAACAATCTAGTTAACACTATAGAGATTGCATTTTTGACTTAAGCAGCTTGAAATTTTGTCACATAGTTTGTCTAGAAGATATTGCCATTGGCGCTGAAAGAGTAAAGTCTTAAATAGCCCATTCTCTGGTGAGCGATTCCAGGGCCTCATGGCCCTCTTGTTAAGCATAAGCATGAAACGATTTTTTCAATACATTGTGATAAAAAGACAAAAATGCTAGCGATGTTTCTGTAGCCGAATTAAAATAGTTTTCACTTATAGCCGCAGCTGCAGCAGACAACTTTTGAATATATTGTGGCAAAATGAGAAACTGCTCACGATGGGCAATTTCTTCTTTTCCACAATGTATTAAATTGTATTAAATAATTACACGTTCAAAGTCGTCTACTGCAGATTTAGGAAGGATTTAACTCTTTTAGCGGCAAAGGGAATATTGAGGTTTTTGCAAACAATACAGATACAGGTGAGTCAGCTCGTAACGAGCTACCTCACTCGAAATCAACATTGTTTGCCTTTTAGTTATAAACATATTATAAAACTACTATCACATGAAAAATAGAATCGGCCTATTTTGGACATGAAATAGTCTACTTTAAACATTTCGGCTCGGTCAGAGTTAAACGACTGTACGATAGTATCAGTAGGACATTTATCCCGGTATCTTCGATTGGTGAAAGAAATTTACGTATGCCGTTATGTGCGAACAATATAGTCTAATCTCAACCTGGTCAGTCGTGCAGAAAGTTTAGTATGTCATACATTGTTCGCTATTTGTCGCTGGCCTCCTAGTCGCTCAGGGTCACAGGGTTAGCATAACGACTGACTGGCTGGTGTCAGAATCAATGGACTAGTAGTACTGGTAACTTACCAAGGACACGCAGTGATATAACTGAACAATTGTTGAAAGCGGCGTAAAACACTAATCGATCAATGTATTACGATATGTAGAAGAACAAATATGATACACATACCAGTTGCAGAAATTCAACGGATTAATATATATATATCGATTTAAAGCATTATTAACGTTCATACAAACACTATGCAAAACAACCTCTTCTTCTAGTCAAAACCCTCGAGCTAAACCCTTTTTCTAATTTTGGCAAAATGTCAGACCGAACGGGAATACAAAATACAATTCTACGAAATCCTATAAGGACCAGCTGAGAGAAAAGAATAATATTTAAAAGTCGTAATTACGCGTAAAAAGGCGTAATAATGCGAAACAATGCGTAGTAACGCAAAAGAAGGCATAATAACGAAAAGCGTAGGCGTAATAATGCGAAATGCAAGAGATGCGTAGTAATACGAAATAAAAGCGTTATAACGCAAAATAAAGGCGAAGTAAGGCGGGAAAAATGCGTAGTAATACGAAAGAAAGGTGTAGTAACGCGAAAATATAAGCGTAATAAGGCAAAAATGGGCGTAATAACGCCTTTTAGTGAGCGACAAGAAAGGCGTAATAACGCAAAATAAAATGGCGTAATAACGCCCTTAAGGGGTTGAAACAAAAGGCTTAATATCTATTCATATTCATTGTTTAGACATTGCATGATGTTTCAAGTCTGCCATCTGATTCACTTGTATTTCCGACTAGGATTTAGTAACAAAGAGGTTTTAATTGTATAAGCCCATCACTTTGTTTACGATAAAAGAAGAAAAAGTACAGGCATTGCCAAATGTGCCTATTTTGTACTACAAAAGTGTCATAAGGCGAAATAAAGGCGTAGTACCGAGGAACAAAGGCGATACAACGCGATTTTAGGTATGTAAAAATCGATTACTGCTTTGAAGACTCTTTTACAACCATGCGAGTTTATATGCCAAACAAAATTGGGTCTTGGATTTGAATATTGCCGTCTCTTTAGTCTCCTTCTTGTTCTATGTTGCATCCAATTTAGGTCAAGCATTTGCATCAATCTGTTAATAGTACCCATGGGAACATATTGTATCAAGAGAATTTACACTTTAAATGCATCCAACGATAACCGTGCAAAGCACCCGAGGTTTCAATCTGAGAAATAATGAAACAAGCAACGTCAAGAATGATCCTTAATTTCTCCGGAACAGCGCAAGTGACTTCAACTTCCAAGGTTTATAAGTGCTTTTGTTCTGTTTAACTTTAACTGAGATTAGTAGGCTATAACACAATGGAATAAGTTACAATATTACATTTCTGCCTGTAATTCTGTGGGAATTAAAAGTGGTAATTCCCTTGGGAAATAAATCCCTAGGGAAATTATAAGATTTTGCCGGAACTACTTTTTTAAGCTTAAAATAGAATGGCTGTTTTTCCAAATGCTTAAAATAGACATAAACACATCTGAATAGTTTATAATAAAAAAAAATAATAGTAGGCTAATCCATTTCATTAAAATAAATAAATATGACTTAATGAAAATAAAAATAATAATAAATAAAATAAACAACAACAGAAAATGTTATTCATTGATCAATGATAAAACAAGAAGATATCCAAATGTCATTGTCGTCTGCTTTACAACAGAAACAATGGCAGAGTATATGCAACCCTGGACTTTACAGGACATTGAGAGCCTGCTTGCACAATCTGAATATGAGGAAATCCCAAATGTGGGTCAGCCTGTCTCCCCACCCAGGCCTTCTACCAGTACATCTCGTTTCAATCCAGTGAATAATGAGGAAGTTGCAAATTTTATAACAGGTCAGAAAAATGTCAATACCCAGAGGAAAACTGATTCAGACGTACGGTTGTTCAAAGAATTTTGTAGGGCTCAAAATGAACATAGAGATATAGAGACTCTTTCTACCAATGAACTTGATGTTTTGTTTGGAAACTTTATTGTAAGCATCAAAAAGGCTGACGGTAATGATTATGAGCCATCGACTATTCGTGGTTTCATGTCCAGCATGGACAGATATCTGAAAAATAAGAATTGTCCACACCAAATCAATAAATGTCCGCTATTTCCACATAGCAACAACGCTATAAAAGCAAAAATGACATCCTTAAAATCACAGGGTCTTGGAAATAGACCAAATGAAGCTGACGAGTTGACCGATGCCGACATTGACAAGCTGTTCGAGGCAGGTCAGCTTGGACACGCGACGCCTCAGCAAATCATAAATTTGCTACATCTATCATTCTCTCTGCTCTTCGGAATGCGGGGTGGTGTAGAGCAAAGGAACCTCAAGTGGGGAGATATAGAACTGCTATGTGATGAAGATGAGGATGAGTATTTGTCACATATCAGAGAGAGACAAACAAAAACTCGAGTTGGAACTGATCCAAAAAATACCAGAAAATTCAAGCCAAAAGCTTGGGCCAATAGCGAAAATAAAGAAAGATGCCCAGTTGAGGCGTACAAAATATATAAACAACAACGGCCACATGAAATGATGAATCCTGATGCGCCATTTTTTCTCGGGATTAATGCCCTTCGCAGCCCCAACTCCCAACAACCATGGTTCAAGAATCAACCGATGGGCAAAAACCACATTTATAAAATCGTGAAAACCATGAAGACAAAGTGCGAATCATTAAATGATGGTCGCAAACTAGCAAATCACAGTGTAAGGAAACACCTGTTACAAAAATGTAATGACCTGGGAATGGATGCAGCAGCCACTGTCCAAATAAGTGGACATAAAAACTTACAGAGTGTCAATTCCTACTCAAAACTGAATGAACCTCAACAAAAGCAGATTGCTGGTGCGCTTATGAATACAAAGAAAACACCACAAAGCCTCACTCAGTTCACGCCTTCCAATTCAAAGCAAAACATGTCGCCCAACTGTAGTCAGATTTTCCACAAACAAAGTGCAAATTCCATGATGTCATCCGTATTTAATGGCACCACACACATAGCTGGTGGAACATTTTATTTCGGGTCATTGCCAGAAAATCCAGCAGTATTATCGCCGCCCTCAAAGAAATTCAAAAGAATCAGAGCTATAGTATCCGACTCCGAATCAGATTAAAAAAGTGTGCGCTTTACACTGGAGAAACAATGGACAAGGGAAATAATTCCCAATATTACAGTGCGACAATGGACAAATTAATATTATTTTTTTTGTAATTTTGAGTTAAAATTGTAATATTTTTCCAAACTGAAGGAATTAATTCTTAATCTTACTGTGATAAACAGTGATCTTGATTCAATGATTGAAATTTTATGACAAAATAAAAGTTGTGTTGGCAGTTTTAAATGGTTGTTTACTGTCGTTTGTCCCAATCATCCTGGTTTAATTGCAAGTAGAACTTACACTCTCCCTCAATTCCAGCAAGTGTGATGGTGCATCTCAACATACACACTTAGCCAGAACCAAGAAATAGGTAGGCAGTTCACACTCACAGTGCTCACTCTTGGAAACCATTTCCTTGAAAATCTCGGTTCAAAAAAGCACTGAAAAAGTCCATCTCTGTAAGATCAATAATGGTGTGTTAGCGCAGTAAATACATTTACTTTAAATAGATTAGAAAATAAACTCACCATCACACGCCTGATCTGAATTTTCCGCCTGATCTGAAGTTTTCTCGCTTGTTTTACGTCGTCCATCAGAAATTATCACGTCACTCAGTCACATCACGTGTTGCCCAGTTAAAAATCCATATCTATTAGTAGATGTTTTGAAATTCAACATCATAACACTTCAATTCATTTTAAAACTTTATTAAAATGTGTTTCAATATATTTCCGTGATTAAAATCCAAATATGAACGCTGAATTTCCCGAACTTCACCAAGTGACACAAACAAAATGTCCGACACTTCGAAGCGGGTCAACCTGTTGTGACCGTTGTGGTGTATTCTTGCGCGACGTTCGAAAGTAAGGCAAAGTAGACCTTTATTGAATTAAAGGCACATTCTTGTAAATAAAATGTAATATATAAGTTAATCAACACTGTTTTCGTATTACGGGATATAATTCCCTCGGCCAGTTCACATATCTAGTAAAAAACCTCGTGCCTACGGCACTCGTTTTTTTACTAGATATGTGAACTGGCCTCAGGTATTATATCCCGTAATACGAAAACAGTGTTGATTAACCTCTATTTATAGCAATTTTAATGTATATTGCTTATGAATATTGCATCGAATTAAACGTCGGTAGATTAAAAATAACACGGAATTGCGAAATTACGCAGTTCGAGATTACCGCTTTCCCTCATATAAACGCTTTCTGACGCCTAGACGGCTTTTTGAAAACATAGTGACAAAAGAAGAAATTGCACAAAACGTGCAATTTCTCCTTTTTCCACAATGTTTTCCACTTTTTGTCATAGGTTATCCATTCAATTATAGATATTTTCCATGTTTTGACAAAATATGTTTAAATTCGTCTGCTGCAGAATTGTCGTATGAGGGAAAGGGTTAAACAAATTATACGAAACATGTTTGAACCATGTAATCCTCTCAAAATTATTTCCATGCCCGGCCGGGTAGCTCAATTGGTAGCGTATCTGACTCGTGATCTGGAGGTCACGGGTTCGATACCCGGTTGCGGCGACATTCTTTCGGGCGATGTTTTCCATTGCCTCTCACCTCTGATCTATGTGAGAAAGTAGTCAGTGGCTTCGAAAGAATGTTGTGTAAGTACTGGTGTGGGAAAGCCAGGAAAACATGGGTAGGTGCACTGACCGCCGTGATATGACCAAAGCTGTTGAAAGCGGCGTTAAACTCCAAACAAACAAACAAACAAACAAACAAAATTATTTCCCCTTTTCCTCTCTCGTGTATGTAAATGTTAGGGTGATAACAAAAACGAAAATAAAACTAAATGAGTTTTTGAGTATTATTACGTCTGTGTACAGTTAAAACTGCAAGGTTTCACGAAGTTTTCACTTTCCCATTCAAAGTATATATGTAAAACATCTAGCGTTGGTACAATGCAATTGGACTCTTTCCGAATAAAATTCCCATGTTCAATCTTCACATTATTGTTACCTCAAATTTCGTTTAGGTGCAGCGTGAGCAAACATATATATAGGATCTGACATGAGTTTTCATTTCATATAAAGTTTTATTAAACGAGTTCAAGAAAATTGTTATTAATCAATATAATGTCAGATTATTTCATGATGAAACACAAAAAGAAAATAGCGTTTTCGCGGTCAGAAAATAGTCCGAACATTTAATACTTTAATAAACTGTTAATTAATCACAAAACAAATATTTTTATGACCGATTTACCATTTACCTCGTCAATCAATCATGACGTTTGTGTTTAACGGATACAATTTCTAAGCCAATTTGTAAACATTCGCGGATGAATACAAAAATAGTGAACCGGTAATGTTACATTGCAAACGTTACATATAAGAAATACGTAATGGGTATATTTGATCGGATACAAGCATTTGTGATAAATGGTAATATAGAATAAGGGCAACTGATCAGCCTTGTAACTGTAACTGAATGACCACAATCTGATAAGCCAGTAACAAACACATCGCTAGACACAGCTCAAATATATATGATCCGTTTCACGAGAAAACCAACAGTACGGACTCTGCGCAATGTATCGACCCAGATAAACCTGCGCAGGCTAATGCGGGCCGCCACATTCCGTGTCAGGGGTATAGATATATAGAGAAATGATTGAGGCATGCTTAGGCTGACCCGGTTTGATACTTTACGCAGAGTTCATAGTATTGGTTTTCTCGTTGAACGGCTCATGTGCACTGTATAACAAAGTACCGTTGACTCGCGATCACTAACAGACGAAAGGGATCCATAAATGACCTCTCGAGTTATCGACGTGTTTATAGGATCTATCCATTTATGTTTAATAAATTCATGTATATCCAGCTTATTAATTCATGTTTACTTATTTTGTATTTATAAAAGCGCGTTAGTGTTAAAATCATATGAAAACAGTTCAATGACATCAACGTTTGCTCGCAGTTGGAACTGCTGCTACGCTTTATTTAACAGATAGCTTGTTTCGCAATTGATGTAAAACAAATGAATTTAAAAACTAACTAATATATCCGATATATTCGAATTTCATCACGTTCCCATTATTGCGAGTCCCCTATATTGCATTACTTTTGATATTTTTTTCTCTTTGCAGATTCTAAGAAATATGGAATTCAAACACACGATGTTCAATCAAACCACAAACGGTGAAGATCTATATCAGGATCGTAGTGACATACCGGAAATCATAGTAATCACGTGCATCCTGTCTATTTTCAGCGTTGTTGGAACAACCGGAAATGCCTTTGTGTTGTACGTATTTGCCCGGAAACGTGACAAGAATACGTCGACTGTGTTTATTCTAGCGCTTGCTGCGACGGATTTCTTAACGTGTTTATTCATCATACCGTTCACGATAGTGTTTGAGTTTCTACATAAACGGATTTATTACGACGGAGCGTGCAAAGCGTACCAGTTTCTAATTACATCGAACGTACCTTTCAGCGCTTTCATAATGGTGGCCATCGCGTTTGACAGATACTTCTGTATATGTCGGCCATGGATGAAATTTCTCGACATCAGATTTGCTAAAAAGATCATTTTTGCTCTGTTAGTGTTCGCACTCTCGCTTGGCTTAATTACGTGTTTGGCCTACGGCGTGTACCATCACAGGGATATTTATTTCGAAATGTCACAGGATATTAATAGCATGGCGAACTCAACATCTTTAAATGATTTGGGGTTAGTTAGAATATACGGGGAAAATTATCAGACTGGAAACCAATCCGCTAATAACAGCTTGGAACCAGCTCAGTATCGCACAACACTCCTGTCATTTACGGGCTTCTGCTACCCTAATGAACTTATAATTGGCGTCGAATTTCGAAATGTATATCAGACGGTCTACGCTTCGTTATTCCTAATTGCGTTCATTACTGTTCTGATCATCTACGCTTTGATTTACAAGTCCATATTAGCTAGGCGATCCAAAAGGTTAAGAACGTCCGTGGCATCTCGTCATTACAACGGTCGGAGGTCAACGCTTCTCACCTCGGTACTAATGCGACAATCAAATATCTCCGACAAGAAGACGGTCGCCGATCCCGAATATTTCAACAATAAACCCGATCCAACAGCAGATAACCACGAGAAAAACAATTTGGTTCAAAATGAAACACAGTTCAATGTTAATGGCGTCCTTCCTAATAGTGACGTGGCTGTATCGGAGCTAAATGGTGAGAAAACAGCACAACAGTCCAATGTTACAAAAGTGAACGATCTAAAAACAACGCCGGGAAAATCGAGAAAACGTTGTGTTAAATCAATCAAAAATACGAATCATGCTAGATTTCGTGAACATTCAAACATTGAACAATTAAAATCTACAGATAAACACCAAACCGAGATCGGAAAAGAAGACGTCAACAAAACCGAAGAGATCGAAAATCAAAATACTCAAACCGTAACAATATATAGGCAAGATACTCGCAAAAGTGTGAGAGAGAAACATCGCATTGCCAACATAAAAACGGCAGGGATTTTGTTCATTGTAACCCTGGTGTTTATACTAGCGTTCCTCCCGGCATGGCTCATGGCCACTAAGATCATTGACGCTAACGGGATAGTTTTCTACATGTACTTTAGTTACAATGTCGTCAATCCGGTGATATATGCTTTCTTTAATCACAGTTTTCAGAATGAAGTGAAGTACATGTTGAAATGTCGTAAACGCTATGATATTTGATAGTCGGTCAATTACGTGACATCCGTATTTTAAAGTGCTCATGTTAGGTTCAACGTAATAACCCAGCATCCCTCTGTATTGTTCTGATTAGTTCAACATGTGATTTTAATTTATTTCATCGTGAACGTTTACTAACCCTTTCCCACATACAACAAATATGTAGACGACTTCGAAAACATAGTCGAAAAAACCTGAAAAGCTTAATTGTTAAATAAAGTTAAAAACATTGTGGCCAAAGGTGAAATGCTCATCATGAGGAATTTCACCTTTGGCCACAATGTTTCCAAAGACGTCTGCTGGTATTGCGTCAAAATGCGTCTGCATGTGGGAAAGGGTTAAATTGTTAAGAATAAGAAGCGGAATGTAGGCAAAGCTCGGACTTCCCAAATGTGCACGCTGATCTTGGTCTACAATGTTCACGACAGCTGTTCGTACGTGTGTGTATAGTAAGTTTTACAACTGTTGAATCAATTCGCAGATAGCAGGATAAGGCTCAGACATTTCCCACATATTACAAATATGCAGTCGCCGACTTTGAAAACAACTAGCCAAAAACTATATATGAGCCAGTGCATGAGAAAAGGTATAAGTTGATTCACTTGCTCAGTGTTATCAAAATCTACTCACTATGGCATAATCGTCGGACAAGCTTGATACAGCAACAATTAGACATCGAGTGTGAATAATATAAGCTTAAGCTTGTTTCGCAATCAATGTTAATTAAATACATAGGCTTAAACTTGAAAAAAAAAGCAAATAGGTGTTTGAAGTCGTCAGCTGCAGACACCTTGTGCATATTCATGGAATTTATATTTTCCCCAGAAATTAATGAATGATCCGGGAATTATGTAGACCTAGATCAGACTGCACAGTTGTGAAGCAGACGACTTTTGAAATCATTGTGAAAAAAGGGGATATTGCTCATAATGAGGAATTTCTCCTTTTGTAACAATGCTTTCAACTCATTTAAATAAGCACACCATCAGTTATAGAGAATTTCTATATTCTGACTTGATAATTTCAAAGTCGTCTGCTGCAAATTTATTGTATGTGGGAAAGGGTTAAACGGCCTGTACAGTATGATGCGTTAAATGTTGTTTTATTTATCCATTGTTTGAGTTTTGACGCCGTTTTCAACATTTTCAACGGCCAGTTCACATAGCCATGTGCTCCAATGCATCATCTACATAATAACTTCTATTCAATAATTATGATTTCGTAGAGAATTTCTATATTTCTGCTTAGTATTTTCCAAATTCATCTGATGCAGAATTGTTGTATGTGAGAAAGGGTTTCTTAAAAGATCTAGCATTACAATGATTTAAATAGTTAGTGAATTAGGGGGCCCTACTGGTAAAAAGGAACACTGACTAGATTTTAAACAAAATATAACATTGTTAAACTAGCAATAAGTTGACTTAAATAGAGAATTCAACGATGTATTGAAGAAGACTTTACACAAACAGAAACACTATGTGTAAACTAGGCGGGTACCCGACGAACTTATTTAAATTAGTACGTCATGCATGAGCAAACAATGGCGACTTACAGTAGAGTCTGCTTTCCAGCGAATTACCGTAGAGTCTTCCAACTTCGTGAACTACCTTAGTTCCTGGCGTCATTATTTTCTTTATTTTTTCCCATGACTTTGTATTAGCAGTCAATTGCGAAGTGTATCACTATGTTATGATGTCTAAAGATTCATTGAATACTCGACAATGTATTTTATTTTAATGTTTATGATTACGAACTTAGGAGACCCGTAGATATAAGAAATTCAATTTCGTAAACTCTACAGCAGACCAATTCAACTTGATGTTCGGATCAATCACACACTAAATTCTCCATAGATAGAGTTTTGCGGATACCCGGAAGTCCAGTCGGTAGCCACGAGGGCTGTCAATCCAAGGGTTGTAACAGTCAACATTCTTTCCGACGTTTGATTAAAGTCACTGTCAGAAGCCTCCAGTTTCTTGGGGAAGTCTGTTGATTGGAGTACTGGTGTAAGAAAGCCAGGAAACACACCAGACGGCGAACTGGTCGCCGGGATATGATTGCAAACTTGTTGAAAAGCGGCGTTAAGCCACCAATCAATCAATTAATCAACCGTAGCTTTTTGCCTGTTCCACCATGTCCAAAGGGCGCCGTCATAATTAATCAATGTCTTACCCGGAAAATTTAATGGGGCAGATAACTCTTCATCATGTCCATACTAAACGCGCAATCTGACGAAAGTACAGGATTTCTACGCATTCTGACGCATCTTACGTAGACTACTATTGAAAACATTGTGGCAAAAGAAGAAATTGCTCATAATGAGCAATATCTCATTTTGTCCAATAATTTTTCCTTTGTTCATAGAGATTTTCAATATTTTAACGTAGTCGTCTGCTAAAAAATGTTTGTATGTGGGAAAGGCTTTAAGGAAAATAAATCTGATTGGTTGACGCAGAACCGTAATAGATCGATCGGTAACGAGTGGAAGACAGTGGTGCATTTTAGAGCGTCGGCCTCTCGTACCAAAGGTCCCGGATTTGAATCCCGTAATGAACGGGTTCTGCCTTTGGGATTTTTCCACACAAACGGCGCGAGTACTGGTTAAGTCTCCAGGAAGCAGACACCGAACGTGATCAATATAAACTGAAACCTTGTTTCGTAATCGATGTAAAATAAGTAAGTTTAAATGAAATCGGTAACAACGTGGGGTATTAACACAGCGCCCGTGCTGAAATACGAATAACATGAATAACATGAACATAAGCCTTAAATAAACATCTCAACTGTAAGCGTCAGTGAATCTCTGGATCTTCTCAGATAAATTCAGAAAATATCTAATTTGTTTAGATTGCAGTAAAAATAGTTTCTGTGGAAATGAATTATTCTCGAAGAATTGCTGTCTTTTGATCCGTCTAAAATATAACGATTTGAGTTATAATCATTAATACATTAACCATTTCCCCTCGAAACAGTCGCATTTTGGCGCATCATCGTGGACAACTTTCCTTTCGTCACAATGTTTCATGTCTATTCAATATAAATTCTTGATTAAGAGTTTGTATATTGTTGAGTACCTGTTCTGAAATTCGTCAGCTGTAGATGAAGTGATCATGGATTGTGTCAAGATATCAAGAGACGAAATTTAAAAAGTACACTATGATAACAAACATTTAAATTTATGGACTGTCTGGTTATTCGAATCACGAAAATCAAGTAATACAAAATGTGGTTTTAAAGGAGAGAACATCCAATTAAGTTCCACGTTTTCATTTTCAATTCAGGATAAACTATCCAGAGCTTCAAATTAAAACGATGGAAACATCACGGAAGCAAATAAATCCATGTTTGTCTTAGAAGACGATAGGATTACTTGAACTGAGACTGGCTTGTATTAACCCTTTCCCACATACTATAAATATACAGCAGACAACTTTGAAACAATCGTGGAAAACCCCCCAGAAAATTCTCCATATAAGATAGCTTAACTGTTATATAAAGTTGAAAACATTGTGGCCAAAGGAGAGATTGCTCATTATGAGCAGTTTCACCTTTGGCCACACTGTTTCCAACTACGTCTGCTGCTATTCCGTCAAAATGCGTCTCCATGCGGGAACTGGTCAATGCATCTGAGTACATTGAAAACTCAGGCGAGCCCGTGCTTTCGCAAAGTCTCACCAGGACCATGAATGTCCGTCTACATGTAACTTAGACATAGATAATTAGTTTAACGAAAACACTGCACGTCATAGATAATTATTTTAACGTAAAAAAGGCACGTAATAGATAATGAATTTAACGGAAATACTGCACGTCATAGATAATTATTTTAACGAAAAAAATGCACGTAATAGATAATTGATTTAACGGAAATACTGCACGTCATAGATAATTATTTTAACGAAAAAAATGCACGTAATAGGTAATTGATTTAACGGAAATACTGCACGTCATAGATAATTATTTTAACTAAAAAAATGCACGTAATAGATAATTGATTTAACGGAAATACTGCACGTCATAGATAATTAATTTAGCGAAAAGACTACACGTCATGGGTAATTATTTTAACGAAAACACTTCAATTGAAGCCCAATTAGTTTTTAACTCAAACTTTTAGAAATAAG